>CM062810.1:474131759-474470769 GCA_031772625.1 Pinus tabuliformis | reverse complement strand
AGACTACAATTAAACGCCAATAAAATTGCACTATAATTGTGCCAAGCTGAGCCATTTTATTATCAAAGGATATTACAATGCATGGAATGTATGCATCTGGCTTGTCGAAGCAAGCTAGACAATCCATGTGTGAGAAAAATAGTTGCCTGAATGAGAAGGAAGACTTCTCCTCAATGTTCTACATTGGCCCTAGAAATTATGCAACTGTTGGTTGGAAGAAACCCTATTTGAGTTTCCAAAAATGCTCAAAAATTCTGCCAAATTAATTTGGAGCTCTCCACCAAAAACCCAGAAAAAACCGAAAAAGTGTTTGGCTATATCGAAGCCAAAGTAGAACCCATAGAATGGTGCAAATTTCCCAGCTAACTAGAATTTCCTCCACCATTGGCTCAACTTGCGTCCAAACTGCCCCTCCATGACTAGCTCATGCCCCTCTATGTTCTCTCCATGTTTTTGTAGGTGATTTTCATCTTGCAACTATGTCGTAGATCTAGTGCCTCTGTACCTATCATCTCCTCATCAAGGGTGGTGATCTCTCTCGACACCTCATCATCCTGTCATGCGTTGTTATCACCTAAAAACTCATTCATGACCCTAGATACCTCATCAATGGATACCTCAACAACAAATGTCACCTCTTAAATAGTGGAAAATCTTGTTTCTCCTATCACCTCGTCAATGGATGTCTCTGTGGGTGTATGCTCTACTCTCTCCCCTAAGATGTCAACTAGTGCTATCAAAGAGGCCTCCAACAATGGTGACTCGTGTTCCACTAGGTATACCAATGTGGTCCTCACATTCCTGAGTGTCCTCTGCCTCATGCTCAATCTCCTCCTCAGGCCTTTAATTATCTAAAGCAGGTCTCCACCAGCAGAAGCACCTCCTAGTCTCACCCTCTAATTGTCCTATCATGCCTGCTCCTTCCGAGGAGATCTAGTGTCCTAAGTTTGTCGATTTAACCCACATGGTGTAGATGGTTTCAAACTCATGGTCTGTGTACTTTTGTTTCTCTGTAAAGATGAGGATGGGTTTGGTATGTCACCCTCCTTAACTAGGTCAACCTCTCAATGTCCCAATGGATTCCACCCCAGAAATTTCTGCACACTGAAATTCTCTTGAACCATGGGTTTGTCTATGGTTTCACCCATTAACTATGCCTACATACTCGAATCTTCCATGATCTTATTGTTTACCACAGTTGGGTGGAGATCATGCTCTAATACCACTGTAATGCTACAAAAAGGAAATAATAATGCTAAACAGAAAAATACACATATGACACAAAAAAATTCTACAACAAATAAACACCAAAAATTGCACGAGAATTGTGCCAAACTGAGCCATTTTATTATTAAAGGATAGTAAAATGCATGGAATGTGTGCACCTGGCTTGTCGAAGCAATCTAGTGAATCCCAGTTGTGAGAAAAAAGTTGCCCAAATGCAAGGAAAGACTTCTCCTCAATGTTCTATGCTAGCCCTAGAAATTTTGCAATTGTTGGCTTGAAGAAACCCTTGTTTGAGCCTCCAAATTGCTCAGAAAATTCCACCAAATAAATTTGGATCTCTTCTCCACCAAAAACCCAGAAAAACCAAAAAAATTTGGCCTATCTCCAAACCAAAGTCGAACCCACAAATTGGTGCAATTTCCCCGCTAACTAGCAATTCACCCTATTTTATGAATTAGGATATGAGGCCTGATATAGCCTAAAAATATCTACAAATTAATCAAAGACTCTCAATAAACTCCAAAATCTAGAGTGTTTTATCGGATTTTGACCTTCCAAAATCGAACCCCAAAATCCCTAACTTTCTAATAGTTGTAAGCATGTTGTCTGTCAAACCACCAGCAATCATTCCCAAAACACTCCTGAAATGTAGCAATCAACTCCACCAATACTTCCCAATTTTCTCCTGGCAAGCAATAGCTACAATGGTTGAAACTTTATCTCCCACGTATGCCCAGTTTATCTCTTCTGCACTAGCCACAAAAAACTGCAAAATCACTCATGAATATTGTTGCCACTTCCCATTGTCAAACTCAAAAATAGCCAACAAATCTCTTGAGCCTTCTTCTCCTAATTTCTCCTGGCAATAGCCCTTAGGAATAATGTTGCAATGGCCACACTAGATCCACTACTGCGTCCTCCAGAAATACACACTGCTAGGGTGAACTAAATACAAATGCTGGAAATCTCTCTTCAAATCTCTTCTGTGATGATAATGGATAAACCTCTCTAGGGTGGCACTCGAAGTCTCCTGAAGAAAGGGTGAGTTCTCGCTTGGAAAAATCTTGCTAAACAACAAGTGACACGACTAAACATCGAGCAATAGAATCAAATTTGATAAGCCAAGAATTCCAAATGAAGTGTGTTGTCTTCCTTTTATAACTTTCGTGGAGCCTTTCTTCCTGCCTTTTCTTCCCTCTCATGCATTTCAAATCATTGGCTTAGGTAGTGCGTATTTCTTATGTGGGTGGTCCCCACATATCATTAATAAAACAAAATAAAATAGAATTAACTTGCCTCTAACTCCTAAAGTCTTCTATCAAAAATCAAATGGGCCCCTTCTTCACCAAAATTGGCCCCAAAATGTAGAAATAAATCTTGTTCCAAAATAATTTAGGAAGGGATATTACATTCCTATACCAACACAGAAAAAACTCAATGTGTTTAACTAGCACAAAAATGTTGCCTAGAGTGCTCCTCTTTTGTGCTACCTAGTCTTACCAAACTCAACCTAAATAGGCACAGAAAACAAACCAAACCAGTCCTCTTTTCACTTTGCTAGGCTCCTTATGGATGCGACTATTTCAGAGGTCTTCTCCTTGACGTTTTGCACTTGGATGATGGTAGACTGAATTGATAAGCTCCTCTATTTATACGTGTTTCTAGGTACGACCTCCACCTAAGGACACCTATATCAAGTAAGTTCAACTTGATCTTAATGCTATTTTAGCCCACACATAGAAATAAAAAAATCTCTTGCTCATTCGATCAAGTCCATTAAGGGTGCCACACATGTGACCATCGTCAAACCTCCAAAATACAACTTGGTTTCATGCCCAAACTTTGGGTACACAACCCACTGCTTGGGTACTTAGCCCATAGGGAGCTTTTGTGGTTCCAAACTCACACAAACCCAGTAACCAGGGTTGTGAAGTACCTCCCAAGCTTAAAACTCAACACTCCCTATTAGCGAGGGAGGTATTTCCACCACTAGGAGATATCTCGTCATCATCACTACTATCCCAACTCCTAGTGCTCACACTCCAACATACCCTGAAGAATGAACTATGCTTGTCTCAGTGGAGTCTCTCCATGAGAAGCCTACTTCTTCTTCCTTAAATGCTTTCAGGTCATCCCATAGTTCCTTCTTTCTAGTTGTAGAAGCACCCTTGCTCCCCATTGACCATGAGGTCTTCTTGGGTTGCACATTCTCCTCTCAACCTGCATACTCCCACTAGAACTTGGCTCCCTCTAAGCCTTAGGAACCTGCACCTGCTTGTGCCTCCCATGATCTATAAGCTTGCTCGTCAGTTGATATAAAACATGCTCCCTAACTTGGATGGCCACTCTAGTAGAGTTAGAGCATTTTGACCTAAGCTTCTCTTTCCCATCCTAGAAATTAGGTCAAACCCTTCTGCTTGATCACTAAGACATACAATACATTATAACTAAGCTCTCGTACAAATAGTACATCTTGAATTCACGTCATCTGTCCTAACTCCATCTTGAAGGGAATGATCCCTGATCCTCTGATCTCCTTCTGACTCTTTTCTCCCACCATCATCCACAACTTATTCCCTCTTAGTTAGAGTCTCAAACACATTATGCAAACCTGTCATATGCTTCGATGAACCATTGTCTACATACCATGTAGTCTTGTCGATGGCACCCCCTGGAGAAATGAGATACTAGAGAAAAATATTCACTCCCCAATCTTCTTAAGAGGTCATATAGCTCAGAAGAAGTGGAAACATGTGCTACCTCCTTCCCCTTCTTCTCATTATCTCCCTTCTTCATACACTTCGTCGAATAATGACCATACTCACCTTACAGCTGAAACACTTCAACTTACTCAAGTCCTTCTTCAGCTTTCCCTTCAGACTCCTTGCAAGAGCCATGCTATCATGTAAAATATTATTCTTCATATGAAGGTCCTCGTCTCACAATTCCTCCTAAATGAAGTCATCCCACAACCTGTTCTAGTCTGGCAACAATCCCTTTGATGAAGGGCTTCCATTCCTCGGTGAACCCTTTCAGAGAAATCCTCACCATCTTATAATCTAAAATAGTCTTTGTGATGGAAACAAGCTCATCTCAAAACTGAGACAATCCCATTAGTTATGGTGCCAATTCTTCCCCATTCAACATCTTGGTGCTCTTCAACTTATCCCTCAATACTAGTAGGCAAATCTCGTTCTTGTTTTGAAGCATATACTAAAGAGCTTTCTACATCTCATGGGCACTGCTCTTCCCTGATAGATGAGGTATCAAGTGTTCCTTGACACCATCTTACATGATCACCTTAGCCTTTATATCCAAATCTTCATATGCTTCCAGCTCCTTAGGGTTAGTCGGTTTCTTGATCTCCTTGTCAGCGAAGTCATATACCTTTTGACCATCAATACCAACTTGATCCTTTCCTTCCAAGGACTATAGTTAGAAGGCCCATCCAACCTGTCCTCATATCGCAGACCCAACATGAAACTTTGATATTGCTAGTAGTCCTTCAACAACAATGAAACAAACTCCCTCTTGAGTTGTATGTGTTGTGCGATATCTAATTCACTGGCCCTTCAAAATAGCTCTGATACCATGTTGAATTTCTATGGCATCGGGAACCTAATTTGGATCTTAGAATCTCAAACACAAACACACCAAAATGCCACAACAATAATACTTTGCACATTGAAATCAAAAAACCCAATAATAGCAGTGAATCAACACATAAACAGAAACTAAATTTCAATCCAATTCACATAATTAACAATTCTTTAATACAACAATATGGCCTCCGTACGAGGATAATGGTCCTTGATACAATAATAAAGGCTATGTATCAACAAAGACTATGATAATCAATCTGCCTTGAACAAGAGACAACTAACCTACTTGTTGATGTTGTGTGCTTCTCAACTCTTTCGGTCCACGTTAGTACCCTCAACACTTCTGGAAGGTCCTCTTGCCTCCCAATTTGAAGCGCTCATTCTACTTTTATTAGTCAACACAACTCCTTCAGGTCATTGAACATAGGCCCAAACAACTTTTCCCTCTAACTGCTTCTTTGTCCTTCAAGGTCTGTAACACACAGGGTCTTATCTCTGCTACCCACTTTTGTCACACTGTTGCTTCAAGGTGATAGCCTAGGGCTATTGGGTTGCCCACTTTCCACTGAAGGTGTCCTTATCAAACAGTGAACTAGGGTTGATTCACTAGCCCTCTTGGCTTCTCTTTTCTCCTTCAACGTTAAGCTCCTTAGGCTCCAATAATTCTTCCTCTCTTATTAGTGTTGTAGTCCTTCACAAGGAATGAACTTAGGGCACAATAGATACCTTCTAACAACCATCCAATTGTACTTAAGATGCCCAAAAAAATTTGTCTTATCTAGACACTCATCCACTTAGTAAAACATCAACATGAGCAACAACATTCAACATACCTTGACTAGCAGCCTTACTCTGCCTCTTTAGGTCTCAACCCTGTGCAAACATTTGAAGTTTTTCATAGCTCTAGTTAGAGCTTCTCACAATCCATGTCAACCTTAATTTCTTCCCTCAAAACTTCTAAAACCCTTCTCCACAAAATCCTCCTTTATGTCTTATCACTTGGTATTTTTTATAATGTTATTCCAACTCCTTAAGACACAGACCAACGTAAACTAGGGATTAGTCCCTCTTGTCCAACACGGAAAATCTTCCACACTTCCTCCTCATACAAAAAAGATGTGTGCTACTACAAGAAAAGAAAAAAACAAAAACCAGTCCTCATTTCCACTACAGCTAGCTCCTTATGGTTGTGACTATTTCAAGGTCTTCTCCTTAACGTTTTGCACATGGATGATGGTAGATCTAATGACTAAGCTCATCTATTTATATCTATTTTAGTGCAAAGACCTCCACTAGAAGAAACCTCTATCAACTAAGCTCGACTTGATATTAATGTTATTTGAATCCACACATAAAATAAAATAAAAAATCTTTCTCATTAGATCAACTCTTCATGGCTGCATTAGTAGCCCTTGCTCCATTAAGGGTGCCACACATGTAACCTGGTCAAACCATCAAAATACAACTTGGTTTTGTGCCATAAACTTTGGGTGCAAAACCTACTTGGGTACTATTGGGCATTGGATAATCCAAAACTCCCTGTGTGTTTCGTGACATGGACTAACCACCTCTCGAGGATCCGTTAACTCTAACGATGCGTCCATTTACTAACACTTGCGGGTTTGGTGGTAATGGGAAATCGTGATCCAACAAGTGGTTATCAGAGCAGCTCCTTTTTTTAGCTAGTCTATGTCCCTTGTAACTCCCTAGTCTGCTCCATATAGCGGCACTGCTCCTCCTATAATTAGCTGCACCCTCTGTCTACCATATTCCATATATTCAGACCTGCCCCTCCATAGTCGCTGCCAGGTCTAAAAGTTGCATTACCTGCGCTCTATGGACTGTGCACATAACGTTTTCTGCCATAACGCGGGACATCGACTGTGTGACTATTCTAGTGCTTAAAGGTTAATGAGTCCTAATCGATTTCTGTGAGTTTTCTTCATATTTTGTCTTCTCTGTGCTAGAGATATTTTTAGTCATTTTCACCGATGCTCAAACATTTGTGAGTCCTAATTGATCTATGGGAATTTTTTAATGTGGATCATAAACATCTCTGTCCGATTATTCTAGTGCGGCCATTGATGGGATCCCTAGAATTATCTTTTGCGCCCATTTCCATCTCTATCCAAAAATAAAATCCTTAGTCATTTTCAGCAGTGCTCAAAGGTTAATGAGTTAGGGACCTTTGAGTGTCTCTTAAAGACTTACGGATTTTTGACACCTGATTTGTGGAGGGAGACCCAGTTCTAAAAATCTCCTTTCTAGGAATACACTGATTTACTGGCTAAGCCTGCTAAGGCCCCTCGTCCGTGAAGATGTTGAGAAGGAGGTTTTACTATAAATTCCTTGTATTTTGACGAGTCGAGACTTTGTTTTCAAGTAAGATGTGACATCTTAAATTGAGAGTGTCAACTTAGGCTGGTACATAATTACAACACTCTT
The DNA here is from genome assembly GCA_031772625.1 of Pinus tabuliformis. Taxonomy (NCBI): domain Eukaryota; kingdom Viridiplantae; phylum Streptophyta; class Pinopsida; order Pinales; family Pinaceae; genus Pinus; species Pinus tabuliformis. The sequence continues at coordinate 474,463,495 of CM062810.1, read as the reverse complement.
TATATATGTTTTTATTCACTGTTGGTCTCCCAATTCTGAGAACTGGTGTCATGTGGGTGAACCCATGACCTATTACATACAAGCACTTCGACTTGCTAATACACTACATTGGTGAATCTTGGGACTGCACCTTTGACAGCGCAGTGTTTTACTATTAGCGCGGGGTTCTGAGCTCTTGCGTGGAGGCACCAGAGTTTTGTATGTGCCTTGCTATCCTAAGTATGAAGTCTACTGCATGCTGCCTAAATATTCAATGCTATCTTGGTGAAAGCTGCATATATATTGAACGCTGCCCCCACTTTGTGTATGTACTGAAGTTATTAGCATTATATTCACGCTGGTCTCATTACAATATATTTACGTTGCATGATTTGATATGCTATTGGTATATATGCTGCTGATTTTTTTGTGATACTCTGCTGGTATATAAGCTACCTGATTTTGTGATACGCTTCTGGTATATACATCATTTTAATACATGCGTTGAACTGTATGCCGCTCCATGCATTTACTGTTTTGGACGCTGGCTTTATATATATATATATATTATATATATATATATATATATAATATAATATATATATATATATATATATTTAAAAAAGTCTGTTGTATTTAAGATGCATTACAGTGTTGGTGTATTACAATCTTGAACGCTGCCCAGTCTGAGTTCTGTAGTGTTTTGGAGAGACGTGGCACGAAATTGGTAAAGAACACAAGGAGTCGCTGCAATTCCTCTTCTAATTGTCATGTTTTATTCTAATGGTTGGTGGGTAACTATGACTACAACAAGTATCTAGACCCTTTGAGCTGTAGTAAATAGACTGATGCTTTCCAATTGAACGATAGTGAAAGATATGTGGTGATGGAATTAGGGCTTATGTTGTTTGTTCTATGATGACATGCCATGTTATAATATGTGAAATATATATTGCATGATTGCAGTTGATTTCATTTTTTGGAAAGTCATAGCAATATTATTATTAGTTTTTTGCTACGAATACTGTAATTATTTTTGGGCTCAGTTCAAATTTTTATGATGGAGTAGTTTGTTGAAAAGTGAAGGGTTTTGGAAAGAAGACAACTCTTCCTACACACAGAGAATATAATCTTGCTCAAGATTCTTCCAGAGGAAGAGGTGGAAGAGATTTCAGAGGCGGGGGGGGGGGGCATAAACTATCAAGGGAGAAATGGCAGGTTTGCACTGCATTCGCTGCAAAAGAAATGGATCACATGATGCCTCTACATGCAAGCTACCATGGGACAAAATTGGGCAGAAAAGAAACCAACAGAAAGATAAAACTGATGATACAGGAAAAGGTAAATCACTTGAATCCACTCACTATGTTGTGGCACAATGTAACATTGGAGTAAATGAAGATTTGTTTAATGCTTCACTTGCTTCATGGAAAAATGATTGGTTGCTTGATTCAGGAGAAACCTGCCACATGACTCATAGAAAATATTTTTTTGAAGATTTCACTGACAATGTTGATGGAGTAGTATACTTTTCATATCAATAAAAAATCAAGCCATCAGGGCTTGGCACAATCAGGATTAAACTGCCTGGTCTTCCAGACTTTCTTCTGCATCATGTTCTATATCTCCCACAACTCAAGAGAAACTTGCTGTCCTTGGTCCACATCCGCCACAAGGTCACTCCATCCATATGTTTGATGACAAGCTTGAGGTAAGAAAAGCATCTGACCACTCACTTGTCATGAGGGGAATAGAAGAAGAAAGGCTTATCAAGCTGCAAGGAACCTCTGCTCATGCACAAAATTTCTCATACAATTCTCATCATGAAGAAGGTATACCTCCATAAATTTTATTATGGCATGCTAGATTTGGACATTTGAACTATGACAGTCTTTGCTTATTAAAGAAAAAGGGTGTTGCTGGTTTGCCTACAATTCCTAAGAAACTTAAGCAATGTGATTCTTTCATTCTAAGAAACATAGAAAACAGTTTTTCATGATTCACATTCAAGAGCACATAGAAAACTTGAACTCATTCATTCAGATTTATGTGGTCCAATGCCTGTTCCTTCTATAAATGAAATAAATATATCATGACATTTATTGATGACTACACCAGAATGTGTTGGGTTTATTTATTGAAGAACAAATCTGATGCTTTTCAAACATTCAAGAATTTTCATAAATGGATTGAAAATGATGCACAATCTCATATTGGGTCTATTCGCACTGATAATGGAAAAGAATACACATCAAATAAATTTGAAAACTATCTTCGCCAACATGGGATCAAACATCAAACAACTGTGCCTTATAATCCCCAACAGAAATGGTGTAGCTGAAAGAATGAATATGAAATCTTAAATATGGTACGATCCATGCTCTTCTTCAAAAATGTAAAGATAATGTTTGGGTTGATGCTATTCTATGTGCTGCATATATAAAGAATAGATGTCCATCTAATGCTATAAAAAACAAGACTCCATGTGAAATGTGGTATGGACATGTTCCTTGGTAAAGTATCTCAAGGTCTTTGGTTCCACCTTTTATGCCTTGATACCAAAGGTACATAGAAACAAATTTGGTCCTAGAAGTCGTAAGTGTATCTTTTTGGGATATTCAAACACCTCCAAAGCATATCGCCTCTATGATGAAGTAAATAAGAAGTTTGTTGTATCTAGAGATGTAATTTTTCTTGAATCATCCAAAACTGACAATGTTGTTGAACGGAAACTTGATCACTTGGATAGATTCACTAAAGCAAAATCATTTCAAGAACACTCTCCCCGCATGAAACTCCAACAACGGATGATGCTTTAAGTGATGTAATTGATAGAATTGGGAGAATCAATCTTGATTCAGTCCCAACTCAATCACAGAGCAGCCTGGACCATCTAAAAAAGGTCCCCCAAAGTGGGTGACAAAGACACTTGAAAGTGTTCATCCTGATGAAGTTGGAAAGACAGGAACCAGAAATTCAAACGGAAAAAATGGAGGTGATGTAGATGACTCTAATTCACATGTTGATATGGATGTTTCTTATGATTGTGAATTTAACTTGTCTACAGATTTTGAACCAAATTCCTTCAAAGAAGCTGCTTCTCATGATGAATGGAAAGAAGTGATGCAAAAGGAATATGATGCCCTCATAAATAACGACACTTGGAGCTAGTTGATCCTCCATTACGAACCAAACCAATTGGCTGCAAGTGGGTCTACAAGAACAAGTATAACGCTGATGGCTCACTTGACAAGCACAAAGCTAGGCTTGTGGCAAAAGGTTTTGCACAAAAGGAAGGGGTCGATTATGAGGAGACTTTTCCCCCCACAACAAAATGGCTATCATCCGAACACTCTTTGCATTAACAGTCAAAACGGTTGGAAAGTCCACCAAATGGACGTAAAACTGCTTTCTTAAATGGAGATTTAAAAGAGAATGTTTTTATGTCCCAAACTTGAAGGATTTTCTATGAAAGGACATGAATATAAAGTATGAAAACTTGTGAAGTCCTTATATGGCCTCAAACGAGCATCACGAGCCTGGTATGAAAACTAACTGAGCATCTTCTGAAACTCAATTTCAAACATTTTGATCTTGATGATGCAACTTTATTTGTCAAGAAAGTTGAAATATAGTTGTATATCTTGTGGTATATGTAGATGATCTTTTGATGATAGGGAACAATGAAAGCTACATTGCATCCATAAAGAAGGAATGGGAAAAAGTTTTGAAATGAATAATTTAGGCTATGTTCATTACTATCTTGCATTGAAGTAACCCAACATCCAAAGTCCATATTCTTTTCTCAAAATAAATACATTGGAGATATATTGAACAGGTTTGGCATGACAGAGTGAAATCCTCTTACTACTCCAATGGAACAAAACTTAAAGCTCACATCTATTGAAGGAAAAGAATTTGAGGATGCAACAAAGTATAGACAGCTTGTAGGAAGTCTCAACTACCTAACTACCTACCAAGACATTTTGTTTGCTGTTAAGTCCTCTCCCGGTTTATGCAAAAGCCTTGTGAGGACATTGGTTTGCTGCAAAAGGAGTTCTAAGGTACTTGAAGGGAACTCAAGACTTTGGAATCAAATATACAAATGTGGACGACTTCAGCTTGATTGATACTCTGATTCAGACTTCGATGGAGACAAAGAAACTAGGGTATCAACTTTAGGATATACTATGAGTCTTGGATTAGGAGCTATCTCCTGGAGATCCCCAATGCAATCAAGTTCCAACAGATTCCACAATAGAACCAGAATACGTGGCAGTAGCTGAAGCAACAAAAGAAATTGTGTGGCTCAGGAAATTCTTGAAGATTTGCAGGTAAAACAAGTACAATCAATTCCACTCATGATTGAAAATACCTCTGCAATAAGTTGGCCAAGAACCCAAAATTCCATGATCGAACAAAGAACATCAATACAAAATATCATCTAATTCGACATCATGTTGAGGCAAAACAATCCATCTCCATCATTGTTCCACAAATGAGCAAATTGCTGACATCTTCACCAAAGCGCTTGGAAGAGAAAAGCTTGAACGATTCATAATGATGCTTGGACTCACCAACATCCCTTCAGATTAAGGGGGGGAGATTGTTGGGCATTGGATAATCTAGCACTCCCCGTGTGTTTCATGACATGGACTAACCGCCTCTCGAGGATCCGTTAACTCTGGTGATGCGTCCATTTACTAACACTTGCGGGTTTTGGTGTAATGGCAATTGTGATCCCAACAGGTACTTAGCCCACAAGGAGATTTTATGGTGCTAACTCACACAAGCCCAATGCTTAGGGTTGTGAAGTATCTCTCAAGCTACAAAACTTAGTAAAAAGCCCCACCAATGCATTGGGATTAGAAAGATAAAATTTAGAGCTTAAATGAATGTTGATCATAGTGAACTTTGAGGAGCCAAATATGTTATACTAGAGAAGGGGGTGGAATCTAGTTTTAAATCAAAATATTTATGCAAAACAAGGAATAATTATAGCATATGTAATGCATGGTTGCCTCCCTATTTAACAAGGGCAGAAAAGTGACAATTCCCTTAATGAACTTTAAAGAAGACCACAATATTGTCATGTTAGGGAGGAGGCAAGACCATTTAGAATCAAATTTTGAATAAATTATTTACACAAAGGAGTAGATTTAATGTATATAATTCGTAAGATCCATAACTAAAAAAGCTCACAAACAAGTTCCCTGGTGAATATTAAGGAGAAAGCAAGACTATCAAGTTCAGAAAGAGGGCAACACTATCTGGAATCAAAGTTTCCATAAATAATTTACATAAAGTCAAGAGTTGAATTAATGCATGCAATACATTGTCACTTTCATAATTAACAAAGCCTGCAAAGCAAGGAATCCCCATTTTCTTGGATAAGTGCCTGTCTTTAGAATAAGTAGCTTAATAATTATTTAAAAGCATTGTGTATAGTTTATTTAGTTTCATCTGTATTTCTTCATTAAACTCTTAATCGAAAAAATCGACAGCATAACATTATCATTGACAAAATATCATTTTATTATTATTTGTGTGCAACTGTGGCACATGATTACAAGCATAAGCACTTTGATTACAATGAAATATGAATAATATACAACATGCTTAAGCTTATAGCAAATCTAATGACCACTAAATTTGGTAGAGGCACAGCCATGGGGAGTTTCTCGATAATCCTTCTCACGAAACTAGATGGGAACTTAGTATATACCTAACATTATCATGGCCATGGTTAAGAACAAATGTTGGTTTGCCAATCGTAAATTTGGTAGAGCAGCAACCATGGGGATTTCTCGATAATCCTTCTCAGGAAACTATAGGGAAATGCATGGAATTCCAGCTTGGTTTTGATCTGCATAAAATTTGTCAAGGGTATACCGCCTTTTATTTTCAAGCGAAATGCAATAATCTGAAAACAATTTTCTGTCAAATGTCTCACAATTAAGAATTTGTCAAATATATAATTTTATATCTATTTTTTCAATAATTAATAGTTCGTATATGTAGTGTAACCAGTTGCTAAAGTTTCTTTGTTGATTGTGTAGAAGCAGAAAGCTTGTAATGAGATTTTTACAGGTTGAAGAGAATCATTCCTTCACTCATTTTCTAGTAAGTTTTTTGGATTTCATAATATTAATAACCAAAAAACTAAAAAATGCATGATGTACACTTCTGTGTTACTTATATTGTTTCTTGAATGCCCTTTTGACACTTTGACATGGTTGGTCGCATGAGATCATTAGCTAACGACCTATTTTTAACTAGTGTCAAGGTTTCAACATTATTATTATATTTGTTACATATTTTCATATTATTTGTAAAAACGTAGCGACAACTAACAGGTATCTGAGTAACAACTTCTACCGGTAAAAAAAATCAAGAAATTTAACACTATAAATGAGAAATATCCATGAAAATTCAATACACGCATAAGCAAACATCATCTCTGCCACCGATATTAATTATCTCACTTTGCAGGAATTGGAAAACACTTGAAAAATATCCCAAAACCATTTTTTTCAATGAAAAATATAAAAAATATCTCTCACATATACATATTACAGGCCAAAATAAAAGTTTTCAAAAATAATCTAATTATGAAAACAATAAATAAATAAAATAAATCACCTCTCCAAAACCTTTCCGATTCCAAAAAGAAATATCGAATGTCAGCTCCCCCGGATATCGATAGCCAAACCAATTAAATAGACGCCGAGTTTAGCTTTGTTACAATATAAAAGATGAGCAAAATGTTTCTGTGTAGTCCGTGAAACCCAACGAAGGATTCACCTCAATTTTAGCTATGGAATATCACGTGACTAAGAAGGCAAGGTATGAACAACCAGAAGATGAGATGCCACTACAACAACCACACATAACTTCTGCTGGGAGCTCACACTTTCTCCCATCTGAGGAGGTCGCGGAGTCTCTCAATGAAAACCAACCTCATTCTCAAGAAGAAGAAGCGGATGAAGCGACGACAGAGAGAGTTTCGTCATCCATGGATTATTTCCAGAACCTGCAAAGGCGAGAGTGGTGCGATGACAAAGACACTAGAAAGCTTCCAAATATTTTTCGGGAGTATCATTTACGGGCATTTGACTTTGAATTTGGCATGGAAATTACCGATGTTCTCATAGTCTGTGACATATTATTTGTAATTTATTTCTATGAATATATTGTTCCATTGCGACTCTATGGAGAAATGTCGCAAATTACTAACAAGTGTGGGCAGACCATCACAATAAAGTTTGATACTATTGAATCGATGTGGTATAATTGTCACAATAATTCATTGATAGTCGAAGCGAAGACTACGAATGACAACAATCAAGAAATGACAATACTTCTAAGCTTAGACGTTGCATCTATAGTAGCAGGGAGATATCCAAAACAAAGAGAACTCTTTCAACAAGATCTAATAAAAGATTGTGATTTTTATTTTCCAAATTGTAGAGGCATGATTTATGATAAGAATGAGAGGGTATTCAAATCTTTTGAATTGAAAGAGTACATGGAATTGTTCAGAATTCCGGATTCAACTGACAAAAACTTAACATCAAAGTGTAGGTTTTGTTGGGAATTTCTGATAATTCCAAAACAAATAAACAGAATAGAATAGAGAATGATGCTCTATTTTTACCACAGTGGAACTAAAAATTTGTTTCCAGAGCACAGAAGTTTACGCATGAACAAAAGAAACTTGTATTCATTAATAAAACCAACTGTTACAAAAAGTCTCTGCTTCAGATGCAGTTAAGAAAAAACTTCACAGTCTCTTCTGAAAAATTACTGTCTCTGCTTTAAAAAAATAACACTGCTGAAAAAATTACAAAGGGAGAACACTGTCTGTGTTTAACATTGACACTGCTGTGTGTAAATTTCCTTTTCTTCACTCACATTCGCACTGCAGTGCATATTTTTTTTTTCACTTCACGCTGCTATGTCTACACTTACATTTCATGTTCAATTAATACTATAAAACAGGACATTAATTTTTTTTTACTGTTCCATACTCCCGTGAAAATAAAAATAAAAAAACAATAAAATTAAAGACTTTACCTACGTTCTACCAACCGGAGTGAATTTCATTTATTATTTCACTGACAAAACTGGCTGTCAATGAAACTTCTAATTCACATCACGTAATTTTGCTGCTAGCCTGTACATCAACCGTTGATTTAATCGGACGGCTGAGATTGGTTTGAAGAGGGTGAGATATGCGATTTACGATAGGATCGCATCGCAACGTCGCATCAACGCAAGAGAAAAGTGGAGCACAAACATATGGGTGCGATTTGCGATTTGCGATTGGATCACATCGTAGAATCACAATTGGCAGAAAACACAGGGCATAACAAAAAAGGCAATAGGGCGCGGATGCGATTTGCGATAGCGATAAGATCGCATCGCAAAAAAAACAGAGCTAAAAATCCCATGACGGTTTTGGCGCTGCAATTGAAATTATCATTTCAACATTTCCCTTTAATTTCAACTGCTGGGTTATCAGTCATACCCAGACATTTCCTCAAAAACTCAAAACTTTTCTGCCCCAATGGTTTAGTCAGAATGTCTGAACCCTGCTCCTGAGTTCTGCAATGTTGTAAAACAATTTCTCCATTGTTTACCAATTCCCTGATGTAATGAAACTTTGTGTTAATGTGTTTCGTTCTCTTATGAATCACAACATTCTTGGATAGTGCAATAGCTGAGCTATTGTCACAAAAAATCACAGTTTCTTTTGCTTGCTCTTGGTGTAAACTCCTTAACATCCTTCTCATCCATATTTCTTGACACGCTACTACTGTAGCTGCCACATATTCTGCTTCTGCTGTAGACAATTCTACAATAGGCTGTTTTTTAGAAGCCCATGAAATTGCCCCTGAACCCATGTGAAAAACATAACCAGATGTGCTTTTCCGATCATCTATACTTTCGACCCAATCACTATCAGTGTATCCAATTAAATCTGAACATTCTGAAGTAGTATATAAAATTTGAAACCTTTTAGTACCTTTAACATACCTCAGAATCCTTTTTGCTGCCTGCCAATGTGCTTCTTTTGGTCTCTCCATGAATTTGGAAATCAAACTAATAGCATGCATTATATCCAGCCTAGTTGCAGTCAAATACATGAGGCTGCCAACTATGCTCTTGTACAATCTAGGATCAAAATCCTTGCTGCTGTCCTCTTTGCTGAGTTTTAATCCCATCACTGTGGGAGTGATTGCTGCTTTGCTCTCCTGCATATTAAATCTTTCCAACACTTCATTAACATATTTTGCATGTGAGATAAAAATCCCATTTCCATTTTTTTCTACTTCTAGTCCTAAGAAGTATCCCAACAAACTCATGTCAGTCATTTCAAATTCTTCTTTCATGACTGTTTTGAAATTTTCAATAAGATAATCATCATTACCTGTGAAAATAACATCATCAATATATAACACAACAATTAGTATTTTACCATCCTTTTCTTTGATGTAGAGGGTGGGTTCTCCCTCACACTTTTCAAATCCATTTTATAGTAGATAGGCATCTATTCTACTATACCACGCTCTTGGTGCTTGCTTCAGCCCATAAAGAGCTTTCTTCAATCTGCACACTTTGTGCTCTTGGCCTTTCTTTTCATAGCCTATAGGTTTTTCAATGTAAACCTCTTCTTTTAACACTCCATTTAGGAATGCTGACTTCACGTCCATTTGATAAACTTTCCACTTGTTTTGTGCTGCTATGGACAACACTGTTCTCACGATTTCCATTCTTGCAACCGGTGCAAAAGTTTCATCATAGTCTCTCCCATACTGCTGCTTATATCCTTTGACAACAAGTCTTGCCTTGTGTCTTTCTATTTTGCCTTCAGGATTACTCTTGGTCTTGTAGACCCATTTAACTGCAATGACTTCTTTTCCTTTTGGTAGTTCAACTAAGTCCCATGTCTTGTTTCTTTCTATGGCATTGATCTCCTCATCCATAGCTTCTATCCATTTCCTATCCTTAATTGCTTCTTCGAAATGAACAGGGTCATCAACATGACAATATAAAGCAAATAAATAATTCATACCTTCATTTGTTGCCTCTTGTTCATAAATGTCACTTGAGTTTTTGAACTTCTTACCCCTTTCATTTGGTGTACAAGTGCTTGAAGAAGCACTTGAATTTCCTCCTTGTGGTGTGCTTGGAGAAGCACTTTCATTTCTCCTCAAGGGTGTCCCTTGCTGCCCTTGTGTTGGTGCTGCTGTTTGGGGATGTATTTTAGCCATCTCCTCATCATGTTCATCATTTGACAAAGAGTTTTTAACATTCACTGTTTTCTCTATGCTTCCATCCTAAGCTTCCTTCTCAATGAATTGAACATCTCTACTCACAATGAGCTTCTTGGTGGATGGGTTATACAACCTGTAAGCTTTCGATTCCTCACTGTATCCAATGAAAATACATTTCTCCCCTTTGCTGTCCAACTTCTTCCTTAGTTGATCTGGAATGTGTGCATAAGCCACACATCCAAAAACTTTCATGTGGGTGACTCCTTGCTTTGTCCCACTCCATGCTTCTTCCGACACTCTATTCATGATTGCTTTTGTAGGGCATCTATTCAAAATGTACGCTGCACAATATACAACTTCAACCCAATAATCATTTGGCAAATGTTTTGCCTTTAACATGCTCCTCGCCATATCCATGATTGTCCTATTCTTCCTTTCGGCAACTCCATTTTGCTGCGGAGTGTACCTAGTGGTAAACTGCTTATGAATTCCATTTTCTCTACAAAAATGTAGAAATTCTTTGGAGATATACTCACCTCCTCTATCAGTTCTCAGAACTTTGATATGCAACCCACTTTGGTTTTCTACAAGTGCTTTGAAATTACAAAATCTTTCAAACACTTCACTTTTGTTCTTTAGGAAATAAACCCAAGTTTTTCTAGTAAAATCATCAATAAATGTTAGTATATAGTGGCTGCCTGCAAGTGATGGAGTTTGCATCGGTCCACATAAATCTAAGTGGACAATCTCTAAGGGTGCTTTTGCCCTTATGCTTTTCCCAGATGGAAAACTTTCTCTGTGTTGTTTCCCCAAGATACAACCTTCACAAAGGCTGTCTGGTTTCTCTATCAATGGTAATCCTCTTACCATTCCTTTTCTATTCAACAAGTTAAGACCTCCAAAGTTGAGATCTCCAAATCTCAAGTGCCACAACCAATTTTCATCTTTTGGTTCGCTTTGGAAAACCTCTTGTGTCACAGCTGCTATTACTTCTTTATTTTTTAAATCTGCTTTCATTCTGAGAGGGAACATCTTGTTTCTTGTCATTTTCACTTCAGCAATACATCGTTTGCTGGGTGCTCTATCCATGATGGTGCATACGTCATTCTCAAAGAAAACATTGTAACCCTTTTGAACAAGCTGTCCAATACTTAAGAGATTACATTTCATTCCAGGAACATAATAAACATCTGCTATGGTTTTCCTTTCACCTTTCTTTGTTAAGACTTTTACTTCTCTTTTTCCCATAACAGAAACTTTATTATTAGTCCCAAGTGTGACTTGTGACTTCACACTCTGATCTAACATAGAAAACAAAGCTATGTTTCTCGTCATATGGTTACTGCAACCAGAGTCTAGGAACCATACATCTTCACTCTTTTCTTCAGCCATATTACAAGCTAAAAACAAATTAGTTTGGCTGATATTTTCTCTAGTGAAATTTGCACTAGTTTTATTTTTCTTATCATGCTGCTTCGTCCTACATTCATTTACATAATGCCCATATTTTTTTATAATAGTGACATTAGACATTGGATTTATCATACCTTTGTCCTTGAGCATGATGTTGTCCACTTTGTTGGTTGCTTCCTTAACCTTGGTTCTGATTTGGATTGCTGCCTCTTCCTTGAGCATTTGCTAGATTGTTTCTTCCACCTCTGTTTTGGCTTCTGCCTCTTCCTCTCTTGTTTCCTCTGCCTTGACCTCCTCTTCTTGCAAAGAACATCTGGGTCTTAAAGGCATGCTCTAGAGATGAGTTTTCATTTCTACTCAATCTCTGCTCATGTGTTATCAGTGATGCATGTAGTTCATCAACTGAGAAGTTTGTGAGATCTTTTGTCTCTTCTATGGTGGTGACTATCACATCGAACATCGAGGGTAGGATGCTCAATATTTTCTCCACAATACTCATTTCTTCAAGTATCTCTCCATGAGACCTTATCTGTGAGACCAGACCAATCACATGTGTGAAGAATGAGTCAATATTATCTGACTCCTTCATGCATAGATTTTCAAAATCTCTACTCAGCAACTATAGTTTTGCTGTCTTCACTTTCTCCATGCCTTGATAGGCTATCTTGAGAGTTTTCCATGCTTCTTTGGATCTCTTAGCTGCTGCTATCCTTGGAAACACACTCTCATGCACTGCTTGATACAAAAAATAGAGGGCTTTAGAATCCTTCTTCTTATTTCTCTTCAACAGATATTTCTCTGCGTGAGTTAAGTTATTAAACTCATTTTCGTCTGCTGGCTCTTCAAAACCATCCTCAACAAATTCCCATAAGTCTTGGGAAGCAAGCAAGGCTTTCATGGTTATTGCCCAATAGTCATAATTTTTCCCATTAAATTGTGGGAGCTGAGTATTACAGATACCCATGCTAGTGCTGGCTCCAGCCATTCTTACACTCTTAACTATGCTTCAAAATACTTGACTGTGTATTAAAATAACTAATTGTCCTCAACAATAACACACAAAAAGCTGACTTGAGAAATACCTTGGTTTTTCTTGACTAAGTCTTCACTGTGCTGGAGAAGCTGCTGCAACAAGAACCCCTTCCTTCAGCTTCTTTGACACCTTCAAAGAGCCTAGACAAACTTTGGTACCATTTTGGGAATTTCTGATAATTCCAGAACAAATAAACAAAACAGAACAAAGAATGATGCTTTGTTTTTACCACAGCAGAACTAAAAATTTGTTTCTAGAGCACAGAAGTTTACGCATGCACAAAAGAAACTTGTATTCATTAATAAAACCAACTGTTAAAAAAAGTCTTTGCTTCAGATGCAGTTAAAAGAACTTCACAGTCTCTTCTGAAAAATTATTGTCTCTGCTTTAAAAAAATAGCACTGCTGAAAACATTACAAAGGGAGAACTCTGTTTCTGTTTAACATTGACACTGCTGTGTCAATTTCCTTTTCTTCACTCCTTACATTCGCACTGTTGTGCATATTTTTTTTTTCATTTCACGGTGCTACGTCTACACTTAGATTTCATGTTCAATTAATACTATAAAACAGGACATTACTATTTTTTTTACCGTGCCATACTCCTGTGAAAAAAAAATAAAAAAAAATAAAATTAAATACTTTACCTACGTTCTACCAACCGGAGTAAATTTCATTTATTATTTCACTCACAAAACTGGCGGTCAATGAAACTTCTAATTCACGTCACATAATTTTGCTTCTAGCCTATACATCAACCGTTGATTTAATTGGACGACTGAGATTGGTTTGAAGAGGGTGAGATATGCGATTTACGATCGCATCACATCGCAATGTCGCGTCGGCGGAAGAGAAAAGTGGAGCACAAACATATGGGTGCGATTTGCGATTTGCGATCGGATCGCATCACAGAATCGCAATCGGCAGAAAACACATGGCATAACAAAAAAAGCAACAAGGTTGCGATAGCGATAAGATCGCATCGCAAAAAAAACAGAGCTAACAAATCCCATGACGGTTTTGGCGCTGCAGTTGAAATTATCATTTCAACAGGTTTGGAAGTCCAGGAAATACAGACATGCTAATAATGATTGAAAATAAGAACAACGATGAGAGGACGGAAGTTTTATTAAGAATTTATTCCAAAGCTAAATTATCATTTCAACAGGTTTGGAAGTCCAGGAAATACGGACATGCTAATAATGATTGAAAATAAGAACGACGATGAGAGGACGGAAGTTTTATTAAGAATTTATTCCAAAGCTATTGGACAACTTCAAAAAGAAATTTCCATACCTGTCTCTCCACAATGCAGCATTGAGTTCTTGCACTTATGTGGCCCTGATAGAATATTTGTTCACCAATGGTATTTAGAGATGCAGGTCATGGATATATCTTCTGAAATTTGTAAAATAATAAAATCAACTGACATTCTTCTTGCTCGCCCACCTCTCTATTTAGCCAAAAGAAGTGGCGTATTGTGCATCACAGAAACAAGTGTTTATCTTTGTGATTTACAAGGTGAGATTGTGGTCACGTTTGAGGACCATAGCGTTTTTGACTCCTACTATTGCAAAGGTTCGTACGTTACCACCGAAGAGGACATTTTCATTTCTGCTTGTGGTGTTGGCGAAGATCCCGACTCCACCAATATTAGTATACCAACCCTATATATTCGAAGATATCCAAACCTATGCATTCGTATACGATGAAAGGACTCATGATATATATGGGGAGATATGATCGGAATTATTTATGTATGGTTGAATAAATTGTGCCGTGACGTGCCAATATCAAACGATGATGAGGGTGACACGCCAATATCAGAGGATGATGAGGATGGAGGAGGAGACATTGAGGCCGGACAATAGGCCGCCGCTCCACCTAAATTAGTGTCTAGCTTAAGAGTATTTTAGGTTTTTTCATTTTTTATTTTATTTAAATGTATTAAATAATATATAATAATTTTTGAAATTTGTTATTATAATTTAATTATATAAATATATAATTAATTTATAGGATAATTATTAAAGAAATTTATTTTAAACAGTTTTACAAAATATTATAAGAATTCTAAAATATATATTTTATCCTAAATTTTAAAATAAAATATAATTGAATTGTAAATGTTTTTTCCTGACACACTTAACAAAATATTTTCATTATATTATTTAATTAATTTTTATTATATATAAATATTTCAAGATTTAATTTAAGATATCCCCTAAACTATTCAATAGCAATCTCAATATGCTTATCTCTTAAATTTAATGAAATATAATTTGTTCAAACCTCCAACATTCTATACTATTTTAAAAAAACATCCATCTTGACTTGAACCTAAAATCCCCTTTCTAATTATGGAAATACAATGTGACTTCTTCATAATTTTTTTCACTTTTAATTCAGATTCATTATTATTTATTTCACTAAAAATAATATTAATACATATGCAATAATTAATAAAACTTCTTTTACTAAATCTAATATAACTAGCACAACCATATAAGTTAAGTGATTTACAAATGGACATAGACATCAATCCATAATAATATATTTTTAAAAAATTATAATTTTCTTTGAATCAATATATAAGTTAAAAATATATACATAAAAACATAGATATTAATTTGTAAATAAACATTGTTACAATATCATGGCTTATCAATACCGTATGCTAAAAAACCATAACTCACATGCATATGAAATTTGTTTAATTAATCAATTTAATTAATAATGAAAAAAAGACATAAATACTTTAAAAACAAATATCAACTTTTTATTTGTGTATAATATTAAATATATTTTAGAACATTTTAGGGAGGTTAATTTTCTACCATCTAACTACTAGATAATTAAATTAATATTTTAAATCTAATAATTATTAATTAAATTTAAATTTTCGAGCTATATGTCTAATTAATCATTAAATTGAAATTTTTGAAAGTGTTTTTAGCATTAATCACGTCATTATTTGTTGGTGGATGTTTCAGACCATCTAATGTGGTTCATCCTCAAAATAAAGATGAAAAAATAATCTATCCTTAAGATTAAATAACACAGATGTTTCAAAATTAGACATTAAAAAATAAATTATTTTAATCATACTAAAAACATTAGTGAAAAAAATTGATAATATATAAAATAATATTAAAAACACTAAATTAGTTAAAGAAACTAAATGTTAAAAATAGAGGAAAAATGCAAATTAAAGAAATTAATAAATAAAACTAGGATTTGAATTTTGTTTATTAAATTAGTAAATATCATTATATTATATAATAAATTGAAAAAAAATAATTTTAATTTATTATTATATTAGCTAGAATTATTGTTATATAAATTATTAAATTCTTTTATCATAATATCTATGGAGATGGAATTTCCCCATATTTTTATATTTTTTAATAGTTTAGTATTGTAATGTGCTCTTTCTTGCTATAGAAAAATAATACTTCTTACTTACCAATTTTTGTGTAATTATAATTATGTTAAAGTAGTTAGAAGACATTAATATTAAGTTTTTTATTATTATTACAACATGCTTTGATATCTAAATGATTACAAAAAATGATTTCAACAAAAATATTTGGCTGAGTCTACCAATACAAATACAAAAATTTTATGCTTTTATTTACAATGGATAACGACATGTTTTTTTTGTGTATAAAAGTACAAAACATGCCAATGTTTTACACTTAGAGTCTCTAAAGTTTTGGTTATGTTTCCCTTTGTTACTCATGCGTTTCATTTTATTGACTTCAACACTTTATTTTATTTTGAATAAAAGGAAGAAATTCCTAACTTTACAAGAAATTATTTGAGAGTTAGTGATATGTGTTTCATAAAATTTCATTTATCAACAAATTTATTTCTCTTTTTGAAAGGACAAGGCTCTCATGTCTTTAAACATTCTTTGCATTTAATATCCATTTTGTGAGCATTCTTGAGGTGTCATAGGTTTATGGATATTCTAGAGTTCTCATGGATGCTCAAAATGACCACATGTCCCCGAGTTGGAGTCCACCATTACACCTTATATTCTGTGAAGTGTACCTAACATATTTTTACTAAATGTGACCATCATGGTGAGCTAAAAGTGTGATGATTGATGTATTGTATTTTGTCATGATGACATGATTGATATAAAATTATTGATCTTTCTAGTAGTCTAAACTCTTTTGGTGGTCAATAATGGTCCATCCTTCTAGTCCCCATTTTAGGGTGTTTAGTTTTATTTCTACATCTAACTACTCCTTTATGGTAGTATCACTCCATACAATTGGGAATTTGTCTTGGATAGGTATTTAGGCATGTTGAGGTGGATATACAAGAAAACATGATCTAGAGATCCCACAATTACTCACTTAATTTATGTACTACGCAAATGTGTTTTTCTCAATATAAATATTGGCATACCTATAGTTTAGCACTCCTATTTTGTACCCCACATGCACCCCTTACCATATGTATGTACCACACTTTGGCTAGGAACTATTGAAGATGAAGTTACTCTCATTCATGTTTAATGGGTGTTCCTTCCAATCCCATAACAGAGTAGGACGTAGCTCTCTACCAAGTGGTTCCGTGAATTAAAAAAGGATTTAGTGCATTCAAAGACCATCATTTCTTCCATTTTAATCAACCAATTCTAAATCAAGTGCATTCAAAGACCATCATTTCTTCCATCTAAAAAGAGGTTGTAACTAAGGAAAATAAAAAAAATTGTTGTTTTAGAAAAGAAGCAAGAAGAAGCGGAAGAAGTCTTCAACCCTTCCTCCTCTTTTCCTTCATATTCTTATGTTTAAAAAATCAATCCATTTTTCTCTCCTTTAATAACACTTAGCAAACATTTATCAAGGAGATCTAATAAAGGTTCATCTATCTGAAAAATTTTGTTTTTGCATTACTTTGACCCAACAATTTTTAAGAATCTTCCCTTATAAAAAAAAACTATTATGTTTAATCTTCAACCCCTTTAGTATTATTAGATCTCTACATCTTTCTTGAATAATTTTTTGCATTCTTCCTTTGAACCCATTGATTTTTTTTTTTTTTACCTTGCTACGTTTAAGCTTCAATAATTTCATTCTTGGATCCCCCTTTATTGTTTTCTTAAAAAAAAAATCCCTAGTAGTAGTTGTGTGGCCAGCATGCACATTTTTAATCATAACTCAAAAAGGAGAAATATTAAAAGTTAAACATGAGAGATATTAAATGTGAAAACTAATTGTGAAAATAATTTACATTAAGGAGAAAGGAGATTAAAATTATTTACATTAATGAGAAAATAGATTAAAAGTGGAAACTAAACAGAAAAAAAATGCCAAATAAACCTCGAGTTTAGTTTTGTCCAGTATAACAAAAAGTTTCAAGACGTGGATGTGAGAATTGGGCTTTCTTTCTTAATGTATATTCTATGTAGTGCATGAAACCCAACAAAGGATTCACTTATTTAGCGATTTTCCACTCACAACAGTCTAGCAATGGAAGAGCACATAAATAAGAAGGCAAGGCATGAGATACTATTGCTACAACCAGACATAACTTCTGATGGGAGTTCACTGAGTCTCTCCATGAAAAAAACCTCATTCTCAAGCAAGAAGAGGAAGAGATGATAGAGAGAGTTTTGTCATCCATAGATTATTTCCATAGCCTACAAAGGAGAGAGTGGTGAAACGTCAAATACAATACAAAGCTTCCAAATATTTTTCAGGAATATCATTTACGAGCATTTAACTTTGTATTTGACATTGTTGTTAGCAATTCTCTCATAGTCTGCGACATATTATTAGTCCCTCCCATCTGGCAATGGCCAGGGACTATAATAATCAGAAACGATGTACTTAACATTAGTTCACCTCCTTGAACGCGCCTGTTTATCGAGTATAAACAAAGTTTTTTAGATCATAGTGGTTTATGGTCTTATTTGGCCTCTTCCCGAGGCAGAGGTGCTGAAATCATATATTATCTTGCATTTGTCTAGGTCTTTCTCATTCATTTTTCGGAGCCGTTGATTAATGCTAACATTAATCTGGCAATATAAAATGCTAGCTCTTATTGCATTTGACTTATCATGAAGCTGAACCGGTTGATATCACACCGGGTATTCTTTATATATGTTATTTCTCCATAACACTTTTGATAGATATATACAACATTTCAGGCGGGCTCTTTACAGCCATAAGGATTACTGAAATTGCCACTATTGTAATGTGTCACTCTGCATGCTGCTGTGGTGTCTACAGAACAGATGCTCTGCATGCTGCTGTGGTGTCTACAGAACAGATGTTCCTGAGGGTTAGGTGGGTTGTTTTCTGCAAAAACCAGGATTTCATTTGTTTCGTCCCCATTTTTCTTATCTTCACATATGGCCAGTCCAGGATCGTACTATTCCTCCTCTACAGACAGAGACAACAAACACACGGATTTGTACCTCTACGCGCAAGCAATGCTATTCTTGGAGCAATTACATACTTTCTAGGCAGCATCTGGGCGCAGATTTCAGGTGTGGTGCTGGTCTGACATCTGAACTGTCAGCAGTGGTTACATTTTATTTACTACCTGCACAGGTGATGATTTCATGTTTAGTAAGAAAAACAGCTGCATCCTTTGTGATGATTTCATGCATTCTTTGTTATGATAATCAATTTTGATATTTATAAGTTTGCAATAAACTTAACATTCAAAAGCTTTGCAGTAAATCTAACAGTAGCGATAATTCATCAGGGAGCAGAACCAGGTCCCGAATATAAAAAGGGTCCTACGTTTTCGTATTGCGCCGAAGTGGTTTTACCATAATCAGCTTGTTTTCCTCTGACCTTGCCTGCAGATGAAGCATTCCGTCTCTTGTCATGGCAAGTCTCAGTCTCTCTTGCCTTGCATGTAAAGTCAGGGGTACTAATATGTTCTCCGGCATGGCGTCCCCAGGAATCTGATTCAATGCCACTGCAAACACATGAAAACGAAGTAAAATTCCCGTGTTCATGAAGCTTAATAGGTAAAGCCATGGTTTAGAATTCTGTAAAAAAATTGGTCAAAGTTTAAAATTCAGCTCATTCAAAATTATTGGCACACTCACATTATTAAAAAATCACAATTCAAACTTGTAAATTGAACAAATTCTTACTGGAATTTTGAACACATTCGACAAAAAAATATAGAGTAGAAAAAACCTCAAAACTTATAACAGGAAGAATATGGCTTCAGGAAATTAAGTTTTAGGTTCAGCAATCCAATGTATGAAATATCATTTTTGCTATCATGAAAAGTGACAGTGCATAAGCTATTTCTGAGTCTGTCTACTATCATGAAAAATTAGAACAGAGTAGCATACCATACCAGATTATGCATAGATTCTGCATAGGAACAGGGGTAGGTCGATGCATAGCACTATGGATGGCCGTCTCAATATAATTTGAAGTAGGGCTTTTGGCCGGAATTGATAACTGCTTCCCCATAACATTCAATATTTCCCATTTAGTATTTCCCATCTAGACACCTGTTCATGCATCGCAAGGCAACATCCTTTAGAAATTACAAAGATTCCCATTCAATATTTCCCATCTTGACACATGTTCATGCATCTCACAGGCAACATCGTTTAGAAATTACAAAGAAGCCGTTCTAGGAACATATGAAAAATATTTGATAGTAGTAAAATCTAAGGGAGAATTGTTCTGTGCTTGAACAAGCAAATATTTCACAAAATAATTAGGCAAGTTTGAAATCTACCAAGAACTAAGCAGCAACAAATATTTCACAAAATAATTAGGCAAGTTTGAAATCTACCAAGAACTAAGCAGCAACTATCATACTTCGATATAATATTTCGATAATTCGGGTAACTGGGTTTGATATCCAGACACAACAATGCACAATTACTCTCAGAGACAGATACCTAAAAAATGATGGACAGACCATTATCAACCGAGCAGTAACTAAAATTAAATGCAATGCAGACACTATGAACAATTGGCAGGGAATCTGCATATTCCTGTAATTTTTCCGCAGCAAAATGCCATGGCAGCCATTGTCCCTCAGATCAATTGTGCACGGGGAATCTCAATTCCTGAACCTATGTATGCCATGAGAACTTCTGTGCATTTGTGATTTCTCCATTAAACATACAAATCCCAAGTTTTGAAAATTGCGACAGAATGAATCATAATTCAAATGCCCTTGCAGGATTCACACTAAAAACAAGAACCACCACAGGTGCTGCTGGGTAACCGAAAAAAAACACTACCCCTCGTTCATATCTACTCATACATACCATAAACAAATATGCTATACCACTGGTTCTCTAGCTGCAACTCCTGCTGACCACTTGTTATCCAGTGTATGAACCTACTATCCAATCCTACTTGCTATCCTGCTTACTCTCAAGCGTTAGCGAAAACTTCCACTTCAACTGTCGGTTATTCAACAATACCAGTAGTGTAATATTGTTCAAGAATCAATCAATGGTAATCAATGGTAATCGTGCATTCCATGGTAATCGTTCTAACTAGTAAGCACCACACAAGGCTACAGGAGCATGAGTTTCTTGAGCCAGCGCGGGAGTGGGAATGCTACAACATCAACTTTTCATGAGCAGACTGGATCTCAAAAACGGCTACAACATGCTACAGCATATTGTTTTGAAGCAAGTAGATTCATCGTGATATATGCAGGAACCAACACGTGTAATGCATGCAGGTGGTTCCATTATCGTTGGGTGTCCAAATGCCCAATACGGTGTTCTGTTCGACGGCTGTCCGAATGGTCCGATGTTCTATTTCAAGGATGTCTGAATGCCGCCTTTTTCCTTAGGTAGGGACTCTAAACATCTTAGTTTGAATCATTAACCTGGGAAAATAATTTACTATAACATTCAAAATAGGTTAATGAACTTAGCCAATGGCATGAACTCTTTTGTATTCTTATTTCAATTATTACTTTCATTTCCTTTCCAAAAGCGGGACAAAGAGTAAAATTTGTTTTTAAGGGAATGTAATTTTTTATTTTAATTTCAAAAGTTTTTATTTATTTAATAAAAATAAATAAATCAATTAATTAAACATTTTAGTTTTAATCATTAACATATTAGTTAGTAATTCTTGTGTTATGTTAGTTTAAATATATTTATTTAAAAAAAGTATAGTAAGATATTGTCGGTTTATTTTATGTGATATCGTCTAATCTAAGGGTCCGATAAACTCTTTTCCACATGTTTTTCTGTGTAAATTTCATACTCTACTGCGAAGTCTGCATATTGGCAACGTAGGTTGCATGCAAGCACCGCGTGGACCCACAAGTCTGTTGTGTTGTTTTTATCAATTTATAGATTTTTTAATATTAAGACATGGGATGCATGCAACTACCATTTTCTTTGGAAAACATGCTTTATCAATTAACCATTAGGCTGATGCACATGTCATTTTACCCCTGGGCTTAACGCATTTGGATGCAGATGTAATTGGCATTCTCACGGTAAGTAGTATTTGCATCTAGCAATCAAATTCTGGTATTCTCATGGTAATTGGCAATCAAATTCTGGTATTCTCATGGTAGTTGGCAATCAAATTATGGTATTCTCATGGTAATTTGCATCTGCATCAAATAATCATTTTGATATCAGCATCAAAGAATCAGATTCCGCCTCGATGTGCATCTGGGACTAACTATAATCTGATTCTGCTTGAACGTGCATCTCGAGCTAACTATTCATTCTCAGCTTCTTCCAAGTGCCAATCAGTTCTTGGAATTTTGTACTAATATGCTGTCTGGTTCAGCTGTAGCCTATTTTAATTTAACATCTAACAATCCACTGTCCCTAGTAATTTTATGAAGACTTCCTTTACATAGGGACACTAAATCTACGTTGAACAGATAAAGGAGACTGATTTTGGAGGAAAATCTCATGCTATATAAAGCCTGCATACTTCTAATCCATTTGCATTCATCATCTTCAAGATTCCAGTAGCTTTTAAGTTTAGTTTCGAAAGAAGATATGTGGATCATCATCTTGTACAATTCTCTTGTTTTGTATATTGAAAAAGGGACACCATATCTCCAACTCCATTCATTGCCATTCTAAGAAAGGGGAACAGCTAGTCCAATCTTAGAGTGGAAAAGGCAGCAGTTGATGTGGGGGAAATGGGTTTCGTTTATGTAACGTCTACACCTAATTGTTTTCCATTTACTTTGGCGCCCTTACTAGTTAACTCTCTTCAAGAGGATTGAATATGAGTAAGAAGTTCAACCTAATGAGCTGGTGTCGGATTCAGATTTTCCAAGGTATGACTATATATCTTGTGTCTACAATATGTTGTGGGTGTCGGCACTTAAGCAACATTTGGTAAACAAGTATCATAAACAGTTTTGGCACAAACATTCATGGTTTTTTTGAAGTGTTCCCTAGTGTTGATGCTCTCATTGAACTTTTATTTGATATTTTTGATGTCATAAAGGATGAGTAACAACATCTTTATAAGAAGAATTGAGTGATTACAAGAACCAAGTAATGGTGTGGTTGGTCTTCATAAGTAAAAGTTCGGTGTCTTCTATGAGTCTGTTAAGGTCTTCAATTGATCGAGCAAAGAACACGGCCTCCGTGTGAGGGATATTCAAGACCTGTTGAAAATTCATCAAAGTATTCTAAATAGATATTTTTCAACTTCAGTTCCTTATTCTCTGTACGACAATTCCCTTGCCAAGTATGATAATGGTGGCAACATTCCTTGCAATTATTGTCTGTTTTTGGAAGAATGTAGGGAAATGACTAATATCAACATTCTCTTCTTCTAGATGCTGCTCTACATTTATTGACTCTGGCAAAGACTCTGAACATATAACTGTAATTGTTGATTAAAGAGTCCACAATAATAGAAATTTGTATGATAGGATTGAGGGATTTGTATTGAAGTGAAATAGCTTTGACATTGTAAACAGAATACTTAAGTTGATTTTCTTTCTGTGTTGCATTTTCCATGTGTAGTCCACCTTCTACATTCACGTGCTTTAACCCTTTCAAGTTCCTACCATCTTCTTTTCCCGGGTTTACCAATTTTTGGTAATCATATTAGTCTATGACATTGAATCTATTCCTGAACTTTGATGGGCCACTACTAACTTGTGGGTGGCTAAGATTCTCCATCATTTTCAGTGGCTTCCTCATGCTGAACATCTAGTTGATTTGTTTGAGGTTCTCAAGTTGTCATGCGAAACGGCTCATCCTGTTCATTATGTTCCCATCATACGGGTGCATGGTTTGTACATTTAGTATAACCTGCAATTTGCTCTATTGCAGTGCTTTATTCATAAACATGGGTGCCATCCATTAAGGTTACTGATCCTACCCAGGAGTGTAAAGTTCTGGAATCTGTTTCCATCATATGTGCTTGAAGTATGATTCCTTCAGCTTTTGCAAACAGAGATGATATTAAATGCACAATCATTATAATCAAGGACTTTGACAGATTCGTAATAACTTGTAACATCGACGAGGAGTTATCAGAATTGTTCATGCAACTAGGTGCTTGCAAAAATTGTTCTCCAGAAAACCCTGCCGCCATCTCATACAAAACCCCTCTTAATTTCTCTGAACCAACCATCACAGTCATAAGATAACCATTCTCAAATTTCCCATCAATAACTCCAGTCATGGTTCCCTTGCTCTAGCTTCTTCTCAGCATCTAGTACACTTTTCGTGACTTGCCCACTCAATGCAGCTTCTTCTCAGCATCTAGTACGCTTTTCGTGACTTGTCCACTCAATGCAGCTACAGGTGCATTCTCAGGATGAACTTAACGTAGGGACTTTCTGCCTCACAACTCATCTTGTTTGTAATTTATAGCCACTGTTATCTTGTTCCATTGCAACTCTATGGAGAAACATGACCACTTAATGACCAGCGTGGGAAATTCCCATGATAATAAAAAGGCTCATTGTCGATATGTGTTATAATTGTCACAATAATTAATTGATAGTTGGATTGACCGATACATGTTATAACAATAATTCATTGATAGTCGAAGGAATGTCAAGCCTTGTAAGCTTAGACATTGCATATTTATAACAATAATTCATTGATAGTCGAAGGTATGTCAAGCCTTGTAAGCTTAGACATTGCATCTATAGCAGCAGGACAATATCCAGAACAAAGAGAACACTCTCAACTAGAACTAGACAAAGATTGGGATTTTTATGTTACAAATTACAAAGGCATGATTTATGATAAGAGTGACCAAGTGTTCAAGTTTTTTCAATTGAAAAAGTACACAGAATTGTTTAGAATTACTGATACAAATGACGATTGTTTAAAATCGAAGTTCAACTTTGGAAGTACGGGAAATAGGGACATGTTCATAATGATTAAAATTAAGAACAAAGATGAAAGTAAGGAAATTTTATTGAGAATTTATTCCAAAGCTATTGAACAACTTTGAAGAAGAATTTCCTCACCTGTCTCTCCATAATATAGCATTAACGTCGTGGACTTCTGTGGCCCTTAGAGAATAGTTGTTAAGCAACTAGACAACAAGATTTAGAGCTACAGGTCATGGATGGAGGAGGAGATCATGAGGCCGAACAATAGGTTGTTGCTGAAGCTAAATTAGTGTTTACTAATTCATTTTTTTTAAGAAATCATGCCCTCATATATAGTCTTACCAGGACTGGACCACAACCAACCTTTCTCACTTAACCATTTGAATACATCTCAAATGAGTTATGTTTTTTTAATATATATATATATATATATATATATATATATATATATATATATATATATATATATATATATATATATATATATATATATATATATATATATATATATATATATAGATAGATAGATATATATAATTATAATAATGATAAACAATTATATCCATCAATTTAATTAAAAATTATTATAAAATTAAATAAAATATTCATATATAAAATTGATAGGGTGTAGAATAAATAGTGATTGGTATATTCTTAAAGCACTTTGTGATGTAAAAGTCATGGAAATTTTGTGGGAAAAAATCCAGTCATATTAAGGGTTGGTGTGACCTAGACTAAATGTGATCTGTTGATAATATTCACAGCTTAAATGCCCCTAGGTTGTGGTTTCTCAAACAAAAGTTTAAGGGTGCATTCATCTCAAGACTCATACGACTTAGCAAAGAAAACAAAAAATACATACATAAAATTTTAATTATTAAATGAGTGATAATCTTTTGATTATGTGGTAACAAAGACTAGTTAGAAAGGTTTTTGCAACAAATTTATTACTTACGAGATTTTTGATGGATGTGCAATGAAAAATCAAGGGCTTCTTCTTACTACCTATTGGAATATGATATATATTTTTATTGGATTTGTAAGTGGGTTAATCTTGTTTAGGCGTTCATGGGTGGAGCCCTAAAAAAAGGAGTATCTTGTCTTCCAAATAGAAGTGAATCTTTCCTCCATTGAGAACACAACTATAAGTAGGTACCTAACCTAAGTGAACAAGATAAATAATATGGAAGACTAAAAAGTATCCTAAAATTACATCAAACTTGAGTCAATAGTTTTTTATAATTGAAAATCTCAAAATTAAAGGAAATACATTCTATCCTATCTTCCTCTTAGAAGTGAATCTTTCCTCCATTGAAAACAAAACTATAAGTAGTTACACAACATAATATGTTAACAAGATAAATAGCTTGGAAGACAAAAAGTATCCTAAAATTACTTCAAAATTGAATTAATACCTACTCTTCCTCATCCAAAGGTGGCATAAAGAGGCTAAGTCATGCGGAAATCACTATTAAATAAAAAGACATTCACTTTATGAAAGTAAAATATTGATAAAAATGTTTATGTATTGATATAGTCAAGGAGAATAAGATATTATAAAGAGAATAATAATCATGTTCTAGAAGATACATTATCTCATTTCATTTACTAACACAAAGAAAAAATACTAAAATACTAATAAATTCCCACATGTTCCATAGTAAAAAAAGGAGGTTGGATAGTTCCTAAAATGTCCTGGTTAGAAGAGAGAAATTTCATACTCAATCATACATCATTTTGCAATATGCACAAAATATGTATTATAAAGATATTGTTAAACTTGTTTTTTTGTCAAATGCAAACTAAGACATGAAAGCAAAGACTTTTACCTTTGTTAATGTGACCAATTCATATGCCATAAAATAGGGAAAGGAAATTCATGCATACACAAGTAAAATTGTATTTGAATGGAATGTCTCAATGGGAATGTTTTATGGAGACCAAAAAGAAGATGATAAATGCTTTATGGAGACCAAAAACAAGATTTCAAAGAAGGTGAGTTGATTCTAACTCAAGTTATCATAAATGAATCATCATCACTATTAGCAAAGGAAAAATATGATGCAAACTTGATGTGAAACATCTAACTATCTAAAATAAATTTATATGTCAAATTTATAAATTAGGGCTCCTTAAAACATTGAGGCTTCAACAATGCCAACAAGGCTTCTGCATGTTTGAGAAAGAAGAAATATGTAGAGAAATACTATCATCTAAAAATTAATTAAAAAGTATTAAAAGTTAATGGTTATTTCATGGTCATAGATTAAATAAGAAATCCCATTGAAATATTTAAAATTACTCGTAACCATTATTTTAAAAGTATTATTTATTATTATATTTTAGAGGTGATAAAAGTAATCATAATTTAGTTGTTGAGCAATAATAAATAAAATTATTAGTAGTTATTAGTGGTTAATGTAGGTCAACTTATTATTATTCAAGAAGAACCATGATATTTAACATACTTTATTTATGGTTGGATAGTTCCTAAAATTTCATGGGTTAAAAGAGAGTTCCATACTCAATCAAACATATTTTTGGAATATGCATAAAATATGTATTATAAAGATATTTCTATTTTTTTTTCAAATGCAACAAGAAGACATGAAACCAAATATTTTCTCCTTTGCTAATGTATTTATTACATATCCCATGAAATAGGGAAAGAAAATTCATGCATGCACAATTAAAATTGGATTTGAATAAAATGTCCTAGTGGGAAAAGCTTTATGGAAACCAAAAACAAGATTGCAAACAAGGTCATTTGATTCTAACTTAAGTTATCATAAATAAAAATCACCAATATAAACCAACAGAAAATATAGTAGAAACTTGATGTTCAATATGTAACTATCTAAAATAAATTTATAAATTGAAGTTCCTTAAAACATTAACACCTCAACCAAAGTCCTTGTGAAGAAATACAACAATTATAGGAGAGGAATAATTATTGGAGCCTAAGAAGCTAAACTTTGAAGGAGAAAAGGGAAGCCAAGAGGGATAGTTAATAAACCCTAGTTCACTATGTTGAGGACACCTTCAGTGGAATGTGGGCAACCCCCACAGCCCTAGGCTTGTCATCTTGAAGCAACAATGTGACAAAAGTGGGTAATAGAGATAAGACTCTGTGTGTTGTAGACCTTGAAGGACAAAGAAGCAGTTAGGGGAAAGGTTGTTTGGGCCTATGTTCAGTGACCTGAAGGAGTTGTGTTTACTAATAAAGGTAGATTGAGGAGCTATAGATTGGGAGGCAAGAGGACCTTCTAGAAGTGTTTAGGGTACATGGACCGAAAGGAGTTGAGAAGAACACTACATCAACAAGTAGGTTAATTGTATCTTGTTAAGGGTAGATTGGTTATCATAGTCGTAAATAGCTAGCCCTAGTTGTCTTGTATAAAGGGCAATTATCCCTGGTATGGAATCCCTAGAATATTGTATTAAAGATTGTTAATACAATGAACTTGGGTTGAAAAATTATCTTGTGTACGTGTTGAGTCATTGCTTATTTGATTTTTCAAGATCTTCTTTTAGAGAGAGGATCTTAGCTTCAAGACTTTCATAGTAACTAGATCTATCTTTAAGTCTATTGATTGTTGTACTTTTTTCACTTACTTCATTTCTTAATGATGTCACTTCATCCTGCAGCTTTTGACATTGATCTTCCTTTCCTTGTACTGCTTCCTTACTTTGTTTCCTTCTTCCAACTGAGCTTTTAATCTGGTGACTTCTTCTCTGAAGGCACACTCCCTTTTGTCCAATAGATCTTGTTGATCTTTAATTGTGTCTCTGAGCTTTTTAAATTCTGCCTCTATTTGAAAATTCAGTTGTTTCATTGTCACTTTCATTATCTTCAAATGAACAGAAAAATGTATCATTAGAGGACAAAAAATTCATAACTGATAGTTCTTTTGCTTGTTCATCTTCATTCTAAGGTGATTCTAAATCTGAAGAGTTGCTTCTACATAAAGGCCAATCATCTCTCCCACTGTCACAGTTCCTTTGAGATGTCTTCTTCTTTTGGGATGATTTCTTCTTTAGTTTCTTTCCCATTGTTACTACGAATCTCCTTCAAGCGATCAAGCTTCTGCTAAAGGACCTACTCTAATACCAATTGTTGGAAATAATACTGAGAGTGGGGGTGAATCAGTATTAGTCAGATCAATAACTTTTTCATTTCATACTTTGATTTATATATGCTACTTCAATGAAAGTAACTCACGTGTACACGCAACTGTATTTAAGGAAACCAACACATATCCAACAAACTTATGATTCAGTTAATTCATCATATGTTGATCTTTAATTAGTGCATCAATACTTCATTAACTATATAAACAGTAACCATTTGCAGTAATAACATAACAAACCATCACACATAAGAAACACACATGAACACAAAGATTTAAGGTGGAAACGCAATGTGGGACAAAAACCACCCCCTGCTATCTTCTTTTAACATAAGAAAAACCTATTTACAATCTTGTACTGGTGCAAACTCATACCAGTACGTAGGCACACACCTGCAAAAGGCAAAAAACTTCTCTCATTCTCCAGCTTCTATTGGAAGGGAGCTACAACCCCCTAGCTCTTGTACTAGCTAATCCATTTACTAGTACATAGGCATTGACCTACAAAAGTCTCCAACCTTCACTCATTTTCCAGCTACTACTGGAAGGGAGCTCCAACTCCCTAGCTCTTGTACTGGCCAATATTTTTACCAGTACATAGGCGCTGGCCTAAATAAGGCTACGACCTTCTCTCTTCCTCTAGGGACCACGTTTCATAAATTTTTAGACTGGATACTCCTATAACACAACACCACAATTTGAAGGCCACGTTTCATCCAATTTTCATACTGGACCTATCAACAACATTGAAGCTCAAAATCATAACTGAAATACAACGATCAAATACATCTGCATCAACTAATCACTGAAACTCAATCATCACTCTCTGAATCAACCACAACTGAATCAATCAATCACTGACACTTAATCATCAATCTCTGATATAACTGAAACCCAATCATCAATCTCTGAATCAATCAATCACTGAAACCTCTAAAATAAAACAATCACTGAACAAATAAATCAAACAATCATTGAACCTCTGACACAACTAAATCAACCATTCATTCAAACTTAATCAAATTCAACCAATCAACTGGAACAGACGGATCACTGTAACTAGTGTACAGATCTGAACCGAGAACTATGCATCATCTTGTAACCTCAAACACCATGCATCAGAATGTAAACTCTACTTGGTTGAACCCAAACTACATGTTTACGCTACTTCCATTAATAAAACCCGCGTATACCTTCAAAACTATTGCAAATATAAACTTTTGAATCAAATTTTTACCAATCGGTAGTATATTGAACATCTACTGTCAACTTATAGAGCTTTACACAGGAAACAATAGAGATTTCTTCTCACTTATAAAATCAATCAATCAAATACCAGCCTCCTTATGCATTCAACTTTACATTCAGATCTAAGAAGACTTCATTGTCAGACAACAATAAAACAACATCACTGATATGATGGATCAGTCATCCTTGAACATCAAGATTTTATTTTGCATACGCTACTTGGAAGAGGCAAACCAGAGTGTATACTCATCTTCACCAAA
Organism: Pinus tabuliformis; assembly: GCA_031772625.1. Lineage (NCBI taxonomy): Eukaryota > Viridiplantae > Streptophyta > Pinopsida > Pinales > Pinaceae > Pinus > Pinus tabuliformis. The sequence continues at coordinate 474,432,841 of CM062810.1, read as the reverse complement.
GCAAACCAGCGTATAGATTTGCAAATACTTACTTATAACTTCGCTGCAATTCCTGACTTCAGACATATCCATATCATCACATATAAAGGATAAAACATGTGTTAGCAATTTGTATCTAGCCCATCCAATATTAGATCTCATAATGATAAGTCATTATGATCTCAACCCATCATTAGATCTCATCCATCATCAAAAACTTAGGTGCATGCTAAGTTTAGATCAAGCAAAGCATCAGAAACCCATAACATGCATATTTTCTTTTGATCTAACACTTCATAAGATATTCATTCCTTGTACACATAGCCCTTTGATCTTCTCCTCCTTATATACTTAGATCCTTTGTCAATACCTTAGACCAAAACCACTTAGGACCAATACGTTGGACCAAATACCTAGGGTAAATACCTCAAACCAAATACCTTGGACCAAATACCTCAGACCAAAACCTTGGTTTTCCAACATATAAGCGCTTTTTATCTGGTGGAAGTGCATGTATACATATACACTCTTTTTGTTCTATAGACCAACATGTATACGCTGTTTTGACTAAGTGGGCTTGTGTATACTTCTTAAACTGCTTTACATCAACCTTTTCCGTTACCTTCTTTATTTTGATCAGTAGACCTTATTTACATCTTCCTGTTCTTCTATGCAAATGCCCTGATACCTCTGAATAGACCTGTTACACTATAATTTTCCATATTACTTCTGAAATGATTCCTTTGAACTACCCTGCATTTTGTCACATTTGTAAACACAACTTCCATGCATTCTGTCACATCTGATATCTATCTTGTAGATTCATCTAGTTACAATATACAAGTGAGTTGTTCTACTACAAGTGGGTTGCCATCAAGTACAACACATGCATCATAATGCCAATATAGATCACGACACATACATGTATATGAAGAAAGGTAGTAAATGGGTAGACTCATGAGATATGAATCATCATATAATGGAATTGGCAGGTAATGAGGCAATGGTGGTGGTCTCTGGAAATGAAACATGTGCATGGGTCAATGTCATCTACATGTTATCTACAATGGTATTCTTGGTATTAGAGTTGAGTTGTGATGACTCTTTTAGCTCTGTTAGAAATACCATGCTTTGACATAATAGTGGAAACAATCTTGGAGGTGATGGTACATGCTAAGGGTCCCTGTGAGGCTCATTGTGATCATAAGTACATGCCAAGCCATATCCATAAAAATCGGATGCTATGTTGGTGTAATCAAGCCTCATATGTAGCACAAAATTGACACATATATGTTTTGAAAACTAAAAGCGGACCTCTTCATGGTGGGGGAGTTCACCCTAGGCTCCAAATAATCGATCATAAATAAAAGGGGTTGCATTAATATTCTTAAAATATCTTAGTGGAATCAGACCTCGATGTCTAGAAGCATGCTCTAGAAGGATGTTGAACAAGTCCCCACGAACGTGAATGTTCTTAGTGGCCTCTTTCACCAACTCTCAAGTATGTGGGCATCTAACTTCCTACCTCATAATCCTTTGTATGGAATGTAGGAGGTGACTTTGTGGGCCCACACTCCATTATGCATTGATCAACCTATCAATGGTATCCAACATCAAAGAAAAATTATGCCTAGTAGGTGAACTTGTAGTTATTTTACACACCTCTCGTGTAATCCTTGTATGTCAGGTCATATCATCCTCTAGTGTGATCCTATTTTTAGCATCATGCCATGAATGGATGGATATTGCATTGTGAACATAATCTTCCTCCTACTGAGGGTTTACAAATCATAAACATAATTTAACATATATATAACAATACATAAGCATAATAACATGTACATTAAATTCAAACACATCAATTGAAGACGATTTAAAAAAATTAAAGTCAATTTCAAGATATAAACACACAAAGTTTAAAGAGGATTTAAATACACACCTATATCATGTGAAGATGATCCACTATCTGTAATATAATTATCAATAGAAATAGTAACATTTCCTCTCACAATATGGCTAGTGTCAAAGCCAAGATCCATAAATGGAACATACACTCTATTTGGGCTACGTGATCTATCATGAGCTTGACTATTTATAGCAGACCCCCACACACTTTGATGACCTGTGGTTGGGGGATGTATAGAAGATGGCTTTGCATATTAAAAATAATTCATATTTAATACATATAAAATAGTCTAAAAAAATGTTGACTAAACTATTGTATATAATACAAAACTATCACATATGATATATATAAAATAATCCACGAAAAATATGTTGACTTAGAAAAAAATTGACAAGAAAATAATTGCTAAACTCAAGTAGAATAATCTACCGTGAAGTCCTAAACTTTAAAGTCCATTTTTTGGATAATTTAACAACCTAAATATTGAATTCCATGTAAACACAATCAAAATGAGTGATCAAATATAAGTTCACACTTTTTCCCATTTTGAAATAATGCATTTTATTCATATGACAAATATATATGTAAAAGATTGAAATAAACCTATTTAAAAAACTAATAAAATTTTATACCAACAAAATATTCTAATAAACTTTAATTTCTTATAATGTTTGACTTGACACATAGAAAGTACTAATTACAAGCACATGAAAACAATGATTTTGGTACAACACACTACATAATGAAACAATATGATACAAATTAAAAAAGAGTCAAAATGTTTTTTTTTTTTTTTTTTTCACTTTAAATGAGTTTTCCATATTAGATTTAATATATGAATGAATAATGCATTTTTGAAATTTCATCCCATAATTATATATTAATTGTTATAATTATAATATTATGTTATATAAAATGTACAATAGTTTATATATATATATAGGGTTACATATTGTTATAATATATAGTTATGTGATTTTGTATATACATGTTTTGTGCTATGTTATATATATAATATGTTAAATAACTTTAAGCTATTTAAATGGTATGTGCATGTTTTTTTATACAAATATTTAATAGGTATATATAATTATAGTTTTTATAAATGTTTATAATTATATTACGGTTATGAATTTTATATATGTTATGTTATATATAATTATATAGTAAATGTAGGTTATGTTATATATATATATATGAAATGTTATATTATAGTTATATATAGTTATACTATATATAGTTTTTAAATTATATAATTTTGTGTTGTTATATAGTTTTATGATGTTTTATATATATGAAATGTTATATTATAGTTGTACTATATATAGTTTTTAAATTATATATAATTTTGTGTTGTTATATAGTTTTATGATGTTTTATATATAAATTAATTATTGTTAATAAAATTTAATTAATAACAAAATTTTCTATTTTTATTTTTAGATTTAAAGATAATATTTTGTTTAAGTAATTAATTTTTAAAAACTAATGATACTATATTTATTATTAAAAATAGTTAAAATATAAATTAAACTAAATTTAAAATAACAAAATTTTTTTATTTGATAAATATAATTTTATCTAGCAATTATATTAGTTATGTTAATATTAACTTTATAGTTTGTTTATTTATTGGATATCAGGCTATTTTATATTTTGGAGTTTTTTGTAAAATTTCTTTGAAATTTAAAATACATTTTAAATAAAAAAAAAACTAAATATTTTGAAAATTTATTTCATTAAATTTCTAAGAAAAATTTCAAAACATAAAATAATTAGAAAAAAAGGTTTTACAATCCAAATTTAGAAACACAATGATAATAAATATGCTACCATTGTAATTATTGAAAACTTATTCAATGAAATATAATAAAATAAAAAGAACTTAAATGATTTGGGTTTTTTTTGTAGTTTTCTAGGATTTTGATTTGGTTTTCAAATGTTTTCTTAATGGTTTTTTAGGTTGTTTTTTCTCAAAGGTTTTCTTGGTGTGGTTTTCATTGTTTTTGTATAGTGGGCTTTCATTTCAAATTAATTTATTTCTTTTGCAAGAAAATATATGATAGGAAACTTACCTTGGCTTATAGATAGTGTTTGGTTTCAACTTCAGAGATGTTGATGGGGTCATTGTTACATCCAGCCCCAAAATCCGTCAATCAAGTAGGTAAACACCTTGGTGGAACACTTGTTTGCGTGGTGTTCTGCAAAAATGACTTGCCACATGGCCACTGCACATTATAATGCCAAATAGAGACTCAATCCAGCTCTATTGAGAGTTTATTTAGGTTACACATGAGCTGGATTAAGAGTTTGTTTAAACCCTTGATAGGAATATATATAAGCCTTGAAACATCTTGAGGTGCTTAAAAATTGTTCGCCCTTAAAATAGATTTTTTTTTCACCAAAATGCACCCTAGCTTTTCCAAAAAATCTAAACCGGTTCCATGCACAAACCGTATATTCAATAGTTATAATGAATTTTCTTGGGTTAATCTATTTGGTTAAACATTCATGTTCGAGAGAGTCGAGATTTTAGTCAAATTTACTGAGTTTTTGAGATCCATATTTTTTACAACTTAATAATGCTTTCATAGTATTTGATGTTGGTAGTTGAGTGTAATTTAAAATATTACATAATTTCTGGCAAGCCAAACTTGCTAAGAAATAAAATTTGGGAAGGTTTCCCAAATGATTTTTAGGTTTGACTGGCCTAGAAACAAATAGATGTAGAATTTAAGAAAAGAATAAAAAAACACGAAGAGGTCATTAGATGTAAAATTTAAGCAAAGAATAAAAAAACACGAAGAGGTCATTAGGCGAGTGAACTTTGTTATACATTGACTCAGAGGACTTCAGCCCAAGCCACTTTTGTATATGGGTATTGCAGGAAAAGATGTACTACCAATTCTTCTGGTGGCTTAAAATTCAGGAATGTCAAAGGTCCTTGTATTCCTCTTTTCTAGCGATTTTAGTTCTCAGATTTTTTTGTGTGCTAATAGCCAACAAAAGATGTTAACTTTTAGATTATTATTGGGTTCGTAGAACGTTTACTAAAGAATTTATTTTGGAGGTATTTATGTTAACTTTTGGATTAACATTGGGTTCCTAAGAATATCCTGCCAAACTGGGTCTTCCTCTTTCTAGCTCTTTGGGCACATTTGATCAACTTATTTCTAAATATTGCAACCAAGTGTGTGAGATACCGTGATATTTCATTCAAGCTCCATCCCTTCCAATGGCCTCGTTCATCCCATAAAGGGATGTTTGCGAATGAGGACCTCCTTTTCACTGCAATTATTTTTGTAAGATGTGAAAGCTCATGTGAACATTCCAAATGTTTCTTATCCATTATAGGGTTTTCCATATATTAATTTTCACTGCATTTCCAGGAATCTAGTATTAATTGTTGGTGATTTGGTTGAATTCAAAGGAAGAGGCACCCCTCTTAGATCCAATATGGAAGTAGGAAGAGGCGTTGTTATTAGATCCAATATGGCAGGATGTTTCTCCTTCCAATCCAATATCTTTGGTCAACTCGAAGGGTGCATTATAATAGAATTCTAAGACATGGGATGAAAATAGGGATGGACTTTACTTTACTTTATTTTTTAATTTAAAGAGTTTTTATTAATTAAATAATATAGTTATTTATTTATTTTGGAAAGAGTAGTATAGTGATTCGGCCAAAAAAAAATAGTGGAAATTTTAATAAGATTTTGATTATATTGGTGAATCTATGCCCATCATCAAGAACATTATTTGAAAGGTCTTATATTTATAGTTTTTGAAAGAAAAAATGACCACATTCCCACTAAAAATAACTTTCTTGTTAAAATAGTAATTTCCATAGACAATGTCATCTTAGAATAAGTGTTAAGAATTTCAATTTAATTATTAATTAACAATATAGCTTGAAAAATTTAAACTTAATTATTAATAATTATTATATTTCAAAATTTTAATTTAATTATGATGGTAGAAATTTAACCTCCATAAAATGTTATAGAATATTTTTAATATTATACACAAATAAAAAATTGAGATTTATTTTTAAAGTATTTATGTGTTTTTTTTTCCTTTAAATTAAATTCATTAATTAAAACTAAGGTCATATGAACAAATTTCATCTGAATTGACTTATGGTCTTTTGGCATATGATATTGATAAGCCATGGTATTGTAACAAAGTTTATTTACAAATTAATAATGTCCATGGTTAATAGTGTTCCATGTTTTTTATTGACATATTTTTAACTTATATATTATTTCTTTTTTTTGGTAAGCTTGGTGGGATTAAATCTTCATCATGTCCAATATATCAACCAAGGGGAATTGAACCAATGACTTCATATCAAATAGTGCATTAACACAACACCAACCATGTAATTTATATGGTTGTGCTACTTGTACCAAATTTAGTACAAGATATTTGATTAATTATTTCATATGTATTAATATTATTTTTATTAGTGAAATAATTGATAATGAATCTCTATAATTAAAAGTGAAATAAGTAATACTGAAGTGAAATTGTATTTAAATAGTTAGAAAGAGAAATTTAGGTTCAATTCAAGATGGATGCTTTGTTAAATAATTTGGAATGTTGGAGGATTGAAGAAATTGTACTTCATTGGGGTTATTCCATATGCATATTGAGACTGCTATTGAATAGTTTAGGGGATATCTAAAATTTAGAAGCTTCACACTATATTTCTACAAAGGGCATGAAACATTGCAAGTGTTAATGGTGGCGATAATATTGGGTTGCAATTGGCATACACCCTCATGGAGTAGTAGCTTGTAAAGTTTCAAAAATAGTTAGGGATGTTGGTATTGGAATTAATAAGTCTTACTTGTATCATTAATTTCTCACCATACTATAATATGCTATTCACTATATGTATTGGTTCTTGTGGTGTAGAAAAAATCTCATGTATGGAATGTTGTTGAAATATTCTAATTGTGAAAATAATTAAAATATTTCCTATCTTATACTGAAGCTTGAAATATTTATGTATAACAAAATTGCTTAAATAATATAATGAACCTTTTTTTAATATAAGAAAATATATTTACATTTCATTTATATTTTATCATAAAATTTAACATAAAATAATGTTTTTTAGGATTTCATGCCATAACAATATGCTACTTGGCATAAAAATGTTTACGAAATCTAATATAAATAAAAGTAGAAAGGTACTTTAGAAATTTAATATAAATTATTAAAAAATGACATAAATTTCAATAAAGAAATTCCAAACCTTTTAATTTTATTTGTTCCATCACATTATATAGTTTTTTATAATTTTTTTTTTTTTTTATAATTTTATAATTTTTTATTTTTTTATTTGCTAAAAGAATAGTTTAATAAATGTAAGAAATAAAGTTAATCACATAAAACATAAGATATTTAATAATAGTAAAAGTCTACTTAAGAATTATAAATAAATTATTTTAAATATCATAGTTTTTCTTGAATAATAAGTTGATCTACATAGTTAATAACAATTATTTTAATGGTTACGAAAAAATAATAAACAATATTTCTTTTAAAATAATAGTTACCAATCATTTTAAATATTTCAATCTGATTTCTTATTTAATCATCATAAATGTAGCTTTCTAGATTTTTGGAAAAGAAATAGAACTTATGGATCCATTTCTAAAGAGCAATACATAATCTTCTGAAAAGAGACATGTGATAAAGAGGTTAAGAACTATTTTAATTCCTTGTAATTATCTTCTTCTTTTAGATGCCATGAAGATAAATAATACATTTTTTTAAACCATGAATTAACCATTAAAATTTAATATTTTCTATTTTCTTTAAATAAATATATAATTTCATTTTTTAAAAATTAATTAATTTAATATATTTTATAATTATTATAATATTTTTATATCACTATTCAAAATAAATTTATTTAATAAATATCTAATTATAAATATTTATATTTATATAATTACATTGTAATTAAAATAACAAATTTAAAAAATATTAATTAATATTTAATACATTTAAATAAAATATTTATATTTAAATATATAACTTATTTTGATACCTAAAAATATATAAGGGAGGTTCAAATATTATATTATAAAATATAGTTAATCTTTTAACCACATCTCTACTAGAATTGTAGGCATTACAAAGCTTCTAATTAAAGGACCAAAAAATATGACAAACTCTTTAGTTAGTTACCTCACATGTCATTGAAATTTATATCCATTTACAATGTCTTATTCTTTCATCTAGAATTAGAATTATAAGGTAATTGATTAGAAAGTTAGGAGAATAGTCTTAACTAAAGCGTCCATTACTTATTACTTGAAATTTGAATTATCACTCTAACTTGAAAATAAATTGCATAGTCGAGTTCTTCTTATTATAAGGGTCCCTAAAATGACCATATAGTATTCCATACCATAATTCATACATTAGAATTCATAATATAAAATAATTATATTATTATATGGGTTTTTTTATGTATATATTGTTTCATGCACAAACCTCGGGCACAATAAAAACCTTCTAACAACCCTCTAATTGTACTTAAGATGCCCAACAAAATTGTCCAATCTGTACATTCATCCACTTAGCAAAACATCAACATGAGAACAACATTCGACATACCTTAACTAGCAGCCTTCTTCTACCTCTTTAAGTCTCGATCCTATGCAAACATCTGAAGTTTTTCGTGGCTCTAGTTAGAGCTTCCGACAATACACATCAGCCCTAATTTCCACCCTAAAAACTTCACAAACCCTTATCCACAGAATCCTCCATTTTGCATTGTCACTTGGTCTCTTTTATAATGTTGTTCCAGCTCCTTAAGACCACAGGCAAGCCCTAAACTAGGGCTCGGTCCTTCCAATAATGTTCCAAAAAGGAAATAATAATGCTAAACAAGAAAAATACACATATGACATAAAAAAATTCAGACGACAATTAAACACCCATAAAATTGCACCAGTATTGTGCCAAACTGAGCCATTTTATTATCAAAGGATATTACAATGCTTGGAATGTGTGCAACTGGCTTGTCGAAGAAAGCTAGACAATCCCAGGTGATAAAATTATTGCTTGAATGCCAAGGAAAGAATTCTCCTCAATGTTCTATGTTGGCCCTAGAAATTATGCAACTGTTGGTTGGAAGAAACCCATATTTGAGTCTCCAAAACTGCTAAAAAAATTCTGCCAAATTAATTTGGAGATCTCCACCAAAAACCCAGAAAAACCCAAAAAGGGTTTGGCCTATATCAAAGCCAAAGTAGAACCCATAGAATGGTGCAAATTTCCTAGATAACTAGAAATTCACCCCGTTATAAGAATTAGGATTTTAGGCCTGAATATCACCCAAGAAAATCTGCAAAATTAGCCAAAAACTCCTCTCAATAAACTCACAAAAACCCTGAAATGTTTGACCAGATTTTGACCTTCCAAAATCAACCCCAAAAATCCCTGCACTTTCTAATAGTTGTTGAAGCACGTTGTTTGTCAAAACACCAGAAAAATCCTCTCCAGACACTCCTGAAATGTAGCAATCAACTCCACCAATACTTCCCTTATTTCTCCCGACAAGTAATAGCCCCAATGTTTGAAACTTTATCTCCCACGTATGCCCAATTTCTCTCTTTTGCACTAGCCACAAAGTCTGCAAAATCACTCCTAAATATTGTTGCCACTTCCAGCCCTTAAACTCAACTAATAGCAAACAAATATATTGATCCTTCTTTTCCTAATTTTTCCCAACAATAGCCCTCTGAAAGAAGCAATAGCGCTCCGAAATAATGTTGCAATGGCCACACTAGATCCACTACTGCATCCTCCAGAAATATGAATTGATAGGCGGAATTGAATACAAATGCTAGAAATCTCTCTAAAAATCTCCTCTGGATGATAATGGATGAACCTCTCTAGGGTGGCACTCGAAGTCCCCCGAAGAAAGGATGAGTTATCCACTTGGAAAACTCTTGCTAAACAACTCGAGCAACAAAATCAAATTTGATAAGCCAAGAATGCCAAATGAAGTGCATTATCTTCCTTTTATAACTTTCGTGGAGCCTTTCTTCTCGCCTTTTCTTCCCTCTCATGCACTTCAAATCATGGTCTTAGGTAGTGCATATTTATTATGTGGGTGGTCCCCACATATCATTAACAAAATAAAATAAAATAAAATTAACTTGCCTCTAACTCCTAAAAGTCTTCTATCAAAAATAAAATGGGCCCCATCTTCACTAAAATTGGCCCCCAAAATGTAGAAATAAACCTAGTTCCAAAATAATCTAGGAAAGGAAATTACAGTCCTCCCTGCCAAAAATTGCTTGTCCTCAAGCAATACCTGAACAAGTGCCCTCTCTGAATGTTGATCACCACTATAACCACCAATAATACCAGGGTCCCAAATGTACCATTGAGTCATCCCCAATCTCAACATTGTCTCAACATGAAATAATCCCTCAATACGAGGATCTCAAGCCATCCTAATCAATGTGAAGCACACCTTGCTTCACTCGCTATCCAAACAGATACATGTACCAAAAGTCCTCTGCATACTAGAAATAAATAGAGCATCATGATAATGTAGGACTTTACCCAACCCCCCATGAAATTTCCCTATTGAGTAGTCCATCTCATGTACTACGAGAGTAAACTCATGAAGATGCAATCCAATCCTGGTGGGATTGAACCCTCATCTACCCAGGCCTCCACTGATCTCCTCTTTTCAATCACCCTGTCACACCGGTGTAGTTTCCCACACCATCAATGAATCACTAAAACGAAATGGAAGATATGGATGACCCTCCCCTATAGAAACCAAGTCACCTCTATGGGTAGTTGAACATCTCAGCCTTGTTATACCAAAATTCCCTGCCCGCCATAGAAGGAACCTATCCTGTTGACTTCTGTCACTCTGGTCATAACTGACTACCTAGCATCCTTGTACCAAAACCTCCTCTCCCATAACTTTTGGTCATAATCTATGCGCTGATCTAGGCTAGGCCAATCTTGTCAAAGCGACTCAATAGTGCCTGTGCCTATCACTCCATGGCTAGCCCCAATCCTGACCAACAATCTGCCTCATCCTATGGTGAGGGCTTCGGTAATACCCCATGTGTCCACCTGTGAATGAATCAGTCTGCTTGTTATCCTAACCATGCTCACTGAGTATTGGAGTATCCCACCAATCCACTATATGCCATAACCATACTGGAGGTCCACAACCCCCAATCCTATTTGCATGTCGCTGTTATATGTTGCTAGCTATTGGGAGCCCTCTATGCCCTATCTCTGCCTCCTATAGGCATCCAATAGGTAGGCACCAAGCATCCAGAACCTGTGTTGCAAATATCCAGTTGCTCTGTGCCTACCAAATCACATAGTGATATCTACTATCCCACCTGCCAATGATGTGTCCGAGTATTGTTGGAAGCCTAGGCATCACCCTACCAACAAATTCCTTTGCACTTCATGCTCACCTAACACCTCAAATTGTCCAACTGAAAAAGAACCATGTAACTCCCTGTCAGTCACCTCCCCAAGTGTGAGCTTAGGGGTAGAACATATGCTTACCTCGACATTCAACCATGCCAACCTTAAGCATGTAATTGTCAACTTGTGCACCTACCAAGTGTCTCAACTGAAGAGTCTCCTCTCGGCCTATGACACGTGGTGTCTCATCCAACTACCTAAGGTGAGTCTCCCATACCTCGCTTCTTGAATGGAGAGTGTTAAAAGGAAACAACCAAACCCTTTGCAACTGTAAGCAACAATGAAGGATGATGGGTGGGTATGTCCCAAAGAGTATGATCAAGAGTCTGACAAAATTCTCAAGAGTAATCCTACGAACGACCCTCTTTTTGCCTCAGATCTGTTGATAACCCCCTCGGGGCCATGCCTCCACTAAATATGGTGTCCCTAGATGCTCAACAATTTCCTCATCGATCCTAGGTGAGTTGCTTCCAATGGTACACCTATTATCCCTGTCTATAAGTCACCTTGGAGGAAACGCTCCAAGAGCCCACTGCATTGCATCATGTGTCACTACATACCACCAAGTACCACTGCACTCCTTGACATGCCACTATACACCGCAACTTGTCCATGTACACCACAAGATACCCTCGACTATGGCTATACCGTCATGCACCATCAAGTGTCCTCCCTGTGTCATTTCGTCTGTCACTCCCTGCATGTCCTCACTGTGATGCGAGTCACTTCTCCTACCCCACAGTGTAAACCGACATGTTGTGGTATACCATCACGCATCTCCATGCTCCTCTGCAGGCCACTTCTCCTCATTGCATAGCCCTGCACACCACTGGGTGTTATGGCCTAGAATTGGGCCTGTATGCATTAGGCCACATCCGTCTATATAACACTGAACACTACGACCTGACTTTGTACAGTATTGTGTACCACTGCCTACTGTCATACCACCCTATAACATATGGTATCCCGCATGTGCCAAAGTTTCTGCCACTCTGCTAGTGACCTCACCATGACATTCGTCATGTCCCCTCATCCATCCTGGTAGACTTGAGCACCCTCACGCCACTCCCACTAGAGGGCATATCTCTATTGTGTCGATCCTTTGTGACCCATGAGTCCTAAACCTTAATGGGAGAACATCATCTCCATATAATATCTAGTCCCATGGCCTACCCATGCCACCTCCTCCAACCAACTCCTACTGGAGAATGCTAATCATCTTGCACCCCCATGCGCAACCAACATGCCAAAACAACCAATGGAGTATGCTCACAAACCACCTAGCCACTAGCACCGACTGCAACTCACCTCAGGAATGTATGCGCTCAGGCACTGGGTTAACTACCTCATCAATGCCATATCCATCCTGCATGTCTAATATTATATAGGAAGCCCCGCCTAGATCCCAATGCCAACTTGGGCCTACAATAACCTTGATATCTAAGAGCTCCCACTGAGCTTCACTCCAAGCTACGACCATCTCCATCACTCTAGCCCACTCCACGAGGTACCAACTCAGAATCTCTTGCCATCCAACCCCAAGAGAGGGATCGAATGCACAAACTCCAACACAGAGAACAAGCTCTCCATCTTGCTAGTATTGCACCCTGCGGAGCTCATGTCACCTCGACTCACCATCCTGGTCAAAACATAAAATTTGTCAGGGGGTATTTGCATATCTTACTTTGTGGTGCAAATATAGTCTAGAAATGTTGCAAGCCCCATCTATATAAGCCCAGAGAAAGCTACTATCTGGAAGTACTTCAACTTTGTTGACGGTCCATGCATCTATCTTCTCTAAGTCAATGGTTGGCCCCAAAGAAGACTGCTCATCTTCCTCCACCATTGGCTCAACATGAGTCACAAACTACCCCTCCATGACTAGCTCGCATCCCTCCATGACTAGCTTGCACCCCTCTATGTTCTTTCCATGTTTTTGTAGCTGATTTTCATCTTTCAACTCTGTCGTAGATCTAGGTGCCTCTGTACCTATCATCTCCTCATCAAGGGTGGTGATCTCTCTCGACACCTCATCATCCTATCGTGCATTGTTATCACCTGAAAACTCGTTCATGACACTAGATACCTCATCAATGGATACCTAAACAATGGATGTCACCTCTTCAATAGTGGAAATCTATGTGTCTCCTGTCACCTCGTTAATGGATGTCCCTATGGGTGTATGTTCTACTCTCTCCCCCAAGATGTCAACTAGTGCTATCAAAGAGGCCTCCACAAATGGTGACTCGTGTTCCACACTAGGTATACCAATGTGCTCCTCACACTCCTGTGTGTCCTCTGCCTAATGCTCAATCTCCTCCTCAAGCTTTTCATATCTAAAGCCAGGTCTCCACCAACAGAAGCACCTCCTAGTCTCACCCTCTAATTGTTCCTATCATGCCTACTCCTTCCGAGGAGATCTGGTGTCCTAAGTCTGTCGATTTACCCCACACGGTGTAGATGGTTTCACCTCCACGGTTTGTGTACCTTTAGTGTCTTTGCTGTAAAGATGAGGATGGGTTTAGTATGTCACCCTCCTCAACTAGGTCAACCTCTCATTGTCCCAATGGATTCCACCCCATAATTTATGCACATTGAAATTCTCTTGAGCCATGGGTTTGTCTATGGTTTCACCCATTACTTTGCCTACATACCCGAATCTTCCATGATCTTACTGTTTACCCATAGTTGTGCCAAGATCATGCTGTAATGCCACTGTAATGCTACAAAAAGGAAATAATAGTGCTAAACAAGAAAAATACACATATGACACAGAAAAATTTAGACAACAAATAAACACCCACAAACTACACGAGAACTATGCCAAACTGAGCCATTTTATTATTAAAGGATAGTAAAATGCAAGGAATGTGTGCACCTGGCTTGCCGAAGCAAGCTAGAGAATCCCAGGTGAGAAAAATGTTGCCCAAATGCCAAGGAAATACTTCTCCTCAATGTTCTACGCTGGCCCTAGAAATTTTGCAACTGTTGGCTGGAAGAAACCCCTGTTTGAGCCTCCAAAATCGCTTAGAAAATTCTGCCAAATTAATTTGGAGCTCTCCACCAAAAACCCAGAAAAAACCAAAAAAAATTGTCCTATCTCCAAGCCAAAGTCGAACCCACAAAATGGTGCAAATTCCCCAGCTAGCAAGCAATTCGCCCTGTTATAAGAATTAGGATTTGAAGCCCGAATATTGCCTGAAAAAATCTACAAAATTAGTCAAAGACTCTCAATAAACTCACAAAAACCCAGAAATGTTTGACTGGATTTTGACCTTCCAAAATCGAACCCCAAAAGCCCTACACTTTCTAATAGTTGTTGAAGCATGTTGTCTATCAAACCACCAGCAAAATCCTCCCTAGACACTCTTGAAATGTAGCAATCAACTCCACCAATACTTCCCTTATTTCTCTCGACAAGCAATAGCCACAATGGTTGAAACTTTATCTCTCACGTATGACTAGTTTCTCTCTTCTGCACTAGACACAAAGACTGCAAAATTACTCATGAATATTGTTGCCACTTCTTGCTGTCAAACTCAACCAGTAGCCAACAAATCTATTATGCCTTCTTCTCCTAATTTCTCTTAGCAATAGCCCTCCGGAAGAATGTTGCAATGGCCACATTAGATCCACTACTGCATCCTCTAGAAATGCGCACTGCTAGGGTGAACTAAATACAAATGCTGGAAAACTCTGTACAAATTTCCTCTGGATGATAATGGATAAACCTCTCTAGGGTGGCACTTGAAGTCCCCTGAAGAAAGGGTGAGTTCTCCACTTGGAAAACTCTTGCTAAACAACAAGTGACACAGCTAAACGACTCGAGCAATAGAATCAAATTTGATAAGCCAAGAATGCCAAATGAAGTGTGTTGTCTTCCTTTTATAACTTTTGTGGAGCCTTTCTTCTTGCCTTTTCTTCGCTCTCATGCATTTCAAATCATTGGCTTAGGTAGTGCGTATTTATTATGTGGGTGGTCCCCACATATCTTTAATAAAATAAAATAAAATAAAATTAACTTACCTCTAACTCCTAAAAGTATTCTATCAAAAACCAAATGGGCCCCGTCTTCACCAAAATTGGCCCCCAAAATGTAGAAATAAATCTTGTTCCAAAATTGTTGGGTCCCTATAATACTAGTAATTACCCCATTACTATTGTAGTTATACCCCTTATTTATATTGTTGTGCCCCTATTACGCCCATATTGTTATTTCTGTGCCCCATAGAATCCCTCTATTTTTATTTTTGTGGCTTTATATTATTATTGTTAGGTCGGCTGGATTATATTGTGACTCCTTAGACTCCTATATATAGAAAGGAGGTTTTTTCATTTGTATCATCCAAGAATTGTTCATTTATGTAATGTAAAGGAGGTTGCCCCCTCGAAGAGGCTGAATTCTAAGGCGTTGATCTCTCTTTTCTATCTTTTCTTGAGCTGGTTTCATAACATTTGGTATCAGAGCTTTGGATTCTAGGGTTTCGCTGCTCCAAATAGGTCATCGTGGAATTTTCCCTATAACTTTTTTTTTTGTGACGTTTCAGAAGTTGCAAAAAAAACCCATTTGAGAAGAAATCGTGCTAAACCTTGGGTCCGAATTTCAGAGCTTTTCGCGCGATATTTTCAGAGATATGATCTGAGGAAGTTGGTCTTTTTGCAGACTCCTGAATTACACTCAAAACAGGTGACCTCGGGAAAATTGTCATAACTTTCTTTCTAAGCATCAGATTAAAATTTCGTAAGAAGTTATAGAAAGAGGACGGACTGTAGTTTTCTTTTATATATTTTTTAGAGTCAAAGGTTGAAACAGTGACACGTGGCACTTCATAGAAGTTCACTCTACTGAACTAGTCTATAATCAGGTCACTGCGGGAGATTGTGCATAACGTTTTCTTGGAGAATCCAATTTGGATCAGACTAGTGGCATTGGAACTAGGACATAGAAGGCTACTACTGGTCACAATTTCAGAACTGGATGATTCGAAAGTATAGAGATACATCAGATTCAATATCAGGCTTCTACAAAGTAAAAAAAAGGTGTGTAGTTTTTTTTTAATTTTTGCATAAGCTTGGTTTGAAGGAATTCAAAGGGCATAGTAAAGCATTATTATCGGTAACTGATGCCTCGAGGAAAGAAAATGAAAACAACTAGTAAGGAACCTGAAAGCTCTAGCATGACTCATGAAGAAGAGGAAGAAATGCTACATGATATATCAAAATTACAAGAACAAGTGCAACAAATGTCACGCTCACAAAAACTAACAGATGCTAAGATAAATGGCGTGGAATCTAAGATAAAGGGCATGGAAGCTCAGGTGAATGGCATGGACGCTAAAATTGATGGCCTGGATGATAAGATGGAAGAATTGAAGATAAATATGAATAAGTTGCTACAAGAAATGGTCACTAAGGGTGAAAGAGTACTAAAGGAAACTCATGATGAGAATAAAAGAAATGTTAATCATGATTCCATAGACTCTAATGTTGGATCGAAGACTCACCATGTTCCAAAAATCGATATGAGGAAGTTTGATGGCAAGGATCCTGCCACATGGATATTATAGATGGAGCAATTCTTCGATCTCAATAATGTGCAAAAGACACAAAAGGTACGTATGGAAACTTTATATTTGGAACCAAATCAGTTTGTATGGTATCAATGGCTTTGTTCTCGTAAACAATTTATCACTTGGGCAATTTTTACGGAAGAATTGATAGCACATTATGAGGATACAAAAAGCAACACTTTTTTTAGCCAATTAATAAGTCTCAAACAAAAGGGTTCAATAATGGAGCACATTGAGGAGTTCCAAAAATTGAACATAAGGGTAAAAGATATTCCAGAGGAGCATAGGATTGATGTGTTCATAGGGTCTTTAAAGGATAATATCCAACATGATGTGCGCCTTTGGGAACCTGATTCATTAGAGAAGGCATTCAGGTTAGCAAGAAAAATGGAAAGCAAAATTATGGCAACTAGGAAGCATACCATTCACAACTATAAAGACGAAAGTATTGTTGCCCATAGTCTTTCACAACCTACAAGGTTGACACCACAACAATTGGAAGAAAAAAGAGCAAAAGGGCTTTGTTACAATTGTGATAGCAAATACAGAAAGGGTCATAAGTGTGGTGAGAAGAAATTATTCTACATAGATTGTGAAGAGGAAGAAGAAAAGGAGCAAGAAAGGTCAAAAGAAGAGGATATATTCCAGGAACAAAGCCTAGATGAAGAACAAATAAATCCGACCATATCTTGTAATGCATTGGCGGGAATTACCACTCCTCAAACCATCAAGATAGAAGGACAAATCAAGAAGAAAAAGGTAATAGTGTTGATTGATTCAGGAAGCACCCACAATTTTATTCATTGTAGGGTAGCAAAAGAATTGAATTGCTTCCTATATCCAGCACCAGAGTGTCAAGTGATGATTGCAAATGGAGGAACAATAAATTGTTCTGGAAAGTGCCATAATATCAAGCTATCCATGGGAGAATATGTATTGACTAGCCCAATGCTTTCCATTCCAATGGGAGGTGCTGATGTTGTACTAGGAGTCCAATGGCTACAATCCTTGGGTACAATAGCTTTTAATTTTCAAGAACTTTTCATGAAATTTTCTGTGGAAGGAAAGGAAGTTGAATTAAGGGGTATTGCAAGGAAAACAGGAAAGATAATTAGCGCTAATGGCATGACAAAGCTTCTAAAAAAGGAGCAAAGAGGTGTAATTGCACAATTATGTTCGCTAGATGTTTCCACATTGGAATCATCTATTTCTCCAGATCTCCAAAAAGTCCTGGACAATCATTCCAAGGTATTTGAGACTCCCAAAGGTCTCCCACCTATGCGTGATCATGATCATGCTATTCATCTGATTCCAGGAAGTGTTCCTCCAAACATCAGGCCGTACAGATATCCATATGTCCAAAAAAGTGAAATTGAACGTATGGTTGCAGAAATGCTAGAGGCTGGTATAATTCAACCGAGTCAAAGTTCTTTCTCAGCTCCAGTAGTATTGGTGCACAAGAAGGATGGATCATGGCGCATGTGTCCAGATTATAGGGAGCTCAACAAGCTCACTATTAAAGATAAGTTCCCCATTCCTGTCATTGATGAATTACTGGATGAATTGCATGGATCAATTTACTTCACCAAGTTGGATCTTCGTTCGGGATATCATCAAATCAGAATGAAGATTGAAGACATTCCGAAAACGGCATTTAGAACTCATGAGGGTCATTATGAATTTTTGGTCATGCCTTTTGGCCTTACCAATGCACCTTCAACATTTCAAGGTTTGATGAATTCAATTTTCAAACCATTCCTTAGAAAATTTGTGTTGGTATTTTTTGATGATATACTAATCTACAACAAGTCTTGGAAGGATCATGTTGAACATGTTGACAAGGTGCTACAACTATTGGAGGAGAAACAATTATATGCAAAAAGATCCAAATGTTTCTTTGGAGTCCAGGAGGTGGAATATTTGGGTCATATTGTATCTCATGAAGGAGTTAAGGTAGACCCTAGAAAAATTAAAGCCATTAAGGAATGGAAAATCCCCACATCCATAAAGCATCTGCGAGGATTTCTTGGGTTGACAGGGTATTATCGCAAGTTCGTTAAGAATTATGGGAGAATAGCAACACCTCTAACAACATTATTGAAGAAAGATTCATTTTCATGGACTCTGGAAGCAACAAAGGCCTTTAAACATCTTAAAGAGGCAATGTGCCAAGCACCGGTCTTAGCTACACCGGACTTCACAAAAACCTTTATTGTGGAATGTGATGCTTCAGGAAATGGAATTGGTGCTGTTCTAATGCAAGATGAAAGACCCATTGCTTTTGAAAGTCGTCCAATCAAGGGAAAGTTTTTAAGCAAAGCTATTTATGAGAAGGAAATGTTGGCAATACTCCATGCACTTAAGAAATGGCGACCCTACCTAATGGGAAGACACTTCAAGGTAAAAACGGATCATGATAGCCTTAAATACTTTTTAGAACAAAGATTATCCTCTGAAGAGCAACAAAAGTGGGTCACAAAGATGTTGGGTTATGACTTTGAAATCATCTACAAAAAAGGGAAGCAAAATGTGGTGGCAGATGCACTCTCAAGAAAGGATGAGGATATGGAAGCATTGTTGTGTGCCATTTCTATTATCCAACCAGATTGGATAAACGAAGCAAAGGAGGAATGGAAGAATGATGAAGAAGTGTGGGCACTTATTCGAAAGCTACAACAAGATTCCAGTACTTCTGATACATTTAGCTGGAAAAATGATTCGTTATGGTACAAAGATCGCTTATACCTCTGTAAGAATTCCCAGCTAAAACAAAAGATTCTTATGGAATTGCACACTTCTCCCTTAGGAGGGCACTCAGGATTTTTAAAAACTTACCACAGGGTTAAGAAGGAATTTTTTTGGGATGGCCTTAAATCAGATATTCAAAAGTTTGTGGCGGAATGTTTGGTTTGCCAACAAAATAAAGTTGAAACAATTAAGACACCGGGTCTATTACAACCTTTATCCATTCCAAGCCAACGTTGGGAGGAGGTTTCAATGGATTTTATCACAGGTTTACCCAAGTCTGAGGGAAAGAGTGTCATCATGGTGGTAGTTGACAGACTTACCAAGTATGCACACTTTTGTGCATTATCACATCCATTTAAAGCCAGTACAGTTTCTATTGCATTTATGGAAACAGTTCAAAAGCTACATGGAAACCCAAAGATTATTGTAAGTGACAGAGATCCCATTTTCACTGGAAATTTTTGGATAGAATTATTTTCTTGTCTTGGTACTCAGTTAGCTCATAGCTCATCTTATCATCCTCAATCTGATGGGCAAACTGAGATAGTAAACAAATGTTTGGAAGGATATCTTCGTTGCTTTGTATCTGATAAACAGACACAATGGGTCAAATGGTTGCCTCTGGCTGAATGGTGGTATAACACTTCCTTCCATACAGCAACAAAAATGACCCCATTTATGGCACTTTATGGGTACCAACCACCATCAATCACATCATATTTAAGAGAAAATTCTAAGGTTCAGGCAGTGGAACATCACATCGAACATCAACAAGTCCTCCAACTCTTAAAGGATAACCTCGTGTTGGCACAAAATAGAATGAAACAACAGGCAGATCAACATCGAAGTGAAAGAAGTTTTGATGTAGGTGATTGGGTATTCCTACGGCTACAACCATATAAGCAAATGTCCCTAAAGCAAGCTAAGAAGGATAATAAATTATCACCAAAGTATTATGGTCCGTACAAGGTGCTGGAAAAGATTGGTACTATGGCATAAAAATTGGAGCTTCGTGCAACTTCTTTATTGCACCCAGTTTTCCATGTTTCATGTTTAAAGAAGGTCATAGGCGACAAGCTCCCAGTTCAAACAATATTGCCAGAACTTGACGAGGAAGGAAAAATTATATTGGAACCGGAAGCAGTCACAGAAACAAGAACTCGACAGCTACGAAATCAATCAATTTCAGAGTATCTTATCAAGTGGAAGAACTTATCCGCTGAAGATTCCACATGGGAGGATGAGAATTTTATGCAGAAGTACCCAGAACTGCTCAAGCGTTGAGGACAACACTTTTTTTGAAGGAGAGGGGCATGTTGGGTCCCTATAATACTAGTAATTACCCCATTAATATTGTAGTTATACCCCTTATTTATATTGTTGTGCCTCTATTACCCCCATATTGTTATTTTTGTGCCCCATAGAATCCCTCTATTTTTATTTTTGTGGCTTTATATTATTATTGTTAGGTCGGCTGGATTATATTGTGACTCCTTAGACTCCTATATATAGAAAGGAGGTTTTCATTTGTATCATCCAAGAATTGTTCATTTATGTAATGTAAAGGAGGTTGCCCCCTCGAAGAGGCTGAATTCTAAGGCGTTGATCTCTCTTTTCTATCTTTTCTTGAGCTGGTTTCATAACAAAAATAATTTAGGAAGGGACATTACATTCCTATACCAACACATAAAAACTCAATGTGTTTAAGTAGCACAAAACATTTCCCATAATGATCCTCTTTTGTGCTACCTAGTCTTACCAAACTCAGCCTAAACAGGCACAAGAAAAACAAACCAAAACAGGTCCTCTTTTCCACTTTGCTAGGCTCCTTATGGCTGCGACTATTTCAGAGGTCTTCTCCTTGACGTTTTGCACTTGGATGATGGTAGATTGAATGGCTAGGCTCCTCTATTTATATGTGTTTCTAGGTACGACCTCCACCTAAGGACACCTATATCAAGTAAGGTCAACCTGATCTTAATGCTATTTTAGCCCACACATACAAATACAAAAATATCTTCCTCATTCGATCAACTCCATTAAGGGTGCCACACATGTAATCATCATCAACCTCCAAAATACAACTTGGTTTCGTGCCCACAACTTTGGGTGCAAAACCCACTGCTTGGGTACTTAGCCCATAGGGAACTTTTATGGTTCCAACTCACACAAACCCAGTACCTAGGGTTGTGAAGTACCTCCCAAGCTTAAAAACTCAACACTCCCTATTAGCGAAGGAGGTATTTCCACCACTAGGAGGTATCTCTTCATCATCATCACTACTATCCCAACTCCTAGTGCTCACCACTCCAGCATACCCTGAAGAATGAACTATGCTTGTCTGAGTGGTGTCTTTGCCATGAGAAGCCTATCGATTCTTCTCCTAAAATGCTTTCAGGTCATCCCACAATTCCTTCTTTCTAGTTGTAGAAGCACCCTTGCTCCCCATTGACCATGAGATCTTCTTGGGTTGCACATTCTCCCTGTCAACCTGCATACTCCCACTAGAAATTGGCTCCCTCTAAGCCTTAGGAACCTGCACCTGCTTGTGCCTCCCATGACCTATAAGCTTTCTCATCAGTTGATATAAACCATGATCCCTAACTTGGATGGCCATTCCAGTAGAGTTAGAGCATTTGGACCCGAGCTTCACTTTCCCATCCTAGAAAATCACGTCAAACTCCTTCTGCTCGATCACTAAGACATACAATAATTATATCTGATCTTTGGTACAAACAGTACATCCTGAATTCGTATCATCTATCCTAACTCCATCTTGAATGGAACGATCCATGATCCTCTCATCTCCTTCTGACTCTTGTCTCCCACCATCATGTGCAACTTATTCCCTCTTAGTTAGAGTCTCAACACATTACGCAAGCCTGTCATATGCTTCGATGCACCACTGTCCACATACCATGTAGTCTTATCGATGGCACCCTCGGAGAAATGAGATACTAGAGAAAAATCTTCACTCCCCAATCTTCTTAAGAGGTCATATAGCCCAGAAGAAGTGGAAACACATGCTACCTCCTTCCCCTTCTTCTCATTATCTCCCTTCTTTAGACACTTCGTCGAATAATGACCATACTCACCACAACTGAAACACTTCAACTTACTCGAGTCCTTCTTTAGCTTGCCCTTCAGATTCCCTACAAGATCCATGCTATCATCTAAAGTCTTATTCTTCATATGAAGGTCTTCATCTCACAATTCCTCCTAAATGAAGTCATCCCACAACATGTTCCAATCTGGCAACGATCCCTTTGATGAAGGGCTTCCATAACTCCGCGAACCCTTTCAAAGCAATCCTCACCATCTCATAATCTAAAACAGTCTTTGTGATGGCAGCAAGCTCAGCAAGCTCATCTCGAACCTAAGACAATATCATTAGATATGGCACCAATTCTTCCCCATCCAACATCTTGGTGCTCTTCAACTTATCCTTCAATACTAGTAGGCAATTCTAGTTCTTGTGCTGAAGCATATCTTGAAGAGCTTTCTACATCTCATGGGCACTGCTCTTCGTGGACAGATGAGGTATCAAATGATCCTTGACACCATCTTACATGATCACCTTGGCCTTTATATCCAAATCTTCGTAAGCTTCCAACTCCTTAGGGTTAGTCAGTTTCTTGATATCCTTATAAACAAAGTCATAGATCTTGTTGACTATCAAGACCAACTTGATCCTTTCCTTCCATGGACTATAGTTAGAAGGCCCATCCAACCTGTCCTCATATCATAGAACAACGGACAACTTTGCTATTGCTAGCAGTCCTTCAACAACAACGAAACCAACTCCCTCTTGAGTTGTATGTGTTGTGCAATATCTAATTCACTGGCCCTGATACCATGTTGAATTTCTATGGCACTGGGGAATCTAATTTGGATCTTAGAATCTCAAACACAAACACACCAAAATGCCACAATAATAATACGTTGCACATTGAAAAACAATAGCAGTGAATCAACACATACATAAGAAACAAATTTTCAACCCAAATTTGATTATTAACAATCTTTAATACAACAATCTAGGCCTCCCATACCAGGGATAATGGCCCTTTATACAATACAACTAAGGCTATGTATCAACAAAAACTACGATAACCAATCTGCCCTGAACAAGATACAACTAACCTACTTGTTGATGTAGTGTGCTTCTCAACTCCTTTTGGTCCACATAGTACCCTCAACACTTCTGGAAGGTCCTCTTGCCTCCCAATCTGCAGCGCCTCAATCTGACTTTATTAGTCAGCACAACTCCTTCGGGTCATTGAACATAGGCTCAAACAACTTTTCCCTCTAACTGCTTCTTTGTCCTTCAAGGTCTGCAACACATAGGGTCTTATCTCATCTCTGTTACCCACTTTTTTAACACTGTTGCTTCAAGGTGATAGCCTAGGGCTATTGGGGTTGCCCACTTTCCACTTAAAGTGTCCTTATCAACACAGTGAACTAGGGTTGATTCACTAGCCCTCTTGGCTTCCCTTTTCTCCTTCAAAGTTAAGCTCCTTAGGCTCCAATAATTCTTCCTCTCTTATTAGTGTTGTAGTCCTTCACAAGGAATGAACTTAGGACACAATAAATACCTTCTAACAACCATCCAATTGTAGTTAAGATCCCAACAAAATTGTCTAATCTAGACACTCATCCACTTAGTAAAACGTCAACATGAGAACAACATTCAATATACCTTGACTAGCAGCCTTCTTTTGCCTCTTTAGGTCTCAACCCTGTGCAAACATCTAGAGTTTTTCATAGCTCTAGTTAGAGCTTCTCACAGTCCATGTCAACGTAATTTCTTCCCTCAAAGCTTCGAAAACCCTTCTCCACAAACTCCTCCTTTATGTGTTATATGTATTTTAGGTGCAAAGACCTCCACGGGAAGAAACCTCTATCAAGTAAGGTCGACTTGATCTTAATGTTATTTGAACCCACACATACAAATACCAAAAAGAAATATCAACGTTATTAATATATTTGTTACATATTTTCATATTCATTTGTTACATATTTTCATATTCATTGTAAAAACGTAGCGACAACTCACAGGTATCTGAGTGACAACTTCTACCGGTAAAACAAAATCAAGAAATTTAACACTATAAATGAGAAATATCCATGAAAATTGAATACACGCATAAGCAAACATCATCTCTGCCACCGATATTAATTATCTCACTTTGCAGGAATGGGAAAACATTTGAAAAATATCCCAAAACCAATTTTTTTCAATGAAAAATATAAAAAATATCTCTCACATATACATATTACAGGCAGAAATAAAAGTTTTCGAAAATAATCTAATTATGAAAACAATAAATAAATAAAATAAATCACCTCTCCAAAAGCTTTCCAATACCAAAAAGAAATATCGAATGTCGGCTCCCCCGGATATCGATAGCCAAACCGATTAAATAGACGCCGAGTTTAGCTTTGTTACACTATAAAAGATGAACAAAACGTTTCTGTGTAGTCCATGAAACCCAACGAAGGATTCACCTCAACATCCTCAAAAGTTTAGCGATGGAATATCACGTGACTAAGAAGGCAAGGTATGAACAACCAGAAGATGAGATGCCACTGCAACAACCACACATAACTTCTGCTGGGAGCTCACATTTTCTCCCATCTGAGGAGGTCGCGGAGTCTCTCAATGAAAACCAACCTCATTCTCAAGAAGAAGAAGAGGATGAAGCGACGATAGAGAGAGTTTCGTCATCCATGGATTATTTCCAGAACCTGCGAAGGCGAGAGTGGTGCGATGACGAAGACAATAGAAAGCTTCCAAATATTTTTCGGGAGTATCATTTACGAGCATTTGACTTTGAATTTGGCATGCAAGTTGCCGATGTTCTCATAGTCCGCGACATATTATTTGTAAATTATTTCTACGAATATATTGTTCCATTGCGACTCTATGGAGAAATGTCGCAAATTACTGACAAGCGTGGGCGGCCCATCGCAATAAAGTTTGAGACTATTGAATCGTTGTGGTATAATTGTCACGATAATTCATTGATAGTCCGAGCGAAGACTACGAATGACAACGATCAAGAAATGACAATACTTGTAAGCTTAGACGTTGCATCTATAGCAGCAGGACGATATCCAAAACAAAGAGAACTCTTTCAACAAGATCTAATAGAAGATTGTGATTTTGATTTTCCAAATTGCAGAGGCATGATTTATGATAAGAATGAGATGGTATTCAAATTTTTTGAATTGAAAGAGTACACGGAATTGTTCAGAATTCAGGATTCAACTGACAAAAACTTAACATCAAAGTGCAGGTTTGGAAGTCCAGGAAATACGGACATGCTAATAATGATTCAAAATAAGAACGAAGATGAGAGGACAGAAGTTTTATTGAGAATTTATTCCAAAGCTACTGGACAACTTCGAAAAGAAATTTCCATACCTGTCTCTCCACAAAGCTTCATTGAGTTCTTGCACTTATGTGGCCCTGATAGAATATTTGTTCACCAATGGTATTTAAAGATGCAGGTCATGGATATATCTTCTGAAATTTGTAAAATAATAAAATCAACTGACATTCTTCTTGCTCGCCCACCTCTCTATTTAGCCAAAAGAAGTGGCGTATTGTGCATCACAGAAACAAGTGTTTATCTCTGTGATTTACAAGGTGAGATTGTGGTCACATTTGAGGACCATAGCGTTTTTGACTCCTACTATGGCAAAGGTTGGTACGTTACAACCGAAGAGGACATTTTCATTTCTGCTTGCGGTGTTGGCGAAGTTCCCGACTCCATCAATATTAGTAGCATTGTTACAGGAAAAAGGTTGGGAAAGATTACAACTGATGCTCCAAATTGTGTTTCTGAGTTGAGAGAAACGGCCTTCGAAGATATGCAAACCTATGCATTCGTATACGATGAAAGGACTCATGATATTATATCAGGAGATACTAACGGAATTATTTATGTATGGTCGAATAAATTGTGCCGTGACGTGCCATTATCAATATCAGACGATGATGAGGGTGACGCGCCAATATCAGAGGACGATGAGGATGAAGGAGGAGACATTGAGGCCCGACAATAGGCCGCCGCTCGACCTGTCTAGCTTAGAGTATTTTAGGTTTTTTATTTTTATTTTATTTAAATGTATTAAATATTATATAATAATTTTCATAATTTAATTATATAAATATATAATTAAATTATAGGAGATTTATTAAAGAAATTTATTCTAAACAATTTTACAAAGAATTCCAAAATATATTAAAATAATTATTTTTTAAAATTAAAATTGAATTTATTTATTTGAGAAAATAGAAATTATTAGAATTTATTTATTGTGAATATAGATTTAAAATTTTAATTTAATTAATAATTAAATGAGTTTTGATTTTATGATACTTGGTAATCCATAATACTCTATGCAACTTTATTTAGACATACTTTTATTATTTGTCAACATTTTTCTATTTAAGATATTTTAAATGGCTGTAAATGTAAGACGGAAAAGTTATGTTTTTTCTTGCTAAAAAGAGGTTTTTTAAAGAAGTTTTTAAAGTAATTATAATTGTGTTCTTAAATAATAATAATACATATAATAATTATTAGTTGCTAATAGTTAATGTCTATCAATTTTTTATTATTCAAAAAATCCATTATATTTAAAATACTATATTTATATTTCCTAAATAAAATTAGATCATTATTAAATACCTTATAGTTTGAATTATTAATTTTTTTTATACATTTATAAAATTATTATTTTAATCAATAAAAAATATTTTTAAAATCATATTTTAAAATACATTTATAAAAATTATTACATATTTAGTTTTATAAAATAAATAATATTAAAATTTTATTATAAAAATATTTAAAAGTTTGGAAAATTTTTATTAAAATTAATTGTATATTCCAATTATTTATATTAAAATCTTAAAATAAATATTAAATTCCTAAAATAACTATCTACCTTTAGTTGTAAAAAAATGTTAAAACATATTTCCTACCTTGTACAATATTGTTATCATATGAATATATATATATATATATATATATATATATATATATATATATATATATATATAATCCTAAATTTTAAAATAAAATATAATTGAATTGTAAATGTATTTTCTTGACACACTTAACCAAATATTTTCATTATATTATTTAATTAATTTTATTATATAAATATTTCAAGTTTTAAGTTGAGATATTCCCTAAACTATTCAATAGCAATCTCAATATGTATATCTCATAAATTTAATAAAGTATAATTTGTTCAAACCTCAAACATTCTACACTATTTGAAAAAAAACATCCATCTTGACTTGAACCTAAAATCCCCTTTCTAACTATGGAAATACAATGTGACTTCTTCATAAATATTTTCACTTTGTAGAGTCTACCAATACAAATACAAAACATGATGCTTTCATCCTAAATTTTAAGCTTTTATTCACAATGGATAACAACATATTTTTTTGTGTATAAAAGTACAAAACATGCCAATGTTTTATACTTAGAGTCTCTAAAGTTTTGGCTATGTTTCCCTTTGTTACTCATGTGTTTCATTTTACTCACTTCTAACACTTTGTTTTATTTTGAATAAAAGGAAGTGATTCCTAACTTTACAAGAAATTATATGAGAGTTGGTGATATGTGTTTCATAGAATTTCATTTATTAACAAATTTATTTCTCTTTTTGAAAGGACAAGGCATCATGTCTTTAAACATTCTTTGCATTTAATATCCATTTTGTGAGCATTCTTTAGGTGTCATAGGTTTATGGATATTCTAGAGTTCTCATGGATGCTCAAGATGACCACATGTCCCCGAGTTGGAGTCCACTATTACACCTTATATTCTGTGAAGTGTACCCAACATATTTTTACTAAATGTGACCATCACGGTGAGCTAAATGTGTGATGATTGATGTATTTTATTTTGTTTAGTTTTATTTCTACATCTAACTACTCCTTTATGGTAATATCACTCCATACAGTTAGGAATTTGTCTTGGATAGGTATTTAGGCATGTTGAGGTGGATATACAAGAAAACATCAACTAGAGATCCCACAATTACTCACTTAATTTATGTACTAGGCAAATGTGTTTTTCTCAATATAAATATTGGCATACCTATAGTTTAGCACTCCTATTTTGTACCCCACATGCACCCCTTACCATATTTTTGTACCACACGTTGGCGAGGAACTATTGAAGATGAAGTTACTCTCATTCATGTTCAATGGGTGTTCCTTCCAATTCAATAATAGAGTAGGACGTAGCTCTCTACCAAGTGGTTCAGTGAATAAAAAAAGGCTTTAGTCAAGTAGATTTGTAAAAACGGTAGATACATTTCCTTCTCTTCACTTGGGGTTTTCTTCTTCAACAAAGAAGAATATTAATGATCTTAAGGAAAAAAGATTGATTGATAAGTTCATCAAGCTTCTACCTTGTTATAGCTATGTTTTGGACTAGATATCTAACAATTAGGAAAATCATGAACCAATTTATGTTCTATACTATGGTAAAGGTTATTATAATTTTATCTTCTATGAAAAAGAATATATGGATCTCATATTTAGATTTATGGATTATTTCATGGGCTCAAGTGGTATGTTTTTCACCTAATGAACTCTATTTCAATCCCAACACTATTTTTTATGTGCATGTATGGATTAGATTGCCAAATATTCCCCTAGTTTGCTAGGGTGATGGTATTTTTAGACTTATTGGAGACAAATTGGTCTAATATATTACTTCTTCATATGTGAAGGAGAATAAATTCTCATGTGCCAGAATTAATGTTGAAACATATTTTGCAATAGGACTGCATAAGGCTATTCAACTTGACTTGAAGGGTTGGATCCATCTTCAAGCCTTGGATTATGAGTAAGTCCCCTTTAAATGTAATTATTTCCATGAGTATGATCACTTTGTGAAAAGTTGTCCTAAGGATCTAGTATTTGAGCCTCCTTCTATCCCAATGTCATCTTGTCAATCTAATCATGAGAAAGGAACATTCAAACAAGTTTCAAGGAAACTTAAGAATAAGTTGTCTAAGAGATAACATCCTACAAAGAGGTTTGAATTTCAATAGCCCTCTCACTCCAGTAATAGATTAGAGTTTTACAATCTTTACGGGCTTACAACAAGGCTAGAGAATCCAAATCTCATCCAACTCACCATTTTAATCAACCAATTCTAAATCAAGTGCATTCAAAGACCACCATTTCTTCCATCTAGAAAGAGGTTGTAACTAAGGAAAATAAAAAAAATTGTTGTCTTAGAAAAGAAGCAAGAAGAAGAGGAAAAGTGTTTAATCCTTCCTCCTCTTTTCCTTCATATTCTTATGTTTAAAAAATCAATCCATTTTTCTCTCCTCTAATAACACTAAGCAAAAATTTATCATGTAGATCTAATAAAGGTTCATCTAGCTGAAATATTTTGTTTTTGCATTAGTTTGACCCAACAATTTTTAAGAATCTTCCCTTATACAAAAAAAACTATTATGTTTAATCTTCGACACTTTTAGTATTATTGGATCTCTACATCTTTCTTGAATAATTTTTTGCATTCTTCCTTTGAATCCATTGATTTTTTTTTACATTGTTGTGTTTAAGCTTCAATGATTTCATTGTTAGATCCCTTTATTGTTTTCTTAAAAAAAAAATCCCTGGTAGCATTTGTTCACATGTACTTTAGTTGTGTGGTCAGCACACACATTTTTAATCATAACTTAAAAAGGAGAGATATTAAAAGTTAAACATGAGAGATTTAAATGTGAAAACTAATTGTGAAGATAATTTACATTAAGGAGAAAGGAGATTAAAATTATTTACAATAAGGAGAAAAGAGATTAAAAGTGAAAACTAAACAGAAAACAAATGTCAAATAAACTCCGACTTTAGTTTTGTCCAGTATAACAAAAAGTTTCAAGATGGGGATGTGAGAATTGGGCTTTCTTCCTTGACGTATATTCTGTGTAGTGCGTAGTGGGAACTGGAAAAAGAAAAAGAAAGTAGTTAATGAAACTGAAATAACTGCCTCCTCTAACTGGAAGGATTTCCAGGAAAAGGAATGGGGGGGTGGACAGTTTTCTCTGTGCTGTAGAGAGAGACAGAAGAAAAAAAGGAAAAAAAACCTTGTTTTGGACTAAGTCTGGTAGTGACCAGATAGTCAAGCACTAAGTGCTGTCTTACTGAGGATTGTGATCCGGTAAGGGTAAGCTTGGGGGGAGGCTCAGGTCCCGGAGGACAAGTCTCATGGATGGGTGGATAACGAGCTTGACACAGGAATTTACAGGAGACTTACTGAAGAGATTTTTCCATCGGCAACAAACAGGTAAGTAGCTAAAACTCTGAAGTATCTGCAGTTATTTACATAGTACAGGTAATTTAGAATACCTATAGCTAACAGCGACAGAATCTCCAAAATACTGGTAGATAGTAAACTGTAGCTATTTATGCAAGATTCGGAATGCATACTGTTATGTTTAAATAAGTACCATAGTTATTCGCACAACTGAAATGGGAAGATAAACTGTTATAGTAACATGAATACATTAGCAGGAGATAGGGTTAGAGCATGATGGTCGGGTAACATGCGAACAGACCTAAGAGTCCTGTAGTAGGATCGACCCCTATCATATAAGGAACATAGAAAGCCAAAGTACCATTAACTGTGTAACTATAACCTTGAAAAGAACTCCTTTAGATAGCTCTCAGGTTGCTAGGTCTGAAGGACGGTAGAGTCGAAACAAAACCCTTAAGACTCCATTCGGGTCAAGTCTGCGACAGGGATGACTCGGTGGATACCTGCGGCTGGCCGTAGCCGGACTCTGCCAATATTCTTTTCAAAGATAAACAGTTCGAAGACAAAACCTAACCTACGCATGGATTACACATAATAACCAGAATCTGAGCGGTAATACTGCAAGCAGACTTTCATAGCATTAAACCTGAATACGCGACAGTGTTATTCATTAACATATAAACAGTATTGGTTCATCAACATAGAGACGGTATTACTTCATCAACAGATGAACAAAATTATTTTATCAATAGGTAAACAATATCATTCTATCAGCCAATAGATAATAATCTTTATCCAGACGGTCTGCATCAGCTGTAACAAACAGAGAAACCATCATCCTAGTGAACGGGCAGTCATGTGCTAAATACTGTAACCATGAAGGGAACCATTATTGTTGAAATAGAAAATCCGGCTAAGCCATGACATTCATAAGTGAGAGCTATAGAGAAAATCTTATATAGCATACAGAATCAACTTCTCGATAATAAAGGAACAACATAAAGTTTATATCCAAAGTTTGAATGTAAGACTGAAGGTCTTTCTCTTGACAGAACTCAACATCGAGTTCGTCCTTACATCTATAGAATGAAATCCAGGGCGAACTCGTTGGAAACCCTTAAGTCCGGCTGTAAAAAGGGACAAATGCCGTCATAAATCAAAGATATGGTAATACGAGATTAGAACCCAGAACGAGAACTTAAATAAGCAAACTGTATAATGTTCAAGCCGACCCTTACTGGGAAAACCTCACGCGGAAAATAAAAGTAAACCAATATAGTTAACATGGCATTGCATTTAAAACAAGAACCGTCAAACCCATATGGGTCCAGTCCCAAATCTATTAATTCGGAAGGAAACATGATGGGTATGTAAATTTAGCCATCAATACAAATAAAATATGACAAAACAATGTACAGTAGTTACATAGACACAGTCGAGTTGTATAGTCTCATG
Organism: Pinus tabuliformis; assembly: GCA_031772625.1. Lineage (NCBI taxonomy): Eukaryota > Viridiplantae > Streptophyta > Pinopsida > Pinales > Pinaceae > Pinus > Pinus tabuliformis. The sequence continues at coordinate 474,400,382 of CM062810.1, read as the reverse complement.
GACTTGAGACTCAGACTCAAACTGCTGTGGAAGAAGGGAAAGTTTAACCAGCTTCCACCAAGATCAAACCCTACACGCATGGACCCGTAAACTCATAAGTCCTTGACCGCCATCTGCGTCAATCGTAGAGGGATAAGGTGGCTGGGGTTTGCAAAATAAGCATAGAAGTATAAATCACAGAGGAAATATAACCTGAAACATGGAACCAAGAGTATTTACCCATAAGGTAAGTTAGAAATGATTTGTGTACCTGTAAACATTCGGGAGGATAACGCCGGAGAGAAGAGAAGACCGCCGAGGGAGCCTTGATAGCGGATTATCTCCATCTGTCAATCAACAGTGTGCAGTCGTTATTCTGTGTGTTAATTAAACAACTCTAAAAATCAATGAGAACATTTACAGATGGAGCTCTTACCATGCGCATTTGGAGACTTACATCCTCGGAGCGGAGACCATCACGGTGAGGTTGCATGTGGGCAAGAAGCGGCAGCAGAGGAATGGCGCCGGAATATGAGACAGATCTCCAGTTACAATGAAGAGATGCACAGAGTGCCGGAGCGCTGAACAATAACCAGCCAAATCGCAAAGAATCCGGAATATTGAGTTTATAAATGCAAAGTCTCAACCTTGAGACGTGGAGCAACCTTCGCCTTCGATCCTTCCCGGAATCCTTACACCGTCGATCATGGCGGTAAAACCAAAGTGCAAGCGCGAGAGAGTTCCAGCTTGGAAAGCCATGCCCGAGCACGTGATCAGGCCGGCAGCCTTAAAAGCCAGTCCAGGTGTCTAGCGGAGGGAGCGCCAGCATATAATGTTGGTTGGGTTGTTCTATAATCACATAAAAGGTTAACCTTGGCATAGTATCGAGACAGCATGGTAGCGTAATGGCGTTTGACATTTAGGCCATATGTTAACTTAAACCATTGATTCGATAATAGAAATATTTAAATGCCAATTATAAATGACATAGGAATATACGACTAAGTTAATGATGGTGCAGACATCATAGTAAAATTTGTTTTTACATGCTTAAAGACAGGTTAGATATGTGACAATTGGTATCAGAGCCCGGGTTGCCATACTGTGGCCTCTCGGGTATGAATAGCATGTTTTCCTTTAAAAAAAAAAGTCCTTATAGCATTGATATTTCTTGATTGAGGTGATTAAATTGTGCCAGAAGCTCACAATGTTGACTGTTTTATGATTAGAACAGACCAGGTGAATATAGGGAAAATGAATCCGGGAAACAACCCAGAGTTTTGGGTGCAGTTGGGGGAGGAGACCCGTAGTACAAATCTGGCCATATTAGAAACAGTTCAAGAGCTGAAGAATGAAATGGCTCGGTTGCGTGAGGACAATGCACGTTTGACAATGAGCAGGAAAGGATATTAAAAAGTTTGTCTGACAAACAGAACCCGCCACTGGCCAACCCTAGCGCAGAGCAACAGAGAATGACGGAGGAGCAGCGTTATCACGCAGAATCTGAGATTCCAGAAGATGGAGAAGATCAATCTGATAATGCATCAGAACATCAGACTTCAAAGCGGCAAAAGGTGGAATTGCAGGGAGAATTCCGGAAAATTAAACCCCCACACTACGATGGAGAGCAAGAGGAAGCAGCTGAAGCATGGCTGATTAACATGAATAAATATTTCCAGCTATATGAGTATGACCATAACTTGAAGGCACGATTGGCCATTTTTCAATTGCAAGGGAAGGCAACATTGTGGTGGGAAGAAGTTAAAATCGTAAAGGGGGTAAGTGAGCGAACCATAACATGGGAAAAATTTCAAAAATACTTTAAAGAGAGATATTTGACAGAGTGCTTTTATGATGAAAAAGCAAATGAATTCCATGATCTGCGATTGGGACAACAGACTATGGATGAGTTCATCAATCGTTTCACCTCCTTGCTCCGTTATGTACCCTACCTGAAAGAAGAAAAAGCAAAGGTGCAAAGGTTCGTTAGCAGCCTGCCCATGTATATGAGAGAAAGGATTGAATTTGACAATCCCAGAACCATGGATGAAGCTATCTGTAAAGCCAGAATGTGCTACCAGCAGAGCAAACAGAAAGGGGACAGTTCCAATAGAAAATGGAATGAGAAAAAGAGTAGTAAAATTGTGGGAAACAATAGAGGAGGCCGGGTTGGTGGAGCTAAAGGAAGCGTCAAAGGCCAGAGTAGCAGAGCAGCACCGAGAAGCTCATTCAGGTCCAAGCCTATTAGTGAAACCAGAATGGGAGAGCCATCCATCAAATTGGATAATGAGGGAGCAACCAGACCCCCAGTACAGTGCTGGGGCTGTGGCGGACCACACTATGTCAAGAACTGTCCGCAACGGAAGGGAACTGATCAGATCTCTCAGATTCATGAGGCATCAACCGTGGGCAACGTGGGGCGAAGTGTGCCAAAAATTAATGCAGCCTTGGACGACCGCCAGGCAGAATATCAGCCCACCATGGTAGAATTCGAAGGTAAAATTTCAAACCTTTCTATCACTGTTCTAATTGACCCAGGAGCTACTTTAAGTTATATTAGTCCAAAGATAGTTGAACAGTGTAAATTGCAGCCTGAAAAATTCAAGAATCCGTGGCTGGTACAGCTAGCTACAGGTGCTAAAAGACGAGTAATGGCAAAAATCAAAAACTGCCCCATAACGGTAGCAGGACAGCAGGTGGTAGCAGATTTGAACATGCTTCCACTTGGATCCTATGACGTCCTAATTGGGATGGATTGGTTAGAAAAGCATTGGGCTTTAGTGAACTGCAAAATGAAAGTCATACGATTCAAGGATGACTTGGGAATGGAACAGGAGATGCAGGGAATTAAACGGCCAGTGCAGGTCCGGCCAATCACTACATCCCAGTTAGTGAAATTCATTCAGAAAAGATGCCAAGTGTATGCCATTAAGGTAAATTATGTAGAAACCAAAGATAAAGGGAGTCCGCTAGACCATCTTCCAATAATAAAAGAATTTGCGGATGTGTTTCCGGAGGAAATCCCTGGATTACCTCCGAAGAGGGATATTGACTTCACCATAGAGTTAATACCAGGTGCTGCCCCAGTTTCGCGGACACCTTATAGGATGAGTGTACCTGAGTTGACTGAGCTGAAAATGCAATTACAAGAATTGCTGGATAAAAATTATATCCGTCCCAGTGTATCTCCATGGGGAGCACCGGTGCTATTTGTCAAGAAGAAAGATGGAACCTTTCGGATGTGTATCGATTACCGACAGCTGAACAAACTCACAATAAAAAATAAATACCCCTTACCTCGGATTGATGAGCTTTTTGACCAGGTCAAGGGGGCGACAGTATTCTCCAAAATCGATCTGCGATCTGGTTACCATCAGATCAGAATTAAAGAAGAAGATATTGTTAAAACAGCTTTCAGAACCCAATATGGGCACTACGAATTTGTAGTGTTGCCTTTCGGATTGACTAATGCACCCGCCACATTCATGTGTTTGATGAACAATGTGTTCCATCAGTTTTTAGACAAGTTTGTACTAATATTCATTGATGATATTCTGATCTATTCTCATTCCAAGGAGGAACATGAGGAGCACCTCCGGATAGTGCTGCAAACCCTGCGAGAGCATCAGCTGTATGCTAAATTCAGCAAGTGCAATTTCTACAAAGAAGAGATTCAGTATTTAGGCCATGTGATCACCAAGGAAGGGATTGCAGTGGATCCTGAGAAAATTAAAACCATAATGAATTGGCCCGTGCCTAAAGATGTGGCGGATATCAGATCTTTCATGGGGTTAGCAGGGTACTACAGAAGATTCGTGGAGGGTTTTTCGAGAGTGGCATATCCTATCACGTCTTTACAGAAGAAAGGGAGGACATTCAAATGGACTTTGGAATGTCAGCAAAGTTTTGAACGACTTAAACACTTACTCACTACTGCTCCCATCTTAAGCATAGCTGATCCTAATAAGGATTATGTAGTATGTACTGATGCTAGTCGGGAAGGTGTTGGGGGTGTGCTAATGCAAGAAGGGAGAGTGATCGCCTACGAGTCAAGAAAGCTGAAAGAACATGAGCATAAGTATTCTGCCTACAACTTGGAGTTGGCAGCAGTTATACATGCCCTTAAAATGTGGCGACATTATCTTTTGGGTAAGAAGTTTCTGTTATTAACAGACCATCATAGCTTGACAAACTATTTCAGTCAGCCCACATTGAATGAAAGGCAAGCCCGTTGGGCAGATTTCTTAAGCGGGTTCGATTTTGATATCAAGCATCTGAAAGGAAAAGAAAATCGTGTAGCAGACGCTCTAAGCCGAAAAGTACAATGTTTATATGAAGTTACTCTCAGCAAGTGGGAAAACTCCTTGCAAGAAAAGATAAAAACAGCAGCAAACCAGGATGCCGAATATCAGCAATTGAAGCGACAAAAGTCACTTTCCAGCCAGGAAAGCCAACAAGGGTATGAAGTGAGCAAGGATGGAATGCTGTTTTACAAAAAACGACTGTTTGTACCAAATGACAATAGTCTTAGAAACTTAATTCTGAATGAGTTTCATACTAGTCACTACACAGGTCATCCTGGATACCAGAAAATGCTTGCTGCACTTCGGAAGGAGTACTACTAGCCAGGAATGAAAAGACATGTAGCTGAATATTTAGCACGATGTTTAGAGTGCCAACAGATCAAGACAGAGAACCAACACCTGGCTGGGTTATTGCAACCCCTACCAATTCCGGATTGGAAGTGGGAGATTATATCCATGGATTTTATAACTGGGTTGCCTAGAACAAAGAGGAACAATGACTCTATCATGGTGGTAGTTGATAAATTGAGTAAAGCAGGCCACTTTATTCCAGTGCAATCGACCTACAGGGCAGTCCAAATTGCACACATATTTATGCAGAATGTGTTCAGACTCCACGGGCTTCCAAAGATTATAATATCAGATCGGGATGTAAAGTTTACATTCGCTTTTTGGAAAGCACTATTTGCAGAATTGGGTACACAGTTGAAATTTAGTACAACATACCATCCCCAGACTGATGGACAGATGGAGAGAGTGAATCAGGTGTTGGAAGATATGCTGAGAGCGTGTGTAATGCAAAAACCGACTCAGTGGGAAGATTACTTACACCTGGTGGAATTCGCTTATAACAATGGATATCACACATCAATTCAAATGTCTCCATTTGAAGTCTTGTATGGACGCAAATGTCGGACGCCCTCAAATTGGAGTGGCCCAGAGGATAAGTTAAGGTTGGGACCCGAAATGCTCAAGGAAATGGAGGACATGGTCAAAAGGGTGCGAGCTAACCTGAAGGCCGCTCAAGATCGGCAAAAGAATTTTGCAGATCGGAAAAGAAGGTTCAAAGAGTATCAGGTGGGTGACCACGTTTATATAAGAATACAAGCCAAGAAGAGTACTCTACAATGGAGCAGTTGCGCTAAACTCACGCCTCGTTACTTTGGACCTTTTAAGGTCTTGGCAAGAGTTGGGCCAGTAGCTTATCAGCTAGCTTTACCAAGCCACATTAGAATTCATAATGTCTTCCATGTATCCATGCTTAAAAAGTATATTTATGACCCTAAGCATGTGATCAAGTGGCAAGATATACGGGTAAGAGTTACTTTCAATTGAACTAATTGGAGAAGTGTCAAGAGATAGAAAACTGACACTGTTATTGTTTGCAGGTCGAACCGGAAGGAGAGGTCTTGGTCGAGCCGCTGAGCATTCTCGACCGGAGAGAAGTACAGCTGCGGAAGCGGGTTATTACCCAAATTAAAGTGCAGTGGCAGCACTATGGGCCGGATGAGGCTACTTGGGAAGATGAAGAGCTTTTTCGGAAATCTTATCTGGAGCTGTTTGAGAACATTAGACATCGGGACGATGTCCAAACTCAGGGGGAGGAGATGTGATGACCCCGTAAATGTAATTATTTAAATTTTACTGTGGTAAAAACTGAATGACATTGAGGAACTTATTTTCTTTTAAGAGTAATCTGTTAATTTTAAATATGCATTAAAATAATGTTTAAAGAATTACTCAGAAAAGCATTGGGCTCCCAAAAGGGATCTGGAAAAAGAAAAAGAAAGTAGTTAATGAAACTGAAATAACCACCTCCTCTAACTGGAAGGATTTCCAGGAAAAGGAATGGGGGGGTGGACAGTTTTCTCTGTGCTGTAGAGACAGACAGAAGAAAAAAAGGAAAAAAAACCTTGTTTTGGACTAAGTCTGGTAGTGACCAGATAGTCAAGCACTAAGTGCTGTCTTACTGAGGATTGTGATCCGGTAAGGGTAAGCTCGGGGGGAGGCTCAGGTCCCGGAGGACAAGTCTCACGGATGGGTGGATAACGAGCTTGACACAAGAATTTATAGGAGACTTACTGAAGAGATTTTTCCACCGGCAGCAAACAGGTAAGTAGCTAAAACTCTGAAGTATCTGCAGTTATTTACACAGTACAGGTAATTTAGAATACCTATAGCTAACAGCGACAGAATCTCCAAAATACTGGTAGATAGTAAACTGTAGCTGTTTATGCAAGATTCAGAATGCATACTGTTATGTTTAAATAAGTACCATAGTTATTCGCACAACTGAAATGGGAAGATAAACTGTTATAGTAACATGAATACGTTAGCAGGAGATAGGGTTAGAGCATGATGGTCGGGTAACATGCGAACAGACCCAAGACTCCTGTAGTAGGATCGACCCCTATCATATAAGGAACATAGAAAGCCAAAGTACCATTAACTGTGTAACTATAACCTTGAAAAGAACTCCTTTAGATAGCTCTCAGGTTGCTAGGTCTGAAGGACGGTAGAGTCGAAACAAAACCCTTAAGACTCCATTCGGGTCAAGTCCGCGACAGGGATGAATCGGTGGATACCTGCGGCTGGCCGTAGCCAGACTCTGCCAATATTCTTTTCGAAGATAAATAGTTCGAAGACAGAACCTAACCTACGCATGGATTACAAATAATAACCAGAATCTGAGCGGTAATACTGCAAGCAGACTTTCATAGCATTAAACCTGAATACGCGACAGTGTTATTCATTAACATATAAACAGTATTGGTTCATCAACATAGAGACGATATTACTTCATCAACAGATGAACAACATTATTTTATCAATAGGTAAACAGTATCATTCTATCAACCAATAGATAGTAATCTTTATCCAGACGGTCCGCATCAGCTGTAACAAACAGAGAAACCATCATCCTAGTGAACGGGCAGTCATGTGCTAAATACTGTAACCATGAAGGGAACCATTATTGCTGAAATAGAAAAGCCGGCTAAGCCATGACATTCATAACTGAGAGCTATAGAGCAAATCTTATATAGCATACAGAATCTACTTCTCGATAATAAAGGAACAACATAAAGTTTATATCCAAAGTTTGAATGTAAGACCGAAGGTCTTTCTCTTGACAGAACTCAACATCGAGTTCGTCCTTACATCTATAGAATGAAATGCAGGGCGAACTCGTTGGAAACCCTTAAGTCCGGCTGTAAAAAGGGACAAATGCCGTCATAAATCAAAGATATGGTAATACGAGATTAGAACCCAGAACGAGAACTTAAATAAGCAAATTGTATAATGTTCAAGCCGACCCTTACTGGGAAAACCTCATGCGGAAAATAAAAGTAAACCAGTATAGTTAACATGGCATTGCATTTAAAACAAGAACCGTCAAACCCATATGGGTCCAGTCCCAAATCTATTAATTCGGAAGGAAACATGATGGGTATGTAAATTTAGCCATCAATACAAATAAAATATGACAAAACAATGTACAATAGTTACATAGACACAGTCGAGCTGTATAGTCTCATGGACTTGAGACTCAGACTCAAACTGCTGTGGAAGAAGGGAAAGTTTAACCAGCTTCCACCAAGATCAAACCCTACACGCATGGACCCGTAAACTCATAAGTCCTTGACCGCCATCTGCGTCAATCGTAGAGGGATAAGGTGGCTGGGGTTTGCAAAATAAGCATAGAAGTATAAATCACAGAGGAAATATAACCTGAAACATGGAACCAAGAGTATTTACCCGTAAGGTAAGTTAGAAATGATTTGTGTACCTGTAAACATTCGAGAGGATAACGCCGAAGAGAAGAGAAGACCGCCGAGGGAGCCTCGATAGCGGATTATCTCCATCTGTCAATCAACAGTGTGCAGTCGTTATTTTGTGTGTTAATTAAACAACTCTAAAAATCAATGAGAACATTTACAGATGGAGCTCTTACCATGCGCATTTGGAGACTTACATCCTCAGAGCGGAGACCATCACGGTGAGGTTGCATGTGGGCAAGAAGCGGCAGCAGAGGAATGGCGCCGGAATATGAGACATATCTCCAGTTACAATGAAGAGATGCACAGAGCACCGGAGCGCTGAACAATAACCAGCCAAATCGCAAAGAATCCGGAATATTGAGTTTATAAACGCAAAGTCCCAACCTTGAGACGTGGAGCAACCTCCGCCTTTGATCCTTCCCGGAATCCTTACATCGTCGATCATGGCGGTAAAACCAAAGTGCAAGCGCGAGAGAGTTCCAGCTTGGAAAGCCATGCCCGAGCACGTGATCAGGCCGGCAGCCTTAAAAGCCAGTCCAGGTGTCTAGCAGAGGGAGCGCCAGCATATAATGTTGGTTGGGTTGTTCTATAATCACATAAAAGGTTAACCTTGGCATAGTACCGAGACAACATGGTAGCGTAATGGCGTTTGACATTTAGGCCATACGTTAACTTAAACCATTGATTCGATAATAGAAATATTTAAATGCCAATTATAAATGACATAGGAATATACGACTAAGTTAATGATGGTGCAGGCATCATAGTAAAATTTTTTTTTACATGCTTAAAGACAGGTTAGATATGTGACATGCGTGAAATCCAACGAAGAATTCACTTATTTAGCGATTTTCCACTCTCAACAGTCTAGCCATGGAAGAGCACATAAAAAAAAAGGCAAGGTATGAGATAATATTGCTACAACTAGACATAACTTTTGCTGGGAGTCCACGTAGTCTCTCCATGAAAAAAAATTCATTCTCAAGCAAGAAGAGGAAGAGATGACAGAAAGAGTTTGGTCATCCATAGATTATTTCCATAGCCTGCAAATGAGAGAGTGGTGCAAATGAGAGAGTGGTGCAACGACAAAGACAATACAAAGCTTCCAAATATTTTTCAGGAATATCATTTACGAGCATTTAACTTTGTATTTGACACTATTGTTAGCAATTCTCTCATAGTGTGCGACATATTATTTGTAATTTGTAGCCACTGTTATCTTGTTCCATTGCGACTCTATGGAGAAATGTGACCACTTAGTGATGAGCATGGGGCTTCCCATCATAATAAAAAGGCTCATTGTTGATATGTGTTATAATTGTCACAATAATTGACTGATAGTCAGATTGACCGATATATGTTATAACAATAATTCATTGATAGCCGAAGGAATGTTAAGCCTTGTAAACTTAGACATTACATATTTATAACAATAATTCATTGATAGTCGAAGGTATGTCAAGCCTTGTAAGCTTAGACATTACATCTATCGCAGCAGGACAAGATCCAGAACAAAGAGAACACTCTCAACCAGAATCAGACGAAGATTGGGATTTTGATGTTACAAATTACAAAGGCATGATTTGTGATAAGAGTGATCAAGTATTCAAGTTTTTTCAATTGAAAAAGCACACATAATTGTTTAGAATTACCGATACAAATGATGGTTGTTTAAAATCGAAGTTCAACTTTGGAAGTGCGGGAAATAGGGACATGTTCATAATGATTAAAATTAAGAACAAAGAAAAAAGTAAGGAAATTTCATTGAGAATTTATTCCAAAGCTATAGGACAACTTTGAAAAGGAATTTCCTTACCTGTCTCTCCATAACACAACATTAACTTCGTGGACTTCTGTGGCCATGAGAGAATAGCTGTTAGGCAACAGGATTTAGAGCTACAGGTCATGGATGGAGGAGGAGATCATGAGGCTGAAAAATAGGTGGTCGCTGAAGCTAAATTAGTGTTTACTAATTCCAATTTTTTAAGAAATCATGCCCTCATACATAGTCTTACTGGGACTCGACCACAACCAACCTTTCTCACTTAACCATTTGAATACATTTCAAATGAGTTATGTTTTTTTTAATATGTAATATTAATATATCTATATATATATATATATATATATATATATATATATATATATATTAATATGTAATAATGATAAACAATTATATTCATCAATTTAATTAAAAATTATTATAAAATTAAATAAAATATACATATCTAAAATTGATAGGGTGTAGAATAAATAATGATTCATATATCTTAAAGCACTTTTTGATGTAAAAGTCATAGAAATTTTGTGGGAAAAAAACTTCGTCATATTAAGGGTTGGTGTGACCCAGACTAAATGTCTATTGATAATCATCACAGCTTAAATGCCCCTAGGTTATGGTTTCTCAAACAAAAGTTTAAGGGTGCATTCATCTCAAGACTCATACGACTTAGCAAAGAAAACAAAAAATACATGCATAAAATTTTAATTATTAAATGAGTGATAATCTTTCAATTATGTGGTAACAAAGACTAGTTACAAAGTTTTTTGCAACAAATTTATTACTTAAGAGATTTTTGATGGATGTGCAGTGAAAAATCAATGGCCTCTTCTTACTACCTATTGGAATATGATATATTTTTTATTGGATTTGTAAGTGGGCTAATCTTGCTTAGGCGTTCATGGGTGGAGCCCTAAAGAAGGAGTATCTTGTCTTCCAAATAGAAGTGAATCTTTCCTCCATTGAGAACAAAACTATAAGTAGGTACCTAACCTATGTGAACAAGATAAATAATATGGAAGATTAAAAAGTATCCTAAAATTACATCAAAATTGAGTCAATAGTGTTTTATAATTCAAAATCTCAAAATTAAAGGAAATACATTCTATCCTATTTTCCTCTTAGAAGTGAATCTTTCCTCCATTGAAAATAGAACTACAAGTAGCTACACAACATAATATGTTAACAAGATAAATAGCTTGGAAGACAAAAAGTATCCTAAAATTACTTCAAACTTGAATTAATACCTACTCTTCCTCATCCAAAGGTGGCATAAAGAGGCTAAGTCTTGCAGAAATCATTATTAAATAAAAAGAAATTCACTTTATGAAATTAAAATATTGATAAAAATGTTTATGTATTTATATAGTCAAGGAGAATAAGATATTATAAAGAGAATAATAATCATATTCTAGAAGATACATTATCTCATTTCATTGACTAACATAAAGAAAAATACTAAAATACTAATAAATTCCCACATGTTCCATAGTAAAAAAAGGAGGTTGGATAGTTCCTAAAATGTCCTCGTTAGAAGAGTGAAATTTCATACTCAATCATACATCAATTTTTAATATGCACAAAATATGTATTATAAAGATATTGCTGAACTTGTTTTTTTGTCAAATGCAAACTAAGACATGAAAGCAAAGATTTTTACCTTTGTTAATGTGACCAATGCATATGCCATAAAAATAGGGAAAGGAAATTCATGCATACACAAGTAAAATTGTATTTGAATGGGATGTCTCAATGGGAAATGTTTTATGGTGACCAAAAAGAAGATGAGAAATGCTTTATGGAGGCCAAAAACAAGATTTCAAAGAAGGTGAGTTGATTCTAACTTAAGTTATCATAAATGAATCATCATCACTATTAGCAAAGGAAAAATATGATGCAAACTTGATGTGCAACATCTAACTATATAAAATAAATTTATATGTCAAATTTATAAATTAGGGCTCCTTAAAACATTGAGGCTTCAACAATGCTAACAAGGCTTCTGCATGTTTGAGAAAGAAGAAATATGTAGAGAAATACTATCATCTAAAAATTAATTAAAAAGTATTAAAAGTTAATGGTTATTTCATGGTCATAGATTAAATAAGAAATCCCATTGAAATATTTAAAATTACTCGTAACCACTATTTTAAAAGTATTATTTATTATTATATTTTAGAGGTGATAAAAGTAATCATAATTTAGTTGTTGAGCAATAATAAATACAATTATTAGTAGTTGTTAGTGGTTAATGTAGGTCAACTTATTATTATTCAAGAAGAACCATGATATTTAACATACTTTATTTATGGTTGGATAGTTCCTAAACTTTCATGGGTTAAAAGAGAGTTCCATACTCAATCAAACATATTTTTGGAATATGCATAAAGTATGTATTTTAAAGATATTGCTAATTTTTTTTTTTCAAATGCAACAAGAAGACATGAAACCAACTATTTTCTCCTTCGCTAATGTATTTATTACATATCCCATGAAATAGGGAAAGAAAATTCATGTATGCACATTTAAAATTGGATTTGAATAAAATGTCCTAGTGGGAAAAGCTTTATGGAAACCAAAAACAAGATTGCAAACAAGGTCATTTGATTCTAACTTAAGTTATCATAAATAAACATCACCAATATAAACCAATAGAAAATATAGTAGAAACTTGATGTTCAATATTTAACTATCTAAAATAAATTTATAAATTGAAGTTCCTCAAAACATTAACACCTCAACCAAAGTCCTTGTGAAGGAATACAACAATGATAGGAAAGGAATAATTCTTGGAGCCTAAGGAGCTAAACTTTGAAGGAGAAAAGGGAAGCCAAGAGGGATAGTTAATCAACCCTAGTTCACTATGTTGAGGACAGCTTCAGTGGAATGTGGGCAACCCCCACAACCCTAGGCTTGTCATATTGAACCAACAATGAGACAAAAGTGGGTAGTAGAGATAAGACCCTGTGTGTTGTAAACCTTGAAGGACAAAGGAGCAGTTAGAGGGAAAAGTTGTTTGGGCCTATGTTCAATGACTTGAAGGAGTTGTGTTTACTAAGAAAGGTAGATTGAGGAGCTATAGATTGGGAGGCAAAAGGACCTTATAGAAGTGTTCAGGGTACATGAACCGAAAGGAGTTGAGAAGAACACTACATCAACAAGTAGGTTAGTTGTATCTTGTTAAGAGAAGATTGGTTATCATAGTTGTAAATAGCTAGCCCTAGTTGTCTTGTATAAAGGGCCATTCTCCTTGGTATGGAAGCCGGATACTATTGTATTAAAGATTGTTAATACAACGAAGTTGGGTTGAAAAAATCTCTTGTGTACGTGTTGAGTCACTGTTATTGTTTTCTGCTATGTAAAGTAATATTTTTGTGGCATTTGGGTGTGTTTGTGTTTGAGTTTCTAAGACTCAAACCAAATTCTCGAGTGCCATAGAAATTCAACAATTTCACCTTATTTCATTATCATTACATACATTAGACTTGCTATTTTGTTAAAATTTGATTTCAAATAGTATTTTACCTCGACTTAAGTTCAATAAGATTATGTTTTTGTAAATTATTTCGGATTAATGTAAGTTTACGTCATTGAAGAGATTGCAAGCACAATTCCAAGCTTCAAGCCATAGTTAACATTTCCTTGGATCTTAGTGAAGAATTTGCTCAAATTCCTAAATCTTACTCATGTTTCCCCAAATATTTCAAGACATTTTTTTAAAAAATATTTATTTAGTTTTTAAAAAAGCAAAGTATTTTGTAGCCTCTCAAGGTCCTTAGCTAGATTAGTTATTCCTTCTTAGATCTCTAGCATGTAGTGGGGATTTTTTGATGAACATAACGTCTCTCAGTTTTAGAAATCTAGATTGGATTCTTATAGGACTACAATCTTGGAAACATTTCCTAAAAGTTAAATGTTTTGTCGTGCTTAAAATTGATAGTGGAATTGGCATGTTTGGGTTAATAAACCACTCTAAACAACATTTTGGTGTTTTGATTTAACTACATTTCCTTGTTTCAAGTGATAAATTTCAGGAGCGAGCAATTTGTTTTTGCTTTGTAATTTTAATTTTTTAATCGATTCTTTAGTTTTGCAATGTTCTTGGATGTCTAGGATTTTTTTAGAAACTCAAAATAATTTTTATCTAATCTATTGATAGAGTTTGGTTATGTTTATTGAACAAAATAACCCATATGATGCAAGTCATCTAGATACTTTTGAGGCAATTTTAATTCCATTTTTATTAGACTGAATTATATTTTGTTGATTTCGACTTCCATTATTATTATTGTTTTGAGGCTTTTGTGATTTGTACTTTGTGTATAGTTTTCTTTCGGAGTTCTCGCATCTATAATTATTTGAATCGACATTTTGAGCCATCCACCATGGCTTATAACCAAGATAGATCAGTAAGTGTGTTAGAAACCAAATTTTGCAATATTTATTACTTTGTTTTGGATCAATGCTTCCTAAAACTCTATTAATAAACAATATTCATGCATTTTATACCAATGTGTGTGGAAATTGTAGTGGTGGCCATAAGGAAAATATACCAGCATCGAAATGGCTTATAAAAGGCTTGTAATTGCCTAGGGGCATGTAAAATAATAATAGTCTAAATCCTAAAAAGACCAACACATTTCACATTCATAGGGCCTAAGGTTGATAACAACATGCTTAAAGCACGAAATATGCCTAAGTGGCCATAATATAGACCAACATAAACTCTGTGAGTAGTAACAGATCTAGGATCAAGGAGTGGGTGCACATAGTAAATGGTGCATTATCAATGGGTGAGGGGTGTACTATCCATTGTCTACTTGTGACTTTGGCTTCTTTTCCATAGAAATAACCAAGTTTGTCTTGGGGAACTTATCATTCAGTCATGAGGAGGTGGGCATCTATGGTGTGGACGATGATAGTTTCGACATATATAGTGGTCACCAACCACGCAATCAACCTTTTTCATGTAGGAGAATCAACCATAAGCAAGTCATTTGGTATTGATTCAAGAGGGGTCATGAAATATTCTAATTGAGAAGGGACTTCCCTCAAACAAATTTTACAAAATTAGGAAATTCTAGTGGAAATCTAGGCTATTAATATAGCCATGTGACTCATTGTAATAATGTCAATTAGTAGGATGAGTTGTTGGTTTGTTTTAGTGGCTGTCCAAGTGGGCCTTTGTCAATGTAACAAGTGTAGCATTAAGAATTTGATATTTTTAGGTTACTAGACAAATGTCCCATTTTTTACTACCCCGTTGATATATTTCCCATCCAATGATATTTATATAAAGTGATTGTGTGCTAGAGTCAGGCAGTCTCTTGGGGATTAAAGGTTTAGGAATATGGAGAGGCAACTAAGGCTCTCATAGAGATAGGAGCTCATGGGAAGACTCAGATGAGATTATTTGTAATTTTTCTCATGTAAAATTTCCATTTTGAATTGTAATAGAACCATTCTAGTTTCCTCTGTCTATTTGAATTGGCATAGATCTTATTATTTTAGATGATGCGAAATACCTTGTGTCATTTTAGTTAAGGCTGCATATGAGTTGAGCACAGTGCCAAGAGGAGGAGCTCTGTTAGAAGTGTAGAGAATATTCATGGATTAAAGCCCAGGAAGGGCCTCAATGCTAAAAAAAGTGTTCAGAAGATAGGGAATTGTGTGGAAAATATGTTGAGACAAGAACTTGAAGGTTAATCATCATAAGGGAGACTCTCGCAAATCCTCTTTGTACTCATTCATTGCTAAGATCAAAATTCAGCCCTATTTTCTGCACATATTATCTCACCTGAGAGTGATTTAAATTTAATAATAAAGTGTAACAAAGTAAACTATCAAATGAGAACTGTATTGAGTTCTCATTTTTTTGAGATAGCAAAGAATTTGATTTTGAGAATTGCTAATTCACGATACACTTTTTTTACCATATTTTTGACACTTCAATTTTTCTTATGTATCAAATATGATTTTTTTTTTTTTTAATATTAGTGATTTTCATCCTGATTTTGAAAAGTATGCAGCGTCAACCCGGGTTTTTAGAAGGCTTATCTTTGACACTTTAAATTCGCTTATGCCCTAAGTATGCACAAAGTTATTTTAAATGTTGATTACTTAACCATTTTTCAAGTTGTTTTATCCCCTTATTGCTTTTCATCATAAGATGTTTGTCTTTTAAGGGTTTGCCAAACACGTGTTTTTTGTTTTTCTTTGCATTTTTTTTATAGTGATTTTTTTTTTTTGCAAAGTTTAAAAAAACATTAACGTTAATATTTTGAGGATAGGATTTTTATTGTATTTTTTATTTTTTGTTTTTTACTTCAATACACATGAAATAATTGTCACTAAAAAATAATAATTTTAAACACTTGAAAAAAAATACATATATTTTGGGGTTTTTCACTAAAATTACATTAATTATATATATATATATATATGTGTGTGTGGGGGGGGGAAATAGTATTTTTTATAAAATTTTATGAACTTCATATTAGAAAATAATGACATTTGAAGTTAAAAAAAAATGATTATAAAATTTTAAGTAAAATAAAAAAATGTTAAAAAAACATAATAAAAAAATTCCTTTAAAAAATACATTAAATTTAAAAAGAACATTAAGAAAAAAGACATTAATTTTTTTTTAAACATTACTATAGTTTTTTTAAGAAAAAAAAATAGAAATATTAAAATAAAATCAAGTTGTCTTTAGTGAGACTTTTTGAAAGCTTTTCCAATGGGTTTTTATAGTCTAATTTCTCTAAAATCCGACAAGCTTGATGGGTAATGTTGCACAATCGAAGTGCCCTAGCGGTTTTTTAGGGTGATGAACCCATATATATAGTCAAAAACCCAGTTTAAATAACACAAATCAAGGTTTCACCTCAAAATTTCCAAAAAGTTGCACTAAAGACAACTCCAAATAAAATTATATATGTTTTTGGAAAATTAATTTTTTTTTTAGGAAAATAAAAAAAGTGAAAAAAATCAAAAAATAAAAATAAAAAGCATTAAAAAAATAAAAAATAAAACATTTAGAAACTCTACATAGTCGCTTGAGTGGTTGCAGGCCCTGGGGGAGCTCCCGCTGCCTTGGCCCGCGACTCCTTGGGTGGATCGGGGGCTTGGCCAATTCCAAGAGTCGACCAAGCCCCCCAAGCCACACGAGGGGCCATGGGTTAGGGTGAGGGGAGCTTCATTCAACTCCCCCTGGCCTCGTCCATGGCCCCTCAGGTGACTCAGGTCTAATTTATTTATTTTAATGTTTTCTTTTAATAATATATTTTATAATGTTTTTTTTTTTAAATTTTTTTTCTTCGTTTTTTTTTTTAAATGCTTCTTTTGCTTGTTTCTTGTTTAAGTAGATTTTTTTGGTGTTAAATTTTAAATATTTTCTTAAATTAGGTTTTTTTCAAAATATTTTCTTGTTTATTTATTTATTTTTTTGTTTGGAATTCTTTTTATCTTTCATTTAACTTTTCTTGGTCTTTATTTATATATTTATTTATATTTGATTTTTTTTCCCATTATTTTTTATATGCTTTAATATATATTTTTATTTAGATGTTATTATTTTATTTTTGTTTTCCTTTTTTTAGTTTTAATTTTTGTTTTGTTTTATATATTTCATTTTTATTTGTTTATATATTTATTTATTATTTTATTTTAGTTTATTATTTTCTGCAAGGTTTGTGTCGATCTTCGACTAGCAACCCCACCCCATTATGTCTCAATTTTTTAGTTGATTTTAAAGTTTCCATTATAATGGATCGATTCCACCCCCATAATGTGTCAATTTCATGGTTGATTTTTAAGTTTTCATTGTAATGGGCTGAGTTCGCCTACACTATTTGTCAATTTGATGATTGATTTTAATTTATTTTTTTGCAATGTGTCAAGTTGTCTTAAGCTAAGGCTTTAGAATAGCTATACTTTGGTATTTAAAAGTAAATTACTTATGGTATAATGACTCTTTCATTTATTTGTTCATTTAAAATTTTTTTGAGTCATAATTTTTCCATAATGCCATGGTTGAAATATGTTGAAAACTTAAGGTGTTATGTAGTCATGATCTTTGATTTTAATTCCATGGTTGAAAAATTGTCAAAATTTTAAAGTTTTTCCGAGTCATGATATTTTATTTTTAATGTTATGGTTGAAAACAATTATAAATATTTTATCGTTAACACCATAGCTGAAAATTGTTGGAATTTTAAAACCTTTCAGGGACTTGATATTTTATTTTTAATGCCATACCTGAAAATTGTTGGAATTTTAAGGGTTTTTCGGAGTCATGATATTTTATCTTTAACACTATTTCTTAAAAATGTTGAAAATCTAACCAAACAAAAAAGACGTATTTCTAGCATTGAAAATCTAACCAAACAAAAAAATGGCTTTTATTGCGATTTTTAAAATATGTTGAAACTTCACTGAGAAAAAAAAATAAAATATTTTAGCATAACATTTTTCATTTTCAGGGTGTTTGTTGCACACAAAAAAATGGTTTTTATTGAATTTACTGCCATTTTTAAAAAATTTTGAAATTTACCCCTCGCCAAAAAATACATTATTCTAGCATCAAAACTTTTCATTTTCGAGCTGTTTTTTGGAGTTTTTTTGGCTAGAGTTCTCGTTTTGAGGTTACAAATATCGTTTGATAGTTGACTTTGTTGTGTGTGCTGGTGTTTGGATGGAATAAGCGAGTCATCCTACAAGTAAGTCTAAGTGCAAAGCAGTTAGGGTTCACGACAGAGTTTCCTATAGAGAGAGAGTTGGATGTAAGTGTAAGTTTGTTGAATAAGAAAGACCATAGATTGAGGGAGGAGATAAGTACATTAGAAGCATTAGATGGGCCTTCAGGTTCAACATAAACAATAACTGCAAAGGAAAAAAAGGGGGCTAATGCTGACTAGACTGTTCCCCGAACAAGGAGTTGAGAGCCACTTAATTGGGCCTTTGGGCAAGAGTCAAGGTAGCACATAAAGAAAAGAATATGACACCCTCGATTGGTCCTAACCTTGACCTTAGGTGAGACCCAGGTGACCAGTTTGACCTCAAATAAGTCAGATCAGTAGGGAGAAAAATGTTGAGAAAAAAAGACCGAACTCGACTAAGGTTAAAATCAAAACTCTTGTGGGTCGTTGATTTCATGCGTAGGGTTACGGTCATTGGTTTGAATCAATTGTGTAGTCAATATTGGAAGGGCCTTGAGCCCTAAATACTATTGGTTTGGGTAGAGAACCTTGTGTGGTGCATGGACCCAACCTTTGTTTGAAAGTTATTATTATATATACTATTTAAGGTATAGAAATCCCTCGATGGGGTCTCTCGCTGTGAGGTTTGGATTTTTGTGTTTGATTGGAGGTTGCCTATTTTTTTTAGACTCATGTATAAAAATGGAGAATTCTGTTGTTTTTTTGTGTCAAGTGGTATCATAGCGAAAAAGCTTGTTTCAGGCATTGACATATAGAGGAAGATTGTAGCCAACAAACCAAGAATTGTTGAAGGCAAAGAAGACTAGAGGATTTAAAGAAAATACAGGGGACCAAAGCACATAGTCAAGAAGACTTCTCAAGAAGGAGAGAACAAAACTGGGAATAGGGGAATTAGAACATACCAAAGGAGGATAATACCATATAGAGCGATAATTGAGATTTTGGCATCTTAGAGGTAAAGATGCGTGATAGGTAATTGGTTTTATGTTTAACAATTAATTTGTGAGTGTAAGTAGCAATAGATACAGCGAAAGATTTTATGCAAGAGGAAGATGGGCATGTAACATTTTTTTGTTAACGAAGAGTTAATATAGATTGAGGAAAACAAAACTGTGACAGAGAACCTTGCGACAAAGAGTTTGCATCTGAAAAATTCCAGATGAGGTTGGAAAAGGGGACAGAGGGAGTCCTCAAGGAGAAGAGAACAAGATAAGAGAATGAGAGAAGTTCTTAGGAGGTGGGTAGAAGGTGCAACAACCAGAGAGGAGCAAGGAGTGCTCCAAAGTTTATTGAGGAGGGAACCAAGAGTGACACCAATATCTAGGTTGAGGTGAGGTGTTCAGGTAACAAGTAAGGTGAGACTTGTTACAAGGCTAGGGTGCAGCTCACAATGAGCATGGAGAAGCTCACACAGAAGGTGAAGGAGATGACCATTACTGGTCATGCTCAAGGTTTGAGTAAAAGCCACAAGAAAATATAGAAGGATGCGAAGATAAATTGAATGAGGAAATTGAGCCAAGAGGGATTTGATAAGGAGATAGTTGAGTTAAGGACAAGGCTCAATGAGATAAGTAAGCTGCTATAAGAGAGGGAAGAAGACTAGATGTGGTACATGAGGAAGGAGGTTAGAATATCTGTCAAATTAAATGATTTTAAGAAGAAATCTCCAAAATCCAGAGATCTAGGGAAAAGGAGGATGAATCCTTTGATAATATTTTGTATGGATGAGCTAAGAGTAGCTAGAGCCTAAAGGAGGATCACTCTTTAAAGCTCAAGAGAGGAGTTTGATTAAAGGTCTCATGGAATGTGGGATAAGTCCCAACCAACAAGTGGTGTAAGGAGCATCAACAGAGGCTTAAGGGCCTAATGTTATTAAAACTAATCAAATATATTCATGTGCAGACCATAAACATGATGAATAAAGACAACTTTTTGAACCTGTCATGGAGATTGTGAATGGAGGAATGAGGTTACAAAATTTCAAAGGAGGACATAATCAATGTTTTATTATAATGAAGGAGGAGAATAAGATCTATGTACAAAGGCAAGGATTGTTGAGGAAGATAATAAAGGAGGCATGGTGACCTCATACTTTTGGAGCTAACAATTTATGTGTGAAATTTGCTGGTAAAGAACATGGAAATAATGTACAAAAGAATAAATTTGAAGAGATGGCTTCACAAAAGCATATGCAAGGAAAGGTAGAAAGAGCTATGAGGTTGGCTTATGAAACTAGCCACACGAAGGATGAAGGAAAATTATGGAAGGTTGTCATGAAGGAAAGAAAAAGTTAGGAGCAATAATGTGAAGACACTTGCAAGGAGGAGAGAAAATAACATACATATATTACGTAGTCATGATATGAATAGGAATTGGAATTCCTAGAGGTTTGACTGAAAAATATTAGAGATGAAAAATGTTTCATAGGGAGTGCAACCAAAGAAGTGGGGGAATCTAAAACACTCGAAGCATCAAAGTTGTATAATGATTTGTATGATGAGAAGACCGTTGAGGACATGGATGCAAGATAAAAAGAAGGATAACATGTATTGCCAAGTGTTGAATAATGTAAATAGGGTTGGTCTTCATAATTGTATAATGTAATTTATTTTTCAAAAGAAAATTTGTTATGAATTATTAAAGCATGGGTTTCATGCTTTGGTCATCATGTTTATAGGTCAAAGCCTCCATTGTAGGCTTCTGGGTTTTATATTGAGTCAATATAGTCATTACCAATTTTATTAGACCCTTGTTGGGCTTTTGTATCATATAAAAATATTTATTTTTGAGTCAAATAGGTCATTTGACACCCCCACACCAAGTCGGCCCTATGATGATGAAGTCGGCCTACATTAGTGAAATTCAACCCACAGAAGAGGCTATATATAGGTAGTCAATTTGATCCATTTTCTCACCCACTAAACAAGTTTGATAGACAAGAAAGAGAGGTAATAAAAGTGCGAAATTACAAGAGAAGGAAGAAGACTGTAGAAGAAGACAAACTCAAAGTTTTGGGCTATCTTTCTCTCACACATGCGAGGTTATTGGACTATTTCTGGGGCCAAATTTTTTAATTCTATTGTAGGTTGGAGTTATGCTACCAGGGACACCGAAATTCTACTACTGCCATGTCAAAATTCTAGGTCGAAGTTGCTACTGGGAGGACATCGCTTGGAGAAGAAGGAAGGGTTGACTTAGTAATTGGGGAAAGTCCGTGTCTAGGTCAAAAGAGTCTATACTATCTCATCTTGTCTTTGAATCTATTGAAGGAAGAGTTCTGACTGGGTTTTCCCTTATAGGGGTTTTTCCCTGGCTCTCCACCTATATCTTGTGTCTCTTATTCTTGTGATCTTCATATACACATAAATTAGTAATTGCTTGATGAAAAATAGTATAATAAAAAGTAAAAGAAGACAAAATAATTCACAAGTAATTATCAAAGAAGAGGAATAAAACCATGATTACTACTAGCATTGATTTCTCAACATGGTATGAAAGCTAAGGTCAGAAAAGGTTGGATATGACTTTGTTGGCTTGAAAAGGAAGGCTACTACCTCTATAACATGTTACTTGAATATGGGGTTAAATATCATAAAAATTGCAGGAAGCTGAATTGGGAGGATCATCTACAACCTACCTTAGAAGGTCAAAAGCAAATGATTCTTGGTTGCACTCACATGTACTCTTGATGATGACAATGCATGGATCATTGATAGTGGAGCATCAAGACATATGACGGGAAGAAATATGATGAGAGAAAGTGAACAAATTCATACTCCTTCAAAGGAACAATCATCTCATGTAGTCACTAGTAGAAAATGGTGAAATTAATGACTAGGTGAGTAAAAACGTTAGTCACCACAACTTTTCCAAGTGAAATACTACCAAAAATTAGCAATATTAAGAGACCCAACTAAAAATGACTAACATAAATGACTATTTTAGTCACTAGTTAAAATATATGACTAGCTAATAAGTAATACTACTAAAAATGACTAACATAAATGACTAATTTAATCTAGGAAAAAAAAATTGACTACCTAACAAAAACTACAATAATATGAATTAGTCGTTTATGTTAGTAATTTTAATTACGTCACTTAAACAATCTAAACTTACAAGTCATAGGGGATTCAAAGGTTGTTTTATATTGAGTGAAAGGTTATACTTGCTTGTACATTTCTTTATTGGATCAAAGGATGATTAAAATTATGGAACTTATTAGAATCTTTAGGGTCATATCATTTGAGCACATTCACAGGGAATAAAATTCAAAGGTTGACAAATTATAGAAATGGGGAGTGGGCCAACACCTCCTTTTGCAACATGACATGACCACCTATATATGTGGCAACAACTTTTCCAACTTATTTAGCTGGTTGCACATATATTTCAGATTTATTATTCATCTTGCAAAGTGGTAGTGCTAAGGAGAGGGTATGAACTTTTCTCAAAGAATGTTCACTTAGTACCACTACCAAATTTCCTTCATGCAACTTGCATGATGATAAATGGATGACATTTGAATGTTACAAACATGTAAGTAGTCCACATTCAACTTTGTTGTCTTCATTTTTCTTAGTAATAATGACAAGTTTGAGTATTTCCTTTATTTATCATTTCAAACACATAACTCTTTGTTGTCCCAAACATAGTTAATATTGTTGATGTATGATTTCTAAATTTGTGGAATGGTCTCTTGATGATGATAATTAAAGCTCAATCTCCATTGCTGATGAACATGATGAATGCATGATCTAATTCCTTACTTGTATGAAAAATTTATGATTCATTTTCCATTTATATTATGGTATTGTATATATGCTTCACTAGCATCTCATGCTATATGGTTAATTGAGCAAGATTTATCTTTCATTTTTCAATTATAATTTGGTTTCATGAATAAGAATAGTTGTGTAATTAAAATCATTCAAAATTTGTTAATAATTCATGGTTTGTTTGACTGCTTGCACACTTATCCCTGACCTTTTACTTTGAGAGTGAGTAGTGTCAAATGACTAGTCTTCGTTAAGGAAATTCCTTTCATTACTCAATGACCTAGCTTAGCTCAATATTCTAAGGTTTACCCCCTAGATAAGGATATCCTTCTTGTAGTCTAGAGAGTGAGAGAAGGCCACCAAGGTGACATTGGGTGGCTTACTTGATGGGTGGGGTCAAGACCTTTTTTTCTATGAGAGTGTTTGAGTGGAGATACAATTTAGAAAATTCTTACAAGAAAATTAGTTTCCTTTATTTCCATCACCTAAATTACTTCCAATAAAATCATGTGCTTTTAATAAAATATAATTTTGATAAATAATTAATTCAATAAAATTAAGAAATTAAGATTATTATTATTTTGTATATGAGAGAATAGACAACTATAACATGTTTGGATGTAAGGATCGATTCTATCCACTACCACAATCACCTCCAAGTGTACCCACATTGCCTCACACGTGACACACTAAACTAATCGAATTTTAAACCAATAACATCATAAGAAATGCCTTAACAACCCATTATATCATCAACTAATCTACACCACGGGACAAATTAAAAATAACTTTTAATATTAAAAAATATAGCCAATTTATTTTATTTAAAAATCAATTTTAACATCTAATTTGAGGAAACTCCATAAAATAAAATTTAATGTGAAAAATGTTAAGACAAATAAAGTTGGGGTAAATTATAAAAATTAAAATAATTAGAGTGAAATAAAAAATTAATAATTATAATTATAGTTAATAATTCAATTATATTGCTCCTAATTTACCAAGTGTTAGAGGCATAAAATGTCTTCATAATACAAACCTTTTTTAAAGTGAAAAGAGATTTGATCCCCTCTGCCCTTGGTAAATCCAAAATTAAGATCTAAAATTAAGATATATCCAAGCTAGTTTTATATCAATTTATGTAATTGAAAGTAGAGAATTATTATTTTAATGAAAAGTTACTTTCAAAATATTTATAATTTCCTCAATTTTAAAATAAAGCCAGCCTAGTTCCATCTTAACTCCGGATCTATCAAGCCATGAGAGGGCTCACATCTCTTTAGGTGCAAACCTCTTTTTTGAGTGCAAAATTTGAGGAAATGTTTGTACCTTTAGAGATTTGATCCCTATTGGCGCTTGATAGATCCGGAGTTAAGATGGACCTAGGTTAGTTTAAGTCATGTGCAGCCAAAGAAAATCTAACAAACATATGATTACTTTTATCAATAATATGTAAATTCATCTAATATTAACATAATCATTTAAAATATGCTGATATGTCTCATATTAATCTGTATATTTTAATTTTAAATTTGCTTAAGTGCCTCAGTTTGTTGTGATGATAATAACTTTAATGATGAAATATAAATTTTGAATGTAAAGGGACAATGTAATAGTGTTGAATGATAGAAAATGTGAATAATAAGAATATAGTCAATTACAAATAATCTTCATTGTGGTTAATCTAAAACTATTTTCTTCTATTATTCTTATTGTCACCCTTTTTACTTTTGTCATATTTTCATATTGATTGTCATATTTTCATATCGATTATATGAAAAATACACATTAAACCATAAACCATTTAAATCTTTAGCTCAATCTAGTGTAGTAAACATCATTCCTTGTCTCTCCTCTCCAATATTAACTCTTCTCTCCAATATTAATAGGTTGAATTACTATAACACAAAAATCGATGTACATTGTCAATAAATTTTTGTGCTTACACTGAAATCAATGCACAATGTTAATCCAATCACTTTAAAATTAATGTACCATCATACACCCAATTAAATCAAAACATAAATCAACATTTACATTGAAATTAATGAATCTAATGCAAGCAATTAAATAAGATTAGAAAACAACATTTACACTAAAATTATTGCATCTAATGAAAGCAATCAAATAAGATTAGAAATAAACATTTACAATCAAATCAATTCATCTAGTGCACATAATAGAATTGGATTATAAACCAACATCTGCACTGAAATTAATGCACCTAGTGCAAGTAAGCAAATAGGATTATAAAGGAACATCTACACTTAAATCAATGCATCTAGTGCAAGCAATAAAATAGGATTAGAAATCACCATCTACATTGAAATCAATGCATTTAGTGCAAGAAATCAAATAAGATTAGAAATCACCATCTACATTGAAATAAATGAATCTAGTGCAAGCAATTAAACATTGTTATAAATCAACATCTACATTGAGATCAATCCATCTAGTGCAATTAATCAAATAGGAATAGAAATCACCATCTACATTGAAATAAATGCATTTAGTGAAAGATATCAAATAGGATTAGAAATAATCTACATTGAACTTAATGCATCTAGTGAAAACAATCAAATATCATTAGAAATCAACATCTACACTAAAATCAATGCATCTAGTGCAAGAAATCAAATTGGATTACAAATCACTGTCTGCACTGAAATTAATGTATCTAGTGCAAGAAATATTCTTCCCTCCCCCCCCATATATATCTATATCTCCCTCAATCTCTCCTTATTTTCCACTATCTCAACCCCCCAAAAAACATGATATTTCACTTCATATCTATCAATCTCTTTGTTCCTCCCTCCCTCTATCCATCTCTCTCTTCTTTCCTCTCTTCACTTTCCATATATACCTCTATCTC
The DNA here is from genome assembly GCA_031772625.1 of Pinus tabuliformis. Classification (NCBI taxonomy): domain Eukaryota; kingdom Viridiplantae; phylum Streptophyta; class Pinopsida; order Pinales; family Pinaceae; genus Pinus; species Pinus tabuliformis. The sequence goes on along the minus strand of CM062810.1, from coordinate 474,374,170 downwards.
CATTTGCCTCTCTATATCAACACCAAAACATACACTCTATTTCTTCAATCTATTTACCTATCCCTCCCTCCTCCTCCTCCTCCTCCTCTCTCACTCTTTCTCTCTCTTCCCTTTCTCCCCTATCCCTTGCTTCTATCTCTCTTCCCTACTTCTTTCCTCTCTCCCTCTATCTCCATCATATTTACCACTCCCTCTCTCTATCTCTCTCCACCTTTCTCTATATATTTCTTTTTTCTTACCTCTCTCTCTCGCCCCCTCCAGCTCCATCTCTCTTTCCCTCCCTCACTCCACTCTATCACATCATCTCTCTCTTCCTTCCTCTCTTTCTCTCTCTCTCTCTCTTACTATTAAGCCTCCAATTCTATTAATATATCCCTCCCTCTCTCCTTATCTCCTCCAATCTCTCCATCACTCCTTCTTTGTCTTTGTCTCAACCCCAAACATACACACTCTCTCTCCATATCTCCATTGTTACTCCTCTCTCTCTCTCCACTTTTCACTTTATATGTATTTCTTCTTTCCTCCCTCTCTCCCCCTCCAACTCCATCTCCCAATCCATCCCTCTTTCCTCCTCTCTCCCTCCCTGTCTCCTCTTCTCTATCAAATCTTCTCTCTCGTACTTCCTCTTTCTCCCCTACCTCCCTCTCTCTTCTCCCATCTATCTCTCTCTCTCTCTTACCCCATCACTCTTCTTCTCTCTCAAATATTATCTCTCGTTCTTCCTCTCTCTCACTCTCTCTATCTCTCTCTACCCTCTCTCTCCCTCTCTCTCTCTCTACCTATGTTACTATATCCCTCCCTCTCTCCTTTTGTATCCTTCTCTCCCCACTTCTCTCTATCTCTCCTAATTTATCTCCTTATATCACCCCTAAACATACACTATTTCTCTCCATCTCTCCCTTTCCAGTCCCTGTCTCTCTTCACTTCTCACTCTCTATGCCTTTATTCTTCCCTCCCTCTCTCCCCCTCCAAATCCATATCTCTATCCCTCCGTCTCTCCTCCTCACTCTCATCCTTCCTCTCTCGCTCTTTCTCTCCTACATTTATCTCTCTTCCCCCGTCTCTCTCTCTCTCTCTCTCTCTTTGCCCTCCAATATTCTCACTATCTCCCTCCCACTCTCCTCTCTCTTCCCCCTCCACCTTTGTGTCTCCATCTCTCTCTTTTACCATTCTATACTTCTCTATAATTTTTTTCCTCCTCTCCCCTCTCCTTTAGTTTATCTCCATCTCTCCCTTGTCACCCCCTATCTCTCCACCTCTGTAACTTTATGTCTTTGTTCTTACCTCCCATATATATAGAGTTAATATATAGCATGATATTATAATATAAAATCATAACCCTTGCCTTTGGAGGACCTATTGCACTCGCCACCCTTCGCACCTGCATCTTGGATAGATCAAGCCACCGTGCATGAGTAGATCTTATCTGACTCTGGTATCCCCTCCACCACTGCATAGATATCTTCCTTGTCAATTCCATTCAGTTGTTTTGAGACCTGGTCATCAAGGTCCGACACCTTGCGCAGAGTCTCCAGGAGAATCATGGCTCTCTAAACCTTGTGTAAGACCACCCGACCGCACTGAGATCAGGAAAGCAGAAGATTAAGTGTGTCAAGGCCTTGGAAAAGGACCTCACCCTAAAATTTGGGGAAGGTTTGAACATGGGAGAGGTTGTTAATATGACTGGTAAGGTTTTGGTGGGTAGGGTTCAGGGTCGTGCCTACTCCACGACATGAATTAGCCTCTGGGTCAAGGATATTTTGAGCAACACATTCAAAGATCTTTTGGAAGTGTAGACCCTAACCCGTAGCTAGTTTGCACTCCATTTACTACAAGATGAATATACCAACTAGGCACTTGCAAGATATTGGCACATTGAAATGGCCCCGGTCATTTTGAAGCGATGGAGCCCAACTTTTGACCTTGAAAGAGAATAGATTTGGACTGGACCATTATGGGTTAGATTTCCTGGAATCCCACTGCACTGTTGGTCTGAAGATGTGTTTTTCCATATTGGGAAGATGCTGGGTACCTCTTTGGACTATGATAGGTCCTATATCCAATCAAGGAACAGGTCTCTGGAACGCATACTGGTACACCTGGATACGAGAGAAGGATTATAGGAGAAAATCATCTAAAATGGAAGAATTTGACTAGGATTAAAATACTGGACTATCAAAGAGTCCCTTTTAGGTGCCGCAAGTTCCATAAAGTTGGACACTTATTCAAGGAATGCCCATTGGTGCGAAGGGATTCAGAATCTCTAGAAGGACGAGAGGGTAAGACTGCTAAGGCTCCTGTAGCCGTTCTAGGGTCGTCTCCTCCAGCTGCCTCATTAATGCATAGGAAGGGGTATCCAAATCATCTATTGACTAAAAGTGATCCTCATCCCCCCTGCTGATGACCCAATCGAGGGCTGCTACTGAGGTTGCTCGCTCCTAGGTACTCCTCCTCTCCTTGACTCTGTATTTTTTTTTCTCTTGCATGTTTTGCACTACATATGCACTCTACATATACATTGGATAAGAGTTTCATCCCATCCTCCATCCATTTTCCCCTTGACTCACATCGATTGGTCCTCTCGACCGCTACCCATCCTTCCCTCCTAATTCCTCCCCCTCCTCCGCTATTATGCCTTCTTCCCACGATGATCCCCCCCACCATTACATCCTCAGACCCTACCTCCCCCTCTTTGAGATCAACTCTGTATCCTCTAGTTTTGGTATGAATACCCCATCTCATCCCCCCAAATCCATCAGAGGTCGTAAATCCCATCTATCTAAAGCCATCCTATTTGTTGGGGCAGAAGTGGATTTAGGCAGACAATCATCACTTGATCAGGTTCTGAGAGTTTTGAACACCCTTCCTAAATTGTCCCCATGAAGTGGCTCTCCTTTAATTTCAAGGGCCTCACTAGCTCGCCCAAAAAGCTAGCCCTTAGACGAATTTTTGAATCTGAGATTGTAGACATAATTTTCCTTCAAGAAACTTTGGTTGAGGCTGACCTTAGCTCCTGTATTCTCTCTACCTTGAAGCCTAGATGGATATTTCAATCCCTTGATGTCATAGAGAGATTTGGATGACTGGCCCTGTGATATAATTCCCGTTCTATTAAGCTCAAGGCCTCCTGGGGTGGAGCTACTTTTATTGGCATGGACATTTATTCATCAGAATTGGGGATGGATCTTCATTTGATCAATGTATATGGCCCTTGTCAATATAGAGAGGCCTCCTGGAACTGCCTCCTCAACCTATCCCTCACTACCCTAAATAATCTCATAATAGGTGGTGACCTAAACTTCTCCTTAGGATTTGGGGAATCATGGCAGACAAATGCACAGGTAGATATGCTCTCGGAGACTATGGAGATGCTGCTTGAACAACACCATCTGACAGATATTCCCATGGTAAAACCTCTCCCCACCTGGTGAAACCGGAGAGTTGGTGAGGCAACTTGCACCATCTGACAAATATTCCCATGGTAAAACCTCTCCCCACCTGGAGAAACCGGAGAGTTCGCGAGGCAACTATGGCTAGGAGACTGAATTGATTCCTTATGAAGGACTTTTTGATACAAAAACCTCCCTTATATAGACAATGGTTTGGTTCAAGTGGTCTATTAGACCATTCCCCCATTATCATGGCCCCTCTCAAAAACCAAAGGCACCGTATAAATTAAACTCCACCTAGATTTTGGACCCATCCTACATTTAAATGGTCTCTAATTTATGGTTATCCAACCCTCCTTCCATGGGGAGAACTTTGGAAGAAAGTTTCTTCTCCAATCTTACTAAAATCAAGAGACTCTCCATAAATTGGGCTAACAAAAAACTATGAGGGATGAGCAAAACCTCGGTGTTATTGAAGAGTCAATGGTCACTCTTTTGGATGATTAGTGCTGGGGGTTCACTTTTGCAGAGGCAAAGACACAACTTATAAGTTTGGAAAATTAGAGATCAAAAATTCTGAAGGAGAGGGAAGAAACTTGGTGGCTTCGAAGTCAATCTGTTTGGTTAAAAGTAGGAGACGAGAAAACCAAGTTCTTCCAAAATGTTTCCAAGGGAAGCAAGGTCACCAATACTATTTGGAGTATGCTCATGGAAGATAGGGGAATGACAACAACTTTTAATCAACTCTCCCACCTTGGGAACTCTTATTTCCAAAAACTCTTCAAAGCACCTCTTGGTATTTCCCTTGCTAAAATTGTTTTGTAGGACATTTCCCCAGATTTGTAGACTTGGACATGATCGAGGAGCTCACATCCCCTGTCACTCAGGTGGAACTAGAAGGTACTCTGCAATGGTTCAAAAAATATAAGAGTCCAAGGCCAGACGGTTGGACAATTGAATTCTACCTTGCTTTTTATGAGATCATTGGACAAGACCTACTTAAGGTGGTGGAGGAATGCACGACTACTGGGTGCTTGTATGAGGCCATTAACACCACTTTCATAGCCCTGATCCCTAAATCTGACTCCCCCACATATTTCAATGATTTTCTTCCTATCTATGTGCAATTTTCTATATAAAATCATTGCTAAGATCCTTGCTAATCGACTCAGGCCCATCCTATCCTACCATATCTCCTTTGAGCAATTTTCTTTCCTCTAGAATAGACAAATACATGAAGCAATCGGCATAGCCCACGAAGCACTCCACTCCCTTAAAACTAAAAATCTAATAGGGAAAATTCTCAAAAATGACCTAGCTAAAGCCTTCAACTGCATTAGTTGGCTATACATTAAGATGATCCTCACCCATCTGGGATCCCCCCCCACCCTTCATCGATTGGATCATGTGCTGTATCACTTCGGAAACTTTCAGCATTATCATTAATGGATCTGCATCACACTTCTTCCATGCTGAGAGGGGTCTTTAGAAAGGTTTCCCACTCTCCCTGCTCCTCTTTCTGATTGTCATGGAAGGGCTCAGTAGACTCATTACATTGACCAAGAGGGAAATGCGACTACAAGGGCTTAAAATGAGTGACATCTGCCACCTCACTCATCTACTTTTCATAGATGATGTACTCATCTTCCTAAATGGAAGCATTCATGACTCCTCTACCTTCCATGATATTTATCACTATTTTGCCTCACTAATGGCATGGAAGAAAATCACTCCAAGTATATCATCACCCTTTCTAATACTTCGCCTTCGGAATCTAGATTCGCTCATTAGGAATTTCATTTTCAGAGACATCATCTGGAGGATGGCCTCAAGTACCTAGGGTTCTAAATTAAGCCTCATTGTTACAAAATAGTAGATTGGATATGGCTTGTTTTAAAATTGAAAGGCGACTATTAAATTGGAACCATGGATTCATTTCCATAGATGGTCGATTAGTCTTCATCAAATCTATCTTGGAGGCTACCCCAATTTATTGGATGTCGTTGGCTTGGATTCCTAAAGGAGTACTTGCTCAAATTTAGAAGATCTACTATAGATTCCTTTGGAATGGATATAAAGAGGGCAAACCATTTTCTTGGGTGGGATGGAAGCACATTTCCCTCCCAAAGAAGTGGGGAGAATGGGGACAAAAGGACTTATCAGTATTTGCACATGCCCTTGCTTCCAATATGGTATGGATCCTGGTCACATTGAAAAACCTATGGAATGAAGTCTCCTATCACAAATACATTTGGTCTCATAATCTTATGGACTAGATCCGCTTAGCCTCTTGGTCTCGAACAAGGGTATCTATGGTTTGGAAAGAAATTCTACATATCTTGCCTTTTATTAGAGAGGGCCTAGCATGGAGAATAAATAATGGCACATTGGTTCATATAGGCATGGACCCATGGACAGGAGGGGGGAATATGTATAAATTACCACCGGGAATCATCCTTTTTCTCAACCAAAGGCATATTAAGGTAATTGTTCAGATTGTTGATTTGGAGAACAACTCCATCTTTGAACATGCTTGGTTATTTGCTCCACACTTAGGCATCCCTAAACACTGGCTAAAGACTTGGGAGGGGTATGTTAACACCCTGAAAGAAGCCCATGTGTGCCTCAAAGAAGGCCCTGATGATCTTATCTGGACCCCAGTTGATCATGGTATACACTCCCCTAAAATTGGCTATCCCATCCTTGTCACAGTGTGAAGGCCACATGTACTTCTTGACTGGTGGAGCAAGTTATGGAAGCTTAAAGCACCATCGAGAAAAAAAATCTTCATTTGGAAGGTGCTCAATAACAAAATCACAACCTGAGCAAACCTAATGCATCTATCTCACTACAATCCACATTGGTGTGTGCTATGTAAATAGGTCGAGGAGAAAAATGATCACATGTTTCTCCATTGCCAGATGAGTGCATAGCTATGGCTACAAGTATTATACCTACTCTCCAAACCTGGCTATTGGCCAGGGAAATTAGAGGAGGTGAATTATTCCGCTTACCCTAACCCCCATATCCCTATATTTCGAAGCCCTAACCCTACATCAGCTATATCTGCTCACCAGGAACCGTCTGTTCCATTTCGTTCCATCTCTCTTCCCATCGTGACCCTGACCGCACCATCTTCATCAAACCTCCCCTTCACTTCCCTCTCCATTGACTCCCCTGAGCTTGAATGCCCTCTGCTCTCATTGACAACCCTCCATCTGCTTGCTGCTTGTTCTCAATCATCCCCATGCTTCAAACCCTTGCCTTTGGAGGACCTATTGCACTCACTACCCTTCGCACCTGCATTTGGGATGAACCAAGCCGTTGTACTTGAGTAGATATTATCTGATCCTAGTATCCCCTCCACCACTACAGCAAAATATTCCTCCTCAATACCATTCGGTTGTATTGAGGCCCCAGTCATCAAGGTCCGACACCTTGCGCAGAACCACCATGAGAATCATGGCTCTCCAAACCCTCTGTAAGACCACTCAACTGCGTTGAGATTGGGAAAGAGGAAGATTAAGTGTGTGAAGGCCTTGGGAAAGGACCTCACCCTAAAATTTGGGGAAGGTTTGAACATGGGAGAGGTTTTCAATAGGGCTGGTAAGGTTATGGTGGGTAAGGTTCGGGGTCGTGCCTACTCCGCGATGTGAATTAGCCTTTGGGTCAAGGATATTTGGGGCAACATATTCAAAGATCTTCCAGAAGTGCAGACCTTACCCCACAGCTATTTTGCGCTCCATCTCCTGCAAGAGGAAAACGCAAGCTGGGAACTTGTAAGACATTGGCACATTGAAATGGCCCCGATCATGTTGAAGCGATGGAGCCCACGTTTTGACTCTAAAAGAGAATAGATTGGGGCTAGACCATTACGGGTTAGATTTCCTGGACTCCCACTACAACATTGGTCCGAGGATGTGTTTTTCCATATCGGGAACGTGCTGGTTACCTATGTGGACTACAATAGGTCCTATATCCAATCTAGGAATTGGTCTTTGAAATGCATACTGGTACACTTGGATATGAGAGAAGTATTAGATGTGAAAATCACTCTACAATGGAAGAATTTCACTAGGATTCAAATCCCAGACTATGAAGGAGTCCCTTTCAGGTGCCACAAGTGCCATAAAGTTGGACACTTATTCAAGGAATTCTTACTAGTGCGAAGGGACTCAGAATCTCCAGAAGGACCTAAAGGTGAGATTGCTAAGGCTCATACATCCATTCTAGGGTCATATCCTCTGGATGCCTCATCAATGCATAGGAAGGGGTCTCCAAATCATCTATCGACTACAAGCACTCCTCGTCCCCCCTCCCTACTGATGACCTGATCAAGGGCTGCTACTGAGGTTGCTCACTCCTCGGGTACTCCTCCTCTCCCTGACTCTGTATTTATTTTTTATCCTGCATGTTTTGCACTGCATATGCACTATACATATGTATCAAATCAAAATTTCATCCCCTCCTCCATCCATTGTCCCCTTGAATCACATCGATCTATCCTCTCGACCGCTACCCCATCCTTCCCTCCTGATCCCCCACCCTCCTCCGCTACTGTGCCTTCTTCCCATGATGGTCCCCCCCACCCCTACAACCTCAGGCCCTGCCTCCCCCTCTCTGAGACCGGCTCTGTATCCTTTGGTTTGGGTATGAATACCCCATCTCATCCCCCCAAATCCATCAGAGGCCATAAACCCCATTTATATAAAGCCATCCTATTAGCCAGGGTGGAAGTGGATTTGGGTAGAAAATCATCACTTGATCGGGTTCTTAGAGCTTTGAGCACCCTTCCTAAATTGCCCCCATGAAGTGGCTCTCCTTTAATTGCAAGGGCCTGGCTAGCTCGCCCAAAAATCTAGCCCTCAAACGAATTTTTGAATCTAAGATTGTAGACATAATTTTCCTTCAAGAAACATTGGGTGAGGCTGACCTTACCTCCTATATCCTCCACCCCTTGAAGCCTCGATGGATATTTCAATCCCTTGATGTGATAGAGAGATCTGGAGGATTGGCCCTGTGATATAATTCCCGTTCTATTAAGCTCAAGGCCTCTTGGGGTGGAGCTACTTTTATTGGCATGGACATTATTTCATCAAAATTGGGGATGGATCTTCATTTGATCAATGAATATGGCCCTTGTCAATACGGAGAGGCCTCTTGGAACCGACTCCTCAACCTATCCCTCACTACCCCAAATAATCTCATAATAGGCAGTGACCTGAACTTCTACTTAGGATTTGGGGAATCATAGTGGACAAATGCGCAAGTGGATCTGCTTTCAGAGACTATGGAGATGTTGCTTGAACAACGCCATTTGAAAGATATTCCCATGGTAAAACCTCTCCCCACCTGGAGAAACTAGAGAGTTGGTGAGGCAACTTGCACCATTTGACAGATATTCCCATGGTAAAACCTCTCCCCACCTGGAGAAACCAGAGAGTTCGTGAGGCAGCTCTGGCCAGGAGACTGGATTGATTGCTTATGAAGGACTCTCTGATATGAAAATTTCCCTTATATAGGCAATGGACTAGTTCAAGTGGTTTATCATACCATTCCCCCATTTTTATAGAGATCACTGGCCCCTCTCAGAAACCAAAGGCACCGTATAAATTCAACTCCATCTAGATTTTGGACCCATCCTACATTTAAATGGTGTTTGATTTATGATTATCCAACCCTCCATCCATGGGGAGAACTCTGGAAGAAAGTTTCTTCTCCAATCTTGCTAAACTCAAGAGACTCTCCATAAATTGGGCTAAGGAAAAAACTAAGAGGGATGACCAAACCCTCGGTGATATTGAACAGTAATTAGCCACTCTTCTGGATGATCAAGGCTGAGGGTTCACTTATGTAGAGGCAAAGAAACAACTTATAAATTTGGAAAATCAGAGATCAAAAATTCTGAAGGAGAGGGAAGAAACTTGGCAGCTCCAGAGTCAAGATGTCTGGTTAAAAGTAGGAGATGAGAACACCAAGTTCTTCCAAAATGTTTCCAAGGGAAGGAAGGTCACCAATACTATTTGGAGTATGCCCATGGAAGATGGGGGAATGACAACAAATTTTAATCAACTCTCCCGCCTTGGGAACTCTCATTTCCAAAAACTCTTCACAGCACCTCTTGGTGTTTCCCTCGCTAAAATTGTTAGAATTTCGGTACGTTTCCCCAAATTTGTGGACTTGGACATGGCCGAGGAGCTCACATCCCCTATCACTCAAGTAGAACTAGAAGGTACCCATCCTATCCTTCCATATCTCATTTGAGCAATTTGCTTTCCTCCAGAAAAGACAAATCCATGAAGCAATCGACATAGCCCAAGAAGCACTCCACTCCCTTAAAACTAAAAAGCTAATAGGGAAAATTCTCAAAATTGACCTAGCTAAAGCCTTCGACTAGGTAAACTAGCTATATCTTAAGATGATCCTCACCCATCTAGGATTCCCTGCCCCCATCCCCCCTTTCATCGACTGGATCATGTGATGTATCACTTCGACAACTTTTAGTGTTCTCATTAATGGATTTGCATCACAGTTCTTCCATGTTGAGAGGGGTCTTCAGAAAGGTTGCCCGCTCTCCTCGCTCCTCTTTCTGATTGTCATGGAAGGGCTCAACAAACTCATTACATTGACCAAGAGGGAAGTGTGACTACAAGGGCTTAAAATGAGTGGCATCTACCACCTCACTCATCTACCTTTGTAGATGATGTCCTCATCTTCCTAAATGAAAGCATTCATGACTCGTCTACCTTCCAAGATATTCTATCACTATTTACCTTGGCTACTGGCATGGAAACAAATCACTCCAAGCATACCATCACCCTTCCCAATACATCATCCCCGGAAGCTATATTCGATCATCAAAAATGACCTTTTTAGTGACATCATCTAGAGGATGGCCTCAAGTACTTGGGGTTCTAGATTAAGCCTCATTGTTATAAAATAACATATTGGACATGACTTATTATTAAAATTCAAAGGTGGCTATTAAATTGGAACCACAGATTCATTTGCAGAGCTGTCTGATTAGTCCTCATCAAATCTATCTTGGAGGCTACCCTAGTTTATTGGATGTCATTGGCTTGGATTCCTAAAGGAGTACTTGCTTGAATTCAGAAGATTTGTTGTAGATTCCTTTGGAATGGATTTAAAGAGGGAAAACCATTTGCTTAGGTGGGATGGAAGCACATTGCCCTCCCAAAGAAGTGGGGAGGATGGGGACTAAATGACTTATCAGTCTTTACACATGCCCTTGCTTCCAAGATGGGATGGATCCTACTCACATCGTGAAACCTCTAGAATGAAGTCTCCTATCACAAATACATTTGGCCTCATCATCTCATGGATTGGATCTGCTTACCCTCCTAGTCTCGAATAGGGGTATCTATGGTTTGGAAAGAAATTCTACATACTTTGCCTTTTATTAGAGAGGGCCTAGCATGGAGAATAAATAATGGCACATTGGTTCGTATAGGCATGGACCCATGGACAGGAGGGGGGAATATGTTTAAATTACCACCAAGCCTCATCCTTTTTCTCAACCAGAGGCTAGCCATGGAGTGATAGGTGTTGGAACTATTGAGTCACTTTGGCAAGATTGGCCTAGCCTTGATCATCGCATAGATTATGGCCGAGAGTTATGGGAGAGGAGGCTCTGGTACAAGGATGCTAGGTAGTTAGTAATGACCAGAGTGACATATGTCAGCAGGATAGGTTCCTTCTGTGGCGGGCAGGGGATTATGGTATAACAGGGTTGAGAAGTTCAACTACCCGTAGAGGTGAGATGGTTTCTACTGGGGAGGGTCATCTAGATCTTCCATTTGGTTTTAGTGATTCGTTGATGGTGTGGGGAACTACGTCAGTGTGACAGGGTGATCGAAAATATGAGATGAGGGAAGGCCCGGGTAGACGAGGGTTCAAACCACCAGGATTGGATTGCATCTTCAGGAGTTTACTCTTGTAGTGCATGAGAAGGACCACTCAGTAGGGAAATTTGCAGAGTCCTACATTATCATGATGCTCTACTTTTTGTTAGTATGCAGAGGGATTCTGGTACCTGTATCTGGTTGGATAACGAGTGGAGCAAGGTGTGTTTCACATTGATTAGGATGGCTTGAGATCCTGGTATCGAGGGATTCTTTCATGTCGAGACAATGCTGAGATTGGGGATGACTCAATGGTACATTTGGGACCCTAGTATTATTGGTGGTTATAGTGGTGATCAACATTCAAAGAGGGCACTTGTTCAGGCATTGCTCGAGGAAAAACAATTTTTGGCAGGGAGGACTCTAATGTCCTTTCCTAAATTATTTTGGAACTACGTTTATTTCTACATTTTGGGGGCCAATTTTGGTGAAGACGGGGGTCCATTTTATTTCTGAGAGAAGAATTAGGAGTTCGAGGCAAGTTAATTTTATTTTATTTTGTTTTGTTAATGATATGTGGGGACCACTAACATAAGAAATATGCACTCCCTAAGCCAATGATTCGAAATGCATGAGAGGGAAGAAAAGGCGGGAAGAAAGGATCCAAGAAAGTTATAAAAGGAAGGCAACACACTTCATTTGGAATTCTTGGCTTATTGAATTTGATTATGTTGCTCGAGCTGTTTAGTCGGGTCACTTATTGTTTAGCAAGATTTTTCCAAGCAGAGAACTCACTCTTTCTTCGGGGGACTTCGAGTGCCAACCTAGAGAGGTTCATCCATTATCATCCAGAGGATATTTGTAGAGAGATTTCCAACATTTGTATTTAGTTCGCCCTAGCAGTGCATATTTCTAGAGGACATAGTAGTGGATCTAGTGTGGTCATTGCATCGTTCTTCCGAAGGGCTATTGCTTGTAGAAATTAGGAGAAGATGGCTTAATAGATTTGTTGGCTATTGGGTGAGTTTGAGGGCTAGAAGTGGCATCAATATTCATGAGTGATTTTGAAAATTTTGTGGCCAACACATAAGAGAGAAGATGGGCATACAACGCATATAGAGTTTCAGCCATTGGGGCTATTGCTTGCTAGGAAAAATCAGGGAAGTATTGGTGGAGTTAATTGCTACATTTCAGGAGTGTCTCGGGAGGATTTTGCTGGTGGTTTGACATTCAACGTGCTTGAACAACAATTGGAAAGTGTAGGGATTTTGCGGGTCGATTTTGGAAGGTCAAACTCTGGCCAAACTATTTTTTGGTTTTTGCTGGTCTATTGAGAGGAGTCTAACTAATTGCTTGCAAGCTTTGAGATTTATGTTATCTTTGTTTAACTCTTTCCATATTCTCCTTGCCTTTTTGCATTCCTCATCAAACCAAGCATTAACCGAGAAGCAATTTGTTTCAGACTTCTTAATTTTTTCTCTTTTTCACTTTGCAAGTGCGCATTGAAATAAATGTGTTAATTCATGACTATTAAGGTTGTGAATTGTGATTTTCTCCTTCTCGAAGAGCCTCTCTATCGTCATTTTGAAGGTAATACAATTTTCTGGATTCAAAATAATTTTTCTCTGTAGGAGGTTTTGTTGGACATGCTGAATTTTTGAATCTGATTCTTTCTTTCTAGTCCAAGAGAAACATAAATAAATTGGTTGTGATCTGGTTTTAACTCCCACAACTGATCTCCAATCAGAACTTCCTCCGTTTTCTCACACAAACCATGTGAGCAAATTAGATAATTTACTACACTTTCTCCATTATAAGTATGGCAAGTGAAATTATCGGACTTTTCCCATCTAGTCAAGCCATTACAAATGACTAAGTCAAAGGCCCCATATAGAGTAAGCAATTTTTCACCAAAGAGATAACAACCCTTATCCTTTGAAATTCTTTCCCACTGATGAATACTCTCTTCTGTAAGCCAAATAGGGTTGCAATTATCTTTACAACAAATAATGCTAGCTTCCTCACTTACAATCCTAACATTGAAATCACCCACTATAACGACTTCACCTATCTGTGAATATGTTGCAATATTTGCTTTTAAGGTTGCAAATGGATCTTTTTGGTCAAGCCCTCTACCTTTGTAGATTTTTTAAACTTGCAGCGCAAAATAGCATGCTGCAATTATGATGTGGTTTCCATTTTATGATATTTTAAACCAAATGAATTGCTTATTTGAGTCTTCTTTTTCTAACTGAATGAGACAACCTTATTTCTCCCTTACTAAAACCATGATACCCTGTGCCCTTTGCCATTCCCTGCTGCCTTGTTCCACACTGCCATCTTCCAGTATCCTTCAAACATAGGTGTCTTGCACCCTTCATGCTCATGTGTTTCTTTGAAAGAGCTATCTTGCTTAAAACCAAGATAAATTTCCCTACAAAAAATTTCTAGGGAGACTACAAAATGGAATGAACATCATGTTGATTTTACAATTACATTAGATACAAGCACTTATGAAACTGATAATTACTTCCAATGGTATAATGATTATATTTGACACTTCTAGTTAATGATTAAGCAATTATACTTCAGAAATTCAACAACAAATGAAGTAAGGTAGTAGAGATCAAAGTGAAACAATGATACACAAGAACAACACAAGATTTACCTAGGGAAAACCCAATTGGGGGAAAACCCAACAAATATTCCATTAGATAAATTCTTCAATTCATCAAGAGATAAAAATGATATTTCCTAATCAAAATAAAGTCAAATAAACCTGAAAGAGATCCATAGTCAAACCTGGCCAAAGTGTCTTCTCATCAAGTCAAGATACTGCTCAATATAATTGGCCCAATTTTATTTGATAGAGATGGATTTCAACCTCCTCTTGAACCCCAGAAAAAGTTAGAACTACTTTCAGACATGCCGAAAACTTGTCACACCTGTGAAGTCAATAAAGAGAGAAAGACATACATGCGAGGTCAAACTTGTAGATAGAAGGTTCTCAAATTGTCTTCATCCCTCTTGTCCTTTTACTTCTTCACTTATATTAGAATATGTCTTGTTCTTGTGTGGTCGAATGATTCCAAGAGGAGGAGGTTGAATGACAAATATATATCTTTCGTAGGAGGCCGAATGGGTGCCACAATAGGGCCAGGATGACTTGATCAATTGGAGGGACAAATTGACATTTTAGATGTCCAAATATTAAAATTAAAATAAAAAATTAAAATTTTCTCTTTTAGAAATATGACATTAAGAACGTGTCATTATTAATTAATACATAAATTTGAAGGAATAAAGCATTAAAATATGATGACCGACCATAACTACAAAAATCCAACACATCGGATGATAAACCAATGTGTCAGGGATCTCCTTAGCATAAATGTTTCCATTGAATGACTTCAATGTGAATTTTAATATTATGGGTGATAAAGATATGTTGGATATCAGCCTTGGAGGAGTAGGTAGTAAATTTGGAAGTTGGGATTCATCCAATTTTTTGGCTTAATGGAGCTCCATGAAGAATACAATTATGTAGGAGAAACTTCTAATGTTCTTTCCCATCCATCACTTTGATAGCCAATTTAGCACACATGGAATATTGTTGTTGAGTAGAACTAATCATCCCTAATGTTTGTCCAATTCTTTATATTTTAATGTAGTTCCCAGTGGCCTTGTGAAAGCTCCCTTTCTCATAGAGGCTAACTAAGAGAAAGTCATGCAAGAGCTTCTTCGATGGTTGATAAGTAGGATGAGAAATGACTCAACATGATGAATAATAAACATGTGTTGCAACATGACTTTAGTGCATATTTGGAATCTTGTTGCTAAGCCTATAAAAAGTTTGTCCACATACTTAGATATCCCTTAGAGAAAAAACATCGTACAAAACCTTCAGTGAAGCCTAAACGACAAAAGGGATGGAATTAAATACATTACCAAGCCAAATCTAAGGAAAAAGCTAATCTATAAACCACTCATGTGATTCATAAACTAATGTGGATATTCCATTGGACAAGTTGTCACAACAAATCTAATAAAAAATTACTAAATTTCAAAATCTATATAATTATGAGGGTTAATTTTTCTTTAGGTTCCTTAATTATTATGTTAATGTTTTTTGTTTTAGCATGTGATGTAGAAAAATGAAAAAAATAAATAACAGATAAATAAGTCACTCAAAAACCATATTAACACTAATATATGACTTGGGAAACCCTTTCGGGAGAAAACCCAGTTGTAATGTGAGGTCACTTTGCTCTCTCTTTTTATGAATGGAAATGTCACAAATACAAAGAATTGACACATATGGCCTGTAAGTTTCTACAAAATATAAACCCTCTCTATTTTCCCCTCTCTCTATCCTCTCTTATCCACTTTACTCATCTACAGAATAAACTTTGCATGAGTAGAATAAAACCCCTTTGCCCCCTAGTGGCCTGGTTATAAAATACCTTGATAGCCCACTAGTAGTTAATTTTGACTCGGACTCTTAATTATAGTTACAATATTGACCCTTATAGAGTCTTATTCATCATTTTCATGTTTCTAGCCCCTCTTCCATGAGTAATGGGGCTAATGTGATGTCCTCTCAAATCATGGCAGCGAAAACAAGAAGGTCAAATTCTAGGTGGCATAACCTTTGGATATGGCCTTTGTTTGAGGTCTTTTTGTGATATTCAAAAGCTATCTAATTGTAGAACAATCATAGGGGATCCAGTGTAAGCAAAAGTTTTTTTAACCTAAAAAACTTTAGGAAATGCCTCAAGTTTCCTTTGGAAGGTTTAAAACCCTAATGTGCCAAACTAGGACCTATCAATGAAAATGGTACCATGCATTGATTTCTCCATTTTTTCCACTATGAAAGCATCAAGATGGGTGAAACGTAATATAATGATCTAATCCAGATTGTCAAGAGTGAATCCTTTGGAATGCTAATAATATTGGGTTTTCATTACATATAACTTAGAGCTAAAGGTTACTTAAAATATATGAATGCATCTTGAATCGTTCTCCATATATTTTCTAGTATATAGATAGTTCAGAAGTGGGTCTTATTTTTATATGTATGAGGGTAAATAGAGGAATTAATGGAACCAAATATCACTGAAATTCTAAAATAACATGATCATAAATGCACTATAGATATGTAGGTTTAGTTTCCTAGTGAGAGTGCAAATGCCAAATGATGCAGGAGCATAGACTCGGGAAAATATTTTGTATTTTATTTAAATCTAGGGGTTTCATGTTTTTGAGAAATTATTAGTATTATGTAAATATTTATGAGATTTTGAGAGGATTTGTAATGTTTCCAAATAATTGGAAAAAATGAGAGGAATTAGACTTGGGATATTTAAGAATTAATTATGAGCCTAAGTTAGATTTAGTTTCAAAATTTTAGGGATAAAATCTAGATTATAGGGGTGTTGAGATACTTGGGGATTTTGTGGAGTGACTAAAGGGATATGAACCAAAATTGGTTCAATTCAATTGGTATAGATTAGTGAGATTGAGAGTGAAGAAAAAAAAAATAGTGTGAGGGTTTCCTCTTGGGAGCCTTTGGGCGATTGTAAAAAGGCCATCGATCTGGAATATCTAGCCAAGACAAAAGTCTGTAAATGATTTTGGTGTGGTTATGTGAAATCGTTTTCCAAAGTTATATGTATAGATCGATTTTATGAGTATGAGTGAATGAATGTGAATTTTCAATTATATATATCGCATTACCATGTCTGAGTTGGCAGGGAAACGTTGAATAAGTTTTGTAATAGAACTCTGCACATAAGTTTGATGTTGTTAATACTGGTATTCAGTTGTAATGGGTTGAAGAGCTGTAGCATTGCTTTGGCACAGATTAAATAATCGATATCAATTACGCTGAATTGGGCATGAGTATCGATGCTGTAAATGCATTGGTCTGTGGTTCGATCATTAAATCGAATACACTATACAGCTAAAGGCAACAGGCGCTACTGTGAAGAAACCAAGAAGTATTTACCATAGAGGTAGAACGTGGATGAATGGTCCGATCTGTGGAAAATGCAGAGACATCGATCTGTGTTTTTATTAAAATGATAAGAATTCGATGTTTATTGCAAATTGGGCGTTGTCGAAAGCAGTGAATTGGGAAAGTTTTTAACTCAGTGAAACAGTCTAAAAGACTTTATAGATCTCTCAGAGCGGAGTGAATTAAATACATCTTAGGTTTGAAGTGCATCGGGTCCAGAGATTTTGCATCGGCGCTGTGGAACTGGCGATAATTGAATGACATTCATCCTGGGAAACGACGATTTCCCATTGAGATCGAATCGGAGTGATTCTTAAACGATATATATATATCATAGCATCGTGGGAGTTGTCGACAATTGTGATAGTAAAAATATTTCCAAATAGCAATCGCCAATTGGTATCACATCGGCTGTATTAAAATTGGAGGAAAAGCCCCATTGTTCTGCATGGAAACGACTATATATATAGCGGGATGAAAATGATATGGTTGAATGGGTTCGAACTGCACCTTCTAATTTTCGGGAGTATTACATTCAAATGCAGGCTTCCAAACGAAGTCAAACTCCTCTTCCTTCATAGGTGAATGATGATATGCTCCTTCTTGATACAACAGTTGCTGATCGAATAACCCATTTGAAGCATAGTCGAGGATTGTTGATGAATTCATAGCAAAGCATGTATGCTTTGGAAGGAAATGCACTTACTCACAATTTGGTGATGCCTTCCTATGTGAAAAGACAGGATGAGTGCGTGTATGTGATGATACATGCCGATAAATTGTTTTAGATACATCCAATGGACTTCTAGTTTGTACAGTCTTTGGGCGATGTTTTGATAGATGGCTTTCACCTTCAGAAGAGGAACTGTATCGGGAGATCAACAAGATGATGCTAGCAATGGAGTAGATGAAGCAAAGCCCTTCATGGGGTCAGGTCGCTTTGCACGTGCGTATTTGCTGGGATATAACTATGATAATGGAGAAGGTAAGTAATTGACAGTTTTAATATCTGGTTTGTTGAGGATTCTTAAAATCGAATGAAACCGTAGAGGTGCCACAATAATTGAAGGCGATCTATTGAAATTGAGACCGATTACATTGTAATTGATTATTCGATCCAAAGCACAGAAGTAAGAAAAGGCCAGGTATGGGTTTCAGCTTATATGGTCTTTATTTAAAAAAAAGAAGGAAAATTCGACTTTTGAATAGAGAAACTGTATGTTGAATAAACCTTGAAGGTTAATAATCCCATATGCACTGGTGGCAATTGTGAATGTCAATCTCGATTGCGTTTAAAGGGCATATATTGAGTGTGACTTTGCCAGGTATTAAGATTTTGATTTGGGAAAATCATCGGTTTGTGTGATTTTGGGTTTGGCAGGTTTAGCTCGCTATCACCAAATAGAAGTGCTAAAAATAGAAATACACAAGTGTGCCCCAAAGAAAAATGCCAATCACAAGAGAAAAATGTCAAAATAAAGTGTTGTTAGGCTTATAACTCTTGGAAAGAGGAATATCACAAGATGATATGATATAAATGAGAGTTTAATTTGTGTATATACACAAAATTTATGTGAGGGTGTTTTTTCAAGCTTGAGGCATCCCTTTTAGTGGGGGTTATGGACCCAAAAAAGAAAGGCACAAGCCTAAAGAGGGTTATTGTAATGAAATACATAGTGACATTGAGAGGGGTGGTGGGTGAATCGATATTACTTCAATTTAACTTCTTTTCACTTAAAATAGAATGCACACCACCACATCAATCATTAACACTATTTTGAAGACAAACATTAATATTTAAGCCAAAATTGAGAGAAAACTTGTAATGGTTGTCTAATTTTCTTCAATTTGTTACAATCTTATATGAAACTACATGTGAGGACACCAATCATTTGTAAGCGCCAACTTAGTAACAATGTTGCAGGCTTCATCCAACTAAAAGGATGAGGACACATATCCTCTGTAAACACCAATTTACCGCTGCTCAGGCTCCAACCTTTTGTATAGATGAAAACACTCCTCTTTTTCAATTCAATTTAGTCTAGCACTTTGCTATACATTGTTCAATTTTCATTATTTACATTTTTTTCTTCTATTCATAAATAAATCTCCCCACTTCGCAATTTATACCCAACATTGTGCTTGCTATTCCAACACTTAGTTAGCGTTTACAACCCTCATAATTCTATTTTCACTTATCTTCAAGATGTCCAATATACCTATGGGCTATATAGACTAGGGCTTGACCTTTTCCAGAAATAAACAATGATAAAAACACAAAAAATACAAGAAAATATCCACAAAAATCACCTTTGCAGATCTTCCTTAACAACTCAACATCCCACAAAACTATATAACTTGGCCTCCTCAACAAAACTCGACCTCTAATAGAAATTTCCCTCCAAAAAAACTCAGGCAGTGACACATCATCTTCTTCTTGACTTTAGTTTCACTTCTTCTCTTTTTGTTTCACAAGGTGTGAACCCTTGTTTTGTTGCCCTCTTACTTCACTAAATACTTATAGAATAGATCTAAATTACTTTTGATTGATGGCTAACCTCACTTCCACGCATTTTTTATTTATAGGCTTTTGGGCATCTAGGGCAGGGCCAACTTATGGGCCAATTTTTGCAAAAATAGGGTGTTTACGCACACACACATTCAAAAATCCATTTCTACTCAATTGTGAGGAGTTAGGAGGCATGCCACATATCATTGGAAAGATATCAAAATATGCTATTTGACTATGTAACCTTCTCTTTCATTTGGATATCCTTTGACATCAATAAAAATAATTTTCAACATATTGAACCTGCATATCAAGTTTCTATTTCATATCTAAGGTTCAGAACTTGGGTGGTTTGGAAGTCTCTTTGTTCTCCTCTCCACGTGGGTTCAATTCCCATAAGTGGCACATTGGCTGCTTGTGATAAGGCTCGAAGGGTAGACACCCCTTGGGATAGAGGTCCACTTCAATGTGCCTAAGGATACCTCAACCCTTGCTAAGTCACAATTTATTGGTATATCTCTCTTTTAGGTTGTTGGATATAATTCTGGGTTATAATGGTAGATATTGAGCCTATCCTAAATCATTCCAATGAAGTATCATTTCCCATAGTTAAA
Source organism: Pinus tabuliformis (assembly GCA_031772625.1). Classification (NCBI taxonomy): domain Eukaryota; kingdom Viridiplantae; phylum Streptophyta; class Pinopsida; order Pinales; family Pinaceae; genus Pinus; species Pinus tabuliformis. Next base: position 474,353,780 of record CM062810.1, on the reverse strand, counting down.
TAAATTGAATTACATAAAAAAACTCTAGATATGGTTTAAAGGTTATAAAGAGATATTAAATAATACCACACTTCTATATTATGAATACTTGGTGCATTTATTACAATGGAGTTTACCTCTTTATATAAGATTTCTTTCTCATCAAGTCGTTCTCCACTTATGAATCTGGGATAGTCAACTTTAGACAAGAAGTGAACAACGAATAATAACCTATATCAACTTCAAGCCTTATAACCTAACACCCCCTCCTAAGGGTTACATGTTGAAAGTGAAAACAAAATAATTGGAGATAAAACATGCTCGCTGAAAAATAAAACATTAGAACCAAACATTTTTCAACAAATTATATTTTGGAAAAATAGAGATTGAACCAAGTACAACTCCATCATGATGCTTCTAACCATTGTAGCGGTGTAGCTTTCAATTTGAATTCCATGTTTTTGGATTCTACCTCATTGAAATATTGAATTATAAATCTCTTGAATTACTGGACAACCATCTGTATTGATTGACATCCATGGCGATTTGTTTGGCTATCTTATGACCCTTGTAAGTTATAATTTTTAAGATCCACAAACTCTCAAACTATTTGCGCAACCATTTATGTCAAATTATATTTATATTAAAATCCTTTTTGATTTTGAAATGTGAGATTCTTACATGCATAAAATGTTATTTCTTTAGTAGGGTCATCACCATTGCATCCATCTAGTGGGTCATCAACAACAATGACATTAGCTATATGTGGGTTGACCTTGAGTTTCCTTTGAGAGACTCATTGGTTCAAAACTAAATTTCCATGTTGTGTGACCCATGTTCTTGCAATGATACCTTTCCACCTCCTCGTTGTATTTAGTATGATATATTCCCACTTCCTTGTATTTATGTTATTTAAAACGATTATATCCTGATTGCATAATGGTTATCCTTTTCCTAGCTAAGAGAGTAGCAATCATGTATTTTACATTTTGTGAAAAAATTTCATTGACCAAAAACAACATTACTATATTTAGAATACACAATATTTAACAATATAGATTTGGTATCCTTTTCCTTCACCATAGTTTTGATTTCTGCTCATTATCTGATAAAAAAAAAATTCAAATTAATCATAAATAATTTCAAATTATTCACATGTGTGTAGTTAGGTATAATGATTTTGATAAACATTTTAATTTTGAAACCATTCACTACCTTAACTTCAAATGAATTATTAAATTATCGTAATTTATTCAAATTATCCCAAAGTCCCTTAGATGATTCCTCCAAAGCATTATGTAACTCAGAATTTAAGTGGGTGAGGCCAATCATGGCTTTGACTTTATCATATTTTCTCTATAATTCTAACAATTTTTTTTGACCTGTAAATGATTTCTCAATGCCTTTTATATTCATGAATCCCAATGGTTTGGATTTTTCACTTTCTAGTCATGGAAATTGAAACCATAATATATTTATAATGAGATTTCCATGAAAACACAAACTTTGCCAACTTGATGAACAATATATAAGGCATTTATTAACTAGCAATTGCATCGAGAAGTGCAAAGGAACACCAATAACATGAGTGGGGGAATGTGGAAGGAAACAATCAAGAAAAATATATGGACAATGAACTACAGTCAAAATTTGAGTTTCTATATATCTTCTAAAGATTACAGTAGGAGGTTAAATTTAAGGAGAAAGTTACAGTAACATAAATGTCCTAGAACAATGGAAATCTTGCAGGCACAAGGTACATATCAGAGGAGTTCATTTTCTTATGGGGTTTTCTAAACTGGCATGAAATAAAATATGATCTTAAATTAGAGTGCATAAGGGTTGGGCAAAGGCATTCAACACCATTGGAAATGTATGTTTTAATAGAAAGGGTGAAAAATAAATGACGACATTGTTATAGGTGGAGATGTCTCTGATGGATTATGGATGGCTTGAAAGGAGGAAAAGGAACTTTGCTGTTACACCCAAGAGTTTAGTTGCAACACCATCAAAAGCAACCATATTTTCCAAATGGCCAGTGTGGTCATGCAATTCAAGGTGGATTACATAGTTATAGTCACATTCAAGGAACACATTGTTGCATTTTTTGTAATGCCACATGTTGTCATATTGTTGAACAAACTTCTTCATGCATTGCATCCCATCAATGTTAAGGAAGCATGTAAATAGGTAAAAATATTCCATGTTAATTGATGTAGTAGTAGCACATACGACAATCCATAGAGAAATTTTCTCAGAGTGGGACATTGCAATGAGTTTAGATATTTTTTTTGTTTTGAGGGGCCTGCTAGAGATGACTATGTATTTTTGGCTTAGTGGAGGTGAGCATACACTAAACCCTGTATCCTAAAACCATTGTTGGAGCTGGCGTGTTTTAACAATATATAGGTTTGTAAGAAGGCAAGTGGTGGGGATAGTTCCAGTAGTCCTTCCATTGAACTCGACAACAAAACTCCATTTTATTGCAAGGTTTGGAGTGGTTCGAAAGGTGTAAAGGTCAGAAAATTTGTCCCCTTAAGCATGGCATTGTGGGCCCCATAAGGTGACATTAATGTTACAACCTGACATTTCATGTAAGGTGAGATTTTTCCTGGGAGTTTCCAAGCCATCATGCCAATGTATGATGGATGTATGAAAAGTCAAGCTAACAACACCAACAACATCAACAATTGAGTTGATAGTTGCAATGTTGAGTGAAATTGTTCGCATGAAATGGAAGGTGTTGAAATTTGGTACCGGAGGACAGGTGGTTCCCTTAGGCTTTGATCTTTGGCCTAGGGAAAAGTGTCCAAAAGAATTTAATTTTTCTCCTAAAGTGACTTTATAATTTTATAAAGTTAAATCTAATTTAAAAATGACTTTAAGTGATAAAGTTATTAAGTCTAATTTTAAAGTGACTTTTATAAAGTCAATGAAAAATTAGAAAGGAAAAGTGACTTTGGAAATAAATGACTAAGTGGGTCTTTATTAAAGTGGGGTGAATTAAAAAATAGAAAGTGAGATTTAAATGAGCATTTAATCTCAACCATTGATCTAAATCTATTTCAGCCATTGGATTTAGAGATCACCCAAAAGTCACTTGGATCACCCAAAAGTCACTTGGAGTTATATTAAAGGAGGAAAAGGAGGAAAAGGTCATTCATTCTTTCATGAGCAGATTGGGAGAAGGAGAGCAAGAGAGCAAGAGAGATTTCTGAGCAGGAAGGAGAAGGAGACAGCAGCTTGGCACACATTCCAAGGCAGCAGTTGAGCAGATTTGTACAGCTAATTCAGCACATAGTGAAAGGCAGATTTTTGCACAAAAATCGAGGAGCAGTTTGCTGATTTTTCTGCACACAAAACGGAGGTCGTACAGCATTTATTGCTGTCCTGTTTGCTGTAATTTCCAAATTGCTGTGAGGCACGGGAAAGGAGATAAGTTGTAAATTTACTTGCTGATTTTTGCTGAATAATTCTCACTGTAAAAAGACAAATTTCAGAAATAAAGAAGAGCTCTCAAACTGGTTTTCCCCAAGAGTTGTAGGGGGTTTTTCCAGGGTCAAGTTGACCAAAAATATCAGTGTTTTAATGTGTTTTAATGGCTGTTTTTTAATTGCTGATTTTTAATTCTGCAATTTCCAGCATTCTGAAAAATTTCCAGAATTTGTGTTTTCAGCAATATTTATTTTTTCAGTCTGTTAAATGTATGGTTATGGGAATGGGCATTTAACTACATGGGAGAAATAAGGAGAAACTGAAAACCGGGGTGGGAAAACAGAAATTTTTACATGGTATCAGAGCTTGAGTGCTGAAGGGCAGTTTGGGACAGCAAAAGGAAAAATTGCAGTTGCTGATTTTTCACTCAGAAAATTCCAGCAAGCTGATTTTTTCATAAACAGCAGTTTTATCTTTACTACAACAGTGCTATTTTTCAGTTTTAGGACAGCAGGATGTCATTGGGATTGAGGGTGGAGGATAGGTTGGATGGGCATACAAATTACAGCGTTTGGAAGGAGAGAATGCAGAGTATCTTTGAGGAGGCAGAAGTCTGGGATATCATGGTGCATACCGCACAGAACCCTGTTGTTGTGCCCACTGATGTTACTCAGTTGGCTGAGTATAAAAAGAAGAACAATAAGGGTAAGAGGCTGATTCTAGACGGAATCAAAGACCATTGCATTCCTCATGTGAGAGGAAAGAGCAATGCCCATGAGATGTGGACAGCATTGTCCAATCTCTACCAGAGTACCAATGAGAACCGGAAGATGGTCCTGAAGGAGAAGCTAAAGAACATTAAGATGGGTAATGATAGTGCAGCTGGATATCTCACAAAGATTACTAATGTGAGAGATGAGTTGGCAGCGATTGGAGAGGCCATTCCACCCACTGAGTTGGTGCGGATTGCAGTGAATGGCCTCCCCCGTTCATGGTTGAACTTTGCTGATGGGGTTTGTGCACGTGAGACCCTTCCCACATGGGAGAGGTTTTGGGATGATTGTATTCAGACAGAGATCAGGAAAGGGCAACTTGGGGCAGCCAAGTCAGTTGAGCAGGATGAGGACGTAGCACTGGTGGCAGGAGGCAAGAAAGGCAAAGGGAAGAAGCAGGCTTCCACAAGCGGTGGTGGAGGCAAAGGCAAAGGTAAAGGTAAACAGGGGAACACACAGAAGGACTATTCCAAGGTGAAGTGTTGGAATTGTCAAAAGATGGGACACTATGCAGTTGTGTGTCCGGAGAAGAAGAAGAAGAAGGGGAAGAACCAGGACGTGGCAGCTTCAGCAGAGATTGAGGACTTTGCTGGTCGTTTTGACCGAGAGTTTGCGTTCACTACATGTGAGTCCTCTAGTACAGGATCACCTGCCACACAAGTTCAGAGGGAGCATGCTTTTCCCTCGATTAGCGGAGCATCTACAGGTATCTGGTATGTGGACAGTGGGGCTTCACGTCACATGACAGGAGTCCGTGAGTACTTCTCAGAGCTTTCAGAGAGTGGTATTGATATTGAGGTAGTACTCGGTGATGACAGAGTTGTTAGAGCAGTCGGGGTGGGGACAGTGACATTTCAGAGGGAGTCCAAACCTCCCTTGAAAGTGTCAGAGGTTCTTTATGTGCCAGGGATGAGGAAGAACCTCATATCCGTCTCAGCTTTGGAGGACAGAGGATATGAGGTACTGTTCAGGGGAGGACAAGTGTTGATGTATCCCAGGGGCGCTCCAGCTGATTCAGCTAGAGTGATAGGTGTACGCCATGCAAAGGTGTACAAGTTTGCATTTCAGCCCCTTTTGGCATTGAGCAGTAGTACTGACAGCAGAGCTAGCAATTCTGAGCTGTGTGAGATTTGGCACCGCAGGATGGGACATATGTATCATGGAGCCTTGAGGACATTGCGGGAGATCACTACAGGTGTGCCAGATTTCAGTACTGATCACTTTGATACTTGCAGAGGTTGTGCGATGGGCAAGTTTGCCAAATCCCCTTTTCCCAGCAGTGACAGCAGAGCGACGGGGATACTTGATTTGATTCATTCCGATGTGAGCGGTCGGATGTCTCATGTTTCCTTGAGTGGATATGAGTACTATGTTTTATTCATTGATGATCACTCCAGGAGGACCTGGATTTATTTTTTGAAGACCAAGAGTGAGGTCTTCAAGCGGTTTCAGGAGTTCAGAGCTCTTGTGGAGACTCAGACAGGTCGAAAGATCAAGTCCTTGAGGTCGGACAATGGAGGAGAGTACACCCTTGGAGAGTTTGTTGACTATTGTGCGGAGGCAGGCATTAGGAGGGAGTTCACTGTTCCTTACAACCCCCAGCAGAACGGGGTTGCGGAGAGGAAGAACAGATCCATCATAGAGGCTGCCAAAGCCATGATACATGATCAGGGGTTGCCATTGTTCTTGTGGGCAGAGGCCTGCAACACAGCTGTTTACTTGCAGAACAGGAGTCCGCATCGTGCTTTGGGGCACATGACTCCGGAGGAGGCTTTCTCTGGGAAGAAGCCTGATATTGGTCATCTTCACATCTTTGGATGCATTACATACTCCTATATACCCAAAGAGAAGAGGACCAAACTAGAGCCCACCGCAGAGAAGGGTATCTTTGTGGGCTACAGTGAGACCTCAAAGGCCTTTCGGATTTACATTCCTGCACAGAGGAGAGTTGTTGTCAGACGGGATGTGAAGTTCGAGGAGGACAGGGCCTTTAGGAGGTCACGGGAGTTAGAGTATCTGGATCAGCCAGACCCTCAGCAGCAGTTGAGTCAGTCGCAAGGATCCAGTGGGCAGGGATCAGGAGGATCCAGAGGTACATCTATGAGGATGTCAGGTCCATCAGTGAGCAGTGGCTCATCGAGCCAGAGGGGTGGTGCTCCGGGCAGCATGCAGAGCAGTTCACAGAGCAGTTCACTAGGGAGTCCACTGATGGACAGTTCACACGGTACCTCAGCTTCTACAGGTTCAGGTGCAGGCAGGAGGACAGCAGACAGACAGTCAGGAGTTCAGGCTACTGATGATGATGAGGAGGAGGAGTTTCATTCTCCGGTGGAAGAAGTGCGCTCAGGGAAGAGGAAGCCCAAGTGGCTTCAGGACACCTTGAGAGATGCCACATCTGTTGCTGAGCCGAAGAGGCCGGTTAGAGAGAGTAGACCACCTGAGAGGTTTTGTAGTTATATGGCGATGGTTACCAGCATCCTTGACTCTGAGCCTTCTAGCTATGAGGAGGCAGCTAGCCAGCAGGTCTGGAGAGAGGCCATGCAGGAGGAGTATTCTTCTATCATGAAGAATGATGTTTGGGAGGTGGTGCCGAGGCCTGAGGGCAAATCCGTGGTTACTTCCAGATGGCTTTACAAGGTAAAGCATGCTGCAGATGGCAGCATTGAGAAATTCAAAGCGAGGTTTGTGGCTAGAGGGTTCTCCCAGGTAGAGGGAGTTGATTATGAGGAGACCTTCGCTCCCGTGGCTCGATATACTTCGATCCGCTCCATTATATCGATAGCAGCAGAGATGGGTTGGAAGATCCACCAGATGGATGTGAAGACCGCATTTCTCAATGGCTTCATACAGGAGGAGGTGTACATTGAGCAGCCACAGGGCTTTGAGGTGCATGGGAAGGAGTCCCATGTGTGCAGATTGAAGAAGGCCCTTTATGGCCTGAAGCAAGCTCCCAGAGCTTGGTACTCCAGGATAGATGCATACTTGCAGGGGATGGGTTTCACAAAGAGTGAGGCAGATCCGAACCTTTACTTTATTGTGATTGGTGAGGAGCCTCTCATTCTGGTGCTGTATGTGGATGACTTGATCATTACAGGTGCAGAGAGACTCATAGAGCACTGCAAGAGAGATCTTGCGGCGGAGTTTGAGATGAAGGACATCGGCTTGATGCATTACTTTTTGGGTTTGGAGGTGTGGCAGGAGGAGGGGCATTTCTTCCTGGGGCAGGGGAAGTATATTGTGGACATCCTTAGCAGATTCCACATGGAGGATTGTAGACCCATGTCGACACCGATGATCACCAACTGGAAGAAGCTTCATGCTTCGGATTTCGAGTTGGTGGATCCCACATTGTACAGGCAGCTGATTGGTTCCTTGATGTATTTGGTCAACACTAGACCAGATATCTGTTTTGCAGTCAACACGATGAGTCAGTTTATGTGTGAGCCTAGGAAGGTTCACTGGGTGGCTGCAAAACACATTTTGCGGTACTTGCAGGGGACAGTGGATTATGGTCTGGACTACAGGCAGGGAGATGGAGTGAGATTGGCAGGATACACTGATTCTGATTGGGCAGGTTGTGCTTCTGATAGGAAGAGCACTTCAGGGTGTTGTTTTGGGTTGGGTTCAGCAGTAGTGTCATGGTTCAGCCGGAAGCAGCAGTCAGTAGCACTGAGTTCAGCGGAAGCAGAGTATATGGCAGCCAGTCTAGCTAGTTGTGAGGCTATCTGGCTTCGCAAGATGTTGTTTGGCTTATTTGGTCAGCCGTTGAGACCTTCAGTGATTTACTGTGATAATCAGAGTTGCATTAAACTCACGGAGAATCCAGTATTTCATGACAGGTCAAAGCATATCGGGATCAGATATCATTTCATCAGAGACTATGTTCAGAAGGGAGCTGTGAAGCTTGAGTATATTTCCACTGATGAGCAGGTTGCAGATATCCTTACCAAAGCCTTACCACGGGGCAAGCATGTCTACTTCAGAGACAAGATGGGTGTGGTGAGGAACACCTTCCTCGGTAAGAGGGAGTGTTGAAATTTGGTACCGGAGGACAGGTGGTTCCCTTAGGCTTTGATCTTTGGCCTAGGGAAAAGTGTCCAAAAGAATTTAATTTTTCTCCTAAAGTGACTTTATAATTTTATAAAGTTAAATCTAATTTAAAAATGACTTTAAGTGATAAAGTTATTAAGTCTAATTTTAAAGTGACTTTTATAAAGTCAATGAAAAATTAGAAAGGAAAAGTGACTTTGGAAATAAATGACTAAGTGGGTCTTTATTAAAGTGGGGTGAATTAAAAAATAGAAAGTGAGATTTAAATGAGCATTTAATCTCAACCATTGATCTAAATCTATTTCAGCCATTGGATTTAGAGATCACCCAAAAGTCACTTGGATCACCCAAAAGTCACTTGGAGTTATATTAAAGGAGGAAAAGGAGGAAAAGGTCATTCATTCTTTCATGAGCAGATTGGGAGAAGGAGAGCAAGAGAGCAAGAGAGATTTCTGAGCAGGAAGGAGAAGGAGACAGCAGCTTGGCACACATTCCAAGGCAGCAGTTGAGCAGATTTGTACAGCTAATTCAGCACATAGTGAAAGGCAGATTTTTGCACAAAAATCGAGGAGCAGTTTGCTGATTTTTCTGCACACAAAACGGAGGTCGTACAGCATTTATTGCTGTCCTGTTTGCTGTAATTTCCAAATTGCTGTGAGGCACGGGAAAGGAGATAAGTTGTAAATTTACTTGCTGATTTTTGCTGAATAATTCTCACTGTAAAAAGACAAATTTCAGAAATAAAGAAGAGCTCTCAAACTGGTTTTCCCCAAGAGTTGTAGGGGGTTTTTCCAGGGTCAAGTTGACCAAAAATATCAGTGTTTTAATGTGTTTTAATGGCTGTTTTTTAATTGCTGATTTTTAATTCTGCAATTTCCAGCATTCTGAAAAATTTCCAGAATTTGTGTTTTCAGCAATATTTATTTTTTCAGTCTGTTAAATGTATGGTTATGGGAATGGGCATTTAACTACATGGGAGAAATAAGGAGAAACTGAAAACCGGGGTGGGAAAACAGAAATTTTTAGAGTGGGACATTGCAATGAGTTTAGATATTTTTTTTGTTTTGAGGGGCCTGCTAGAGATGACTATGTATTTTTGGCTTAGTGGAGGTGAGCATACACTAAACCCTGTATCCTAAAACCATTGTTGGAGCTGGCGTGTTTTAACAATATATAGGTTTGTAAGAAGGCAAGTGGTGGGGATAGTTCCAGTAGTCCTTCCATTGAACTCGACAACAAAACTCCATTTTATTGCAAGGTTTGGAGTGGTTCGAAAGGTGTAAAGGTCAGAAAATTTGTCCCCTTAAGCATGGCATTGTGGGCCCCATAAGGTGACATTAATGTTACAACCTGACATTTCATGTAAGGTGAGATTTTTCCTGGGAGTTTCCAAGCCATCATGCCAATGTATGATGGATGTATGAAAAGTCAAGCTAACAACACCAACAACATCAACAATTGAGTTGATAGTTGCAATGTTGAGTGAAATTGTTCGCATGAAATGGAAGGAATGGGAAGTAATAACTGATCATCATGTATGCATTGAGACACAGTTGATGTAGAGAGAAGTATAATTTCAAACAAGCTATTTAGATGATTGTAAGTGGGATTATGATTCTGAAGAGAAGCCTTCTAGTTCAATGGTTGCTTACATATGGATGGAAATTTTCCATCGTAGCATTTGGTTCTTCCGGAAGTAAGATGACTGATGGAAATTTACACAGGTAAATAACTAAATGAACACAAAATTTATACAATTCCATATTTAATTCTTTGGGTATTGAGGAAATTACTAGTTTATTATGTTTCCATGCAGGGTACGAAAGTTTTTGAAGAAACAATTAATCAGTTATCACACCGTTGCTTTTACTATTTAGGCCATTACAATGTAGAGGACAACTTAAAAGATCTAGACAAAAAAATAACCAAGCAAAGCTTTCCCAAGGGAGGTTGGAGGCACTATTGAGTTTCCAAACGATGATTACATATATTGCTAGTTTGCCCATGTCAAACACTTCTCTTCTTGGAAAAATGACTTCTTTGACATAAACCATGTCAATTCAACTTGACACGCTTGATATGAAGGTCCTAAAGGTTGTTTTGAAGGAATAATTCCAAGGATGTCTATGGGGCTCTGGTCTAATATCCTAGAATTAGAGGGGAGGTATGGGATTACTTGAATTTGTTAGGAATGTACATGCAAGTGGTGTTAAGGTTGTCATGGACACACTTGTTGGCTTTGATGATATTGCATTTTATGGGGGAGTTCAGAGAAGATATGGTTATCGGATTTGCTCAGAGATTTGGGGTTATAATGGAATTTGGAGGGTCTCATGCTTCTTTTTTGGATACTTCACAAGAGTATAAGAAAATCATGCCCAAGAGTATTATAGGAGTGAGTGTGTATTCAAATGATAAGATATATCTTTGGATCTATTGTGTGATACTGCTTCCCAACTACCTTCTTAAGGTGTTATTGGAAATCTCTACACTCACTAGGTCAATGATGTTGGCGGTGAGGTTGACGACTTGAATTGTTTAGAGTGCCAAGTATTGTTGGAATTTAGGTTGATGTATTGCACTATTCAGAGTGCCACATGGTAAAAAAATGGTTTTTTGGAGGGAGACGTAAATGGATGGATCTTATTGGATGGGATGAATAATTTCTTCCTAGTAACTTCTACTTTAATGGTTGCTTACTTGCTGATGGATAGTTATCATTGCATCATTTGGTTATGCCCAGAGTAAGATGACTGATGGAAAATTATGTAGTTAAATAACTAAATGACCATAAAATTTATACAATTTCTTATTTAATTCTTTGAATATTGAGGAAATTGTTGGTTTATTAGGTTTCCATGCTGGGCAAAGAAAATTGTTAAGACAAAATGGACCAATTTTTACACCATTTCTTTTACTAGTCGAGTTGATACAACTCAAAGGAAAAATTCAAACAACTAGAGGAAAATTGACCAAACAAAGATTTTCTAGGGGAGGCTAGACTCACTATTGAGTTTCCAAATTATGATTACAAATCTCATCGACTCCCGATGTCTAACACTTCTCTTCTCAATGAAAGGATTGGTGCATTAGAAGCCATGTCAATTTAGAGTAGGAGCCATTTATATGAAGGTCCTAAAGTTTGTTTTGAAGGATTTTGATTACAGTAATTCCAAGGATTTCTGCAAGGTTTTGGTCCAATATCCTGAAACCAAAGGGGAGGTTTGAGATTACTTTGATTTTGTCAAGAATGCACATGTTAATGGTGTTAAGGTTTTCATGGACACATATGTTGGATTTGAATATATGAAAGTTTCCGGGGAGTTCAGAGAAAATATGGCTATTAGATCTGCTCAAAGGTTTGGGGTTTTGATTGCAGTTGGAGGGTCTCATTGCTACTTTTTTGGATACATCGCAAGAGTATAAGAGAATCATGCTTGAGAGGATTATAAGAGTGAGTGTGGATTCAAATGATAAGATAGCTCTTCGGATATGGTATGTGAGACTACTTCTTGACTTCCTTCTTATGGAATTTTTGGAAATATCCATGCTTACCAGGTCAGAGATGTTGGCGGTGATCTTGACAACTTGCACTCTTAAGAGTTCCAACTGCTGCAAACCCTAGTCATTGACATGGTTAAATTTGTTTTTTACTAGTTTTAAGAATTATGTTCATTGTGCTTTTAGCCATTTTGATTTGCATTCTTCTTGGGGTTTGGCATTCAAGGGCCATTTAATCTCAATTTTTTTACCCTTTAGCGTGGGCATTGAAGGAAAAAGGTCATCATCCTAACCAAATATTCTCTTGACTCTAAATAGTGAGAGTATTCTTTCCATGCTCATAGATTTCCTCATGCAAATGAACCAATAATCTCACACATGCATAACAATGGTCCCCATGTATATCTGAGTTCTCCAAACCAAAATAACATAATGAAGAAAGGGAGTCAAGATGCATTAATGCTTAGAATTCTCTTTACAGTAATGCCTAAACCAATAATTTTATTCCATATGTCCATATGTCATTAAACACATACCCCAGTACATTCAAGGGAACATGATATGCTCACCTCTAGAATAATGTTTATTATTTATTTATCTTTAATAAATGATGGTGAGGATGATGTTGTTACTAGCTACGGAGACCAACTTACTTCTATACTAAAAAATATTTGATGAAATATTTTCTAAATTTCCATAATTTCAATGAGTTAGTAGGGGAGGGAGGGGGGGCTGGAATAAAGAGATATTGGAGAAAAATGCAAGATTTAAAGAAAAAGGAAAGTACCTTTAAAAAAAACCATAAAATCCTATGCAGTTTGGTTGGTAGACTCGTGTTTCGCTTTAATACAAATTAAATCTATGCTCAATGTCAAAGTTAGTTTTAAATTTAGTTTATGCGTATAATAGGGTTTAATATTGATTTGCTCTCTCAGTAAATTTAAGTTAATCTAATGATTCATAAGAGTGGATGCACTGATTCAGATAGGAGGAGATCAGGATGATACCGAACTACCTTGTAGAATATGTAGCTAGGGGAGGATTTTCTATAGGAAAGATATGAGATTCTAAGTTTGATATGCAAACATGTTATACTTGTGTGTTATAAATTCAAAGAATGAAACAAAAGATAATGTGAAAATAAAACAGGGAGGTCATACTTAAAAGAAAAAGTTTTGATATAATTTAGTGCAAAAACAAACTATTATAGTGAAAACTTCTATGAAACACAAGGATTATCGAGTTATATTTAACATGTAAAGTATTGTAGTCTAGTGAAAAAAAACAAAACTCTATGTTACACTTTAGGTGATTTTAAGATGTAAATTTTAGGGAAATCAATTTGGGGAAATAAATGTGCATAATAACCATCACTACATTGTAAAAGTTGAAGGAAATGACCAAATCCTATGCATATGATGTACAAAAAAACAATTATAAACACTTATGCGTAATTGGAAATGAGAGGTGATGACTAGAGGAAGTGGCTTGCGCTACTCAGTCATCACTTGATCTCGAAAAGTTAAAAAAATGTTATTAGAAAATCAACGAGCAACGCTGTAATACACGACGATACTAAGAAATAAAAAAAAATGGAGCATGGGATATTCTCCCTCTTAAAATGACAAGCTAAATAGTCACGAGACGTTGGACCAAGGTACCTTGGTAAATTGTGTTTTACTAAGTGCTTAGTAGGTGCACCATCAAAATTATATCATAAAAGTAGTAGACTGATGTCGAGACATGAACCACACACACTGAAGAAAAAAAGAAAAGAGTTGAGCCTACACTATAACCAAGTATACTTAAAATAATGTTTTTCAACTTTAGGAAAGAAGAAAAAGTTGGAATAAAACCCTTTTTTACCACAACAACAAAATAGGGAGTCATAATGCAATAGGTATATAAAATAAATAATTATGCTAATTGTAAACTCAGTGGGGATAATACCTTAATTTTTTTTTTAATGAAACATAAAGAAACTTGAATACAATAAAATGAATATGCCATGGACATATCATAAATCTATCTTGAGATTAGAAAGAAAAATTTACAAAGATAAGTGAAATAATTAACCCTCGAAGGGTTTCCACTCCATTAAGAATTTTAATGACAATACAACCCATAATGGTCATTTGAATTTAACCATAGAGTTTGTACATATTCAAAATTCCTTTTGAAGGTCACCAAATGGGACATTCTCCAACATGTTGATAATTTTAAATAAATCAAATATTACTAAAAATAAAATTGAGACTCAATGCTTCGAGATAGACATTGAAGGCTTGTTCAACCATTGTTCTAGAACGAGTAAGAAGAGCAGATGGGTAATGTGTTGAAACCAACCTGTAGGCTTGGGGGGGAATAGAGATTAGCCATGTACGTTTATTTCGGTTCTTGTCATTTTGGAATCGAAACCAACACAAAGAGGTTATACATGTGACATTTAAATTCAACCGAGAGTGAATCCCAGAATTTATGAGAGGAAATAATAGAAGTTAGCTTGGGAAATAAGAACCCTTAGAAAATAGCAGATTCATACCTGTAACTTGGAGGAAACGAGTGCTCGTTTCTTATGAGAATTCCATAGTGCTGTCAACATCGAGAGAGAAATCAAACACACAATTTTGTAATGGAGAAATATAAACTACATAGAAATAGGGGAAGAAAATAAAAAGATCAACCACATTTTATGAGGGATTATAAATCCTGGGAAAAAATTAGGAAGAAATTTAGGGTCAAGCTAGTGATGGTCTCATACCCTTTGTGGAAAAAACAATGACTAAAAAACCCTCTAATACTTACCTAGTAACCATTGTTCATGTAAGGACCAATTCCTCCATACAACTAATCAAACCCTAGATGGAAAAAAGAACCTATATAAGAACTCATGGAAATCATGGGGAATGAACACTAGTATCCAATTGATAATGTAGTACAAAGACACAATCCTAAGCATGAGACTTCATAAAATCAACAGGAAAAAAAATCTTGTCCATGCAGACAACCCTCACACTATAAATACTAAAAGATAACATAGGGAGGTATAACTTGAAATGAAGACACAACGACACAATATATGTGACCACAAAGTAATATAGTGAGAGAAATAGATGGAGACAAGTGAAATTTCAGTGCACATAACTTTTTTTCAATAGATAAGGTGACAACAATAGGTTATTAAGCCTTACTACATATTGTCGTTGGAGAATAATCAGAGTAGAAGAGAAGACATGCCTGCTATGAGACTAGGAGGAAAGTTCACAACTACTAGTATAAAAGAAGAGCTCATGGTGATGCGTATCAAGCATGAAACCACCACTAGAGTGGAAAAAACAACAAAGATGAACGAGAATATGTTGGGTCCCTATAATACTAGTGATTACCCCATTACTATTGTAGTTATACCCCTTATTTATATTTTTGTGCCCCTATTACCCCCATATTATTATTTCTGTGCCCCATAGAATCCCTCTATTGTTATTTTTGTGGCTTTATATTATTATTGTTAGGTCGGCTGGATTATATTGTGACTCCTTAGACTCCTATATATAGAAAGGAGGTTTTGTCATTTGTATCATCCAAGAATTGTTCATTTATGTAATGTAAAGGAGGTTACCCCTCGAAGAGGCTGAATTCTAAGGCGTTGATCTATCTTTTCTATCTTTTCTTGAGCTGGTTTCATAACATTTGGTATCAAAGCTTTGGATTCTAGGGTTTCGCTGCTCCAAACAGGTCATCGTGGCATTTTCGCTATAACTATTTTTCTGTGTCGTTTCAGAAGTCGAAAAAAAAACCCATTTGAGAAGCATTGGCACTGAACCTTGGGTCCAAATTTCAGAGATTTTTGCGTGATATTTCTGAGATATGATCTGAGGAAGTTGGTATTTTTGGAGACTCCTGAATTACATTCAAAACATGTGACCTGGGGAAAATCGTCATAACTTTCTCTCTGAGGATCAGATTGCAATTTCATAAAAAGTTAAAGAAAGAGGATGGACAATAGTTTCTTGTGGGTGTTTTTTAGATCTAAAGGTCAGAACAGTGACTCGCGGCACGTCGTACAAGTTAGATCTACTGAACTAGTCTATAATCAAGTCACTGTGGGAGATTTCACATAACTCTTCCTTGGAGAATCCAATTTGGGTCAGACTTGTGGCATTGGAAAGAGGACACAAAGAGCTACTACAGGTCACAAGTTCAGAACTAGATGACTGGAAAGTATAGAGATACATCAGAGGCAATATCGAGCTCCTACAAAGTGAAAAAAGGTGTGTAGATTTTTTTAAATTTTTGCTTAAGCTTGGTTTGAAAATTTATTTTGAAGGAATTCAAAGGGCATAGTAGAGAATTATTATCGGTAACTGATGCCCCGAGGAAAGAAAATGCAAACACCTAGTAAGGAACCTGAAAGCTCTAGCATGACTCATGAAGAAGAGGAAGAAATGCTACATGATATATCAAAATTACAAGAACAAGTGCAACAAATGTCACGCTCACAAAAGTTAACAGATGCTAAGATAAATGGCGTGGAAGCTAAGATGAATGGCATGGAAGCTAATATGGACAATTTAAAGATAGATTTGAACACAAATTTGAAGATAGGCATGGCAGATTTGAAGACAAATTTGACTAATTTTCTACAAGAAATACTTACTAATGGTGAAAAGGTAGTAAAGGAAACTCATGATGAGAACAAAAGAAATGTTAATCATGATTCCATAGACGCTAATGTTGGATCGAAGAATCACCACATTCCAAAAATCGATATGAGGAAGTTTGATGGCAAGGATCCCGCCACATGGATATTACAGATGGAGCAATTCTTCGATCTCAATAATGTGCAAAACACACAAAAGGTACGTATGGCAACTTTATATTTGGAACCAAATCAGTTTGTATGGTATCAATGGCTTTGTTCTCGTAAACAATTTATCACTTGGGCAATTTTTACGGAAGAATTGATAGCACATTATGAGGATACAAAAAGCAACACTTTTTTTAGCCAATTGATAAGTCTCAAACAAAAGGGTTCAATAATGGAGCACATTGAGGAGTTCCAAAAATTGAACATAAGGGTAAAAGATATTCCAGAGGAGCATAGGATTGATGTGTTCATAGGGTCTTTAAAGGATAATATCCAACATGATGTGCGCCTTTGGGAACCTGATTCATTAGAGAAGGCATTCAGGTTAGCAAGAA
Organism: Pinus tabuliformis; assembly: GCA_031772625.1. Classification (NCBI taxonomy): domain Eukaryota; kingdom Viridiplantae; phylum Streptophyta; class Pinopsida; order Pinales; family Pinaceae; genus Pinus; species Pinus tabuliformis. The sequence goes on along the minus strand of CM062810.1, from coordinate 474,336,840 downwards.
AAATGGAAAGCAAAATTATGGCAACTAGGAAGCATACCATTCACAACTATAAAGACGGAAGTGTTGTTGCCCATAGTCTTCCACAACCTACAAGGTTGACACCACAACAATTGGAAGAAAAAAGAGCAAAAGGGCTTTGTTACAATTGTGATAGCAAATACACAAAAGGTCATAAGTGTGCTGAGAAGAAATTATTCTACATAGATTGTGAAGAGGAAGAAGAAAAGGAGCAAGAAAGGTCAAAAGAAGAGGATATATTCCAGGAACAAAGCCTAGATGAAGAACAAATAAATCCGACCATATCTTGTAATGCATTGGCGGGAATTACCACTCCTCAAACCATCAAGATAGAAGGACAAATCAAGAAGAAAAAGGTAATAGTGTTGATTGATTCAGGAAGCACCCACAATTTTATTCATTGTAGGGTAGCAAAAGAATTGAATTGCTTCCTATATCCAGCACCAGAGTGTCAAGTGATGATTGCAAATGGAGGAACAATAAATTGTTCTGGAAAGTGCCATAATATCAAGCTATCCATGGGAGAATATGTATTGACTAGCCCAATGCTTTCCATTCCAATGGGAGGTGCTGATGTTGTACTAGGAGTCCAATGGCTACAATCCTTGGGTACAATAGCTTTTAATTTTCAAGAACTTTTCATGAAATTTTCTGTGGAAGGAAAGGAAGTTGAATTAAGGGGTATTGCAGGGAAACCAGGAAAGATAATCAGCTCTAATGGCATGACAAAGCTTCTAAAAAAGGAGCAAAGAGGTGTAATTGCACAATTATGTTCGCTAGATGTTTCCACATTGGAATCATCTATTTCTCCAGATCTCCAAAAAGTCCTGGACAATCATTCCAAGGTATTTGAGACTCCCAAAGGTCTCCCACCTATGCGTGATCATGATCATGCTATTCATCTGATTCCAGGAAGTGTTCCTCCAAACATCAGGCCGTACAGATATCCCTATGTCCAAAAAAGTGAAATTGAACGTATGGTTGCAGAAATGCTAGAGGCTGGTATAATTCAACCGAGTCAAAGTTCTTTCTCAGCTCCAGTAGTATTGGTGCACAAGAAGGATGGATCATGGCGCATGTGTCCAGATTATAGGGAGCTCAACAAGCTCACTATTAAAGATAAGTTCCCCATTCCTGTCATTGATGAATTACTGGATGAATTGCATGGATCAATTTACTTCACCAAGTTGGATCTTCGTTCGGGATATCATCAAATCAGAATGAAGATTGAAGACATTCCGAAAATGGCATTTAGAACTCATGAGGGTCATTATGAATTTTTGGTCATGCCTTTTGGCCTTACCAATGCACCTTCAACATTTCAAGGTTTGATGAATTCAATTTTCAAACCATTCCTTAGAAAATTTGTGTTGGTATTTTTTGATGATATACTAATCTACAGCAAGTCTTGGAAGGATCATGTTGAACATGTTGACAAGGTGCTACAACTATTGGAGGAGAAACAATTATATGCAAAAAGATCCAAATGTTTCTTTGGAGTCCAGGAGGTGGAATATTTGGGTCATATTGTATCTCATGAAGGAGTTAAGGTAGACCCTAGCAAAATTAAAGCCATTAAGGAATGGAAAATCCCCACATCCATAAAGCATCTGCGAGGATTTCTTGGGTTGACAGGGTATTATCGCAAGTTTGTTAAGAATTATGGGAGAATAGCAGCACCTCTAACAACATTATTGAAGAAAGATTCATTTTCATGGACTCCGGAAGCAACAAAGGCCTTTAAACATCTTAAAGAGGCAATGTGCCAAGCACCGGTCTTAGCTACACCGGACTTCACAAAAACCTTTATTGTGGAATGTGATGCTTCAGGAAATGGAATTGGTGCTGTTCTAATGCAAGATGAAAGACCCATTGCTTTTGAAAGTCGTCCAATCAAGGGAAAGTTTTTAAGCAAAGCTATTTATGAGAAGGAAATGTTGGCAATACTCCATGCACTTAAGAAATGGCGACCCTACCTAATGGGAAGACACTTCAAGGTAAAAACGGATCATGATAGCCTTAAATACTTTTTAGAACAAAGATTATCCTCTGAAGAGCAACAAAAGTGGGTCACAAAGATGTTGGGTTATGACTTTGAAATCATCTACAAAAAAGGGAAGCAAAATGTGGTGGCAGATGCACTCTCAAGAAAGGATGAGGATATGGAAGCATTGTTGTGTGCCATTTCTATTATCCAACCAGATTGGATAAACGAAGCAAAGGAGGAATGGAAGAATGAAGAAGAAGTGTGGGCACTTATTCGAAAGCTACAACAAGATTCCAGTACTTCTGATACATTTAGCTGGCAAAATGATTCGTTATGGTACAAAGATCGCTTATACCTCTGTAAGAATTCCCAGCTAAAACAAAAGATTCTTATGGAATTGCACACTTCTCCCTTAGGAGGGCACTCAGGATTTTTAAAAACTTACCACAGGGTTAAGAAGGAATTTTTTTGGGATGGCCTTAAATCAGATATTCAAAAGTTTGTGGCAGAATGTTTGGTTTTCCAACAAAATAAAGTTGAAACAATTAAGACACCGGGTCTATTACAACCTTTATCCATTCCAAGCCAACGTTGGGAGGAGGTTTCAATGGATTTTATCACAGGTTTACCCAAGTCTGAGGGAAAGAGTGTCATCATGGTGGTAGTTGACAGACTTACCAAGTATGCACACTTTTGTGCATTATCACATCCATTTAAAGCCAGTACAGTTTCTACTGCATTTATGGAAACAGTTCAAAAGCTACATGGAAACCCAAAGATTATTGTAAGTGACAGAGATCCCATTTTCACTGGAAATTTTTGGACAGAATTATTTTCTTGTCTGGGTACTCAGTTAGCTCATAGCTCATCTTATCATCCTCAATCTGATGGGCAAACTGAGATAGTAAACAAATGTTTGGAAGGATATCTTCGTTGCTTTGTATCTGATAAACAGACACAATGGGTCAAATGGTTGCCTCTGGCTGAATGGTGGTATAACACTTCCTTCCATACAGCAACAAAAATGACCCCATTTATGGCACTTTATGGGTACCAACCACCATAAATCACATCATATTTAAGAGAAAATTCTAAGGTTCAAGCAGTGGAACATCACATCGAACATCAACAACAAGTCCTCCAACTCTTAAAGGATAACCTCGTGTTGGCACAAAATAGAATGAAACAACAGGCAGATCAACATCGCAGTGAAAGAAGTTTTGATGTAGGTGATTGGGTATTCCTACGGCTACAACCATATAAGCAAATGTCCCTAAAGCAAGCTAAAAAGGATAATAAATTATCACCAAAGTATTATGGTCTGTACAAGGTGTTGGAAAAGATTGGTACTATGGCATACAAATTGGAGCTTCCTGCAGCTTCTCGATTGCACCCAGTTTTCCATGTTTCATGTTTAAAGAAGGTTATAGGTGACAAGCTCCCAGTTCAAACAATATTGCCAGAACTTGACGAGGAAGGAAAAATTATATTGGAACCGGAAGTAGTCACAGAAACAAGAACTCGACAGCTACGAAATCGATCAATTTCAGAGTATCTTTTCAAGTGGAAGAACTTATCCGCTGAAGATTCCACATGGGAGGATGAGAATTTTATGCAGAAGTATTCAGAACTACTCAAGCGTTGAGGACAACACTTTTTTGAAGGAGAGGGGCATGTTGGGTCCCTATAATACTAGTGATTACCCCATTACTATTGTAGTTATACCCCTTATTTATATTGTTGTGCCCCTATTACCCCCATATTATTATTTCTGTGCCCCATAGAATCCCTCTATTGTTATTTTTGTGGCTTTATATTATTATTGTTAGGTCGGCTGGATTATATTGTGACTCCTTAGACTCCTATATATAGAAAGGAGGTTTTGTCATTTGTATCATCCAAGAATTGTTCATTTATGTAATGTAAAGGAGGTTACCCCTCAAAGAGGCTGAATTCTAAGGCGTTGATCTATCTTTTCTATCTTTTCTTGAGCTGGTTTCATAACAGAATAACACTCAAACCTAGGTTAGGATAGGAGAAATTAATCATCACAATTATATTTTGGAAATAATACCCCTACCGTTGATTCAAACCCAATACTGATGAGAACATGGTCATCACATGCACCATAGGGATGTGGAGAAATCCGGATCAATCACATAACTCAAAGAACTATGTTATGAAATCCTTAGAACCCACATGTATTCCACCAAGGAGGATTCCAAGTATAAAATGTCAGTTGAATTTGTTGAAGAAAGAGGTGAGTAAGGCATCCATCTAGAGCCTTCATAGGTTAAGCAAAAATGCAAGATATTGTATAATTAACAATAAGGTCCAAAGTTGTTTTAAACAAAATTCAATTAATAGCCAAAAGAATATTTAATGGTAATGCATGTTTACAAAACAACACAATATCTCATGTGAGCCACAATAAGAATATAAACAATGGAAATTGCACTGATTTCCTAGGTAGGAGCCCTTGAATATAAAGTTCTAATTAGGAACATATTAACTGTTAAAATGTCTAACCATAAGAAAATTGAATACTCCAAGTCATACGATAATTATATGCTCAAAGGGAAAATTTATTTATAATGATATGGTAGATGTAATTGGAGTGGTTATGGTAAGTGACTATTTTATCCATTAAAAAAAAATTGTGCAACATGGGTACATGATTGGCTTTATCAATTATGGATTAGTGTGGTAGGTTGGTGATAGTTCAAGGGTTCATATTGGGCTCAATTTGTGGTCTGGAAGTGGTAATTCACACATCCTCCTATAGAAACTAATTTCTTTTCTAAATGATTAGGGTCTTTTGTCACTAAATCATATAGGTTATCATGAGAATTCATCAATTTGGGGTCACGAATGGTTATCAGTGAAAGTTATTGATTTTCTAGTTCATTGGCATCGAAGGTGGAACCAATATATCAATGCTTTGTCTGCTTCTAATATTAGGTTACTAGTGAGCTCAGGGAAGTTACTCTCCAAAGGATGGATACATGTATATATATGTAGATCTCAAACCTAAAAATGTCTTATGGTGGTGGCAACCTTTATGGAGGATTTCCTTTCCTAAAAAGTCTCGATTATTTATGTGGTGTTTACTTTAGAACAAGGTACCCACTGGTGAAAACCTAAAAATGAGACATTTCTAGCATTTTTCATGCTGTGTAATGTGTAAACAAGAGGAGGATTATATTAGTCATTTGTTTATCCATTGCCTATTTTCTTCTCACATATGGAACCTTGTATATCATTGTCTGCATGTTCGTATTAGATAGTCGAGAGATAATATCATCGATTCCTAGAGGTCATTGTGGGATGAGGCCTTGAACATAAAATAAATAAATATACCTCCTTCAGTTTACTCGGTTATTTGTCTTTGTAGGAACCATAAAATCTTTCAAGATTCTAATTTTCATCTTGAACAGATTGAAGCATAGGTTATAGCAATTTAAAGTATGCTCCCTGATGACGAAAAATATCAAAGAGCAAGGAACATCATTGTTGAATCTATTGATAAATATGTACCATGGGCTAATCTCGATGGATCCTCACAATAGGGATGAGAAGTGGGTAGGGATGTTCTCTATTTAAATGAAGACCATTATTTCAAACTTAAGATGGGCCTTGGAATAGGAACAAATAATTTTGCTGAACTCAATAGTCTAAGATTTCTTCTATTATTTTCCATTGAAAAGGGGTGTCATCAACTACAAGTGTTTAATATTCACTTATTAATTATTAATAATAGATCAATTAAAATTTTAAAGAGATATTAAAAATAAACACACTTCATAATAAATTAATAAAATATCGTTAACTCTTCATTACAAAGTGATAAATGTTAAAAGTGCTAGACACTAATTTAGGTCGAGTGACGAACTATTGTCTGGTATCCTCATCTCCTCATTCATCCTCATCATCTTATGAGATTGATAAAACAATGGCTTTTATTTTATTTAGCACATCATGGAATAATTTATTTGACCATAGACAAATAGTTCCCTCAGTGTTTCCTGATATCATGTCATAAGTCCTTTCATCATATGTGAATGCCGAGATGTGCATATATTTGAAGGCCATTATTTTCAACTTAGAAAAAAAATTTGGAGCATCAATTATAATCTTTCCAAAGCTTTTTCCTGTAATAATGCTACTAATATTGATGGACACTGGATATCGTCCAAAACCACAAAAAAAAATCAAAATGTCCTCTTCGTTTGTAATGTACGAACCTATGAAAATAATGATGTCAAAAGCATGACGGTCCTCAAATGTGATCCCAATCTCACCTTGTAAATCACAAAGATGAACCCTTGTTTCTGTGATGCACAATAAGGAACTTCTTTTGGCTAAACAAATATATGGGAAAGTAAGACGGATGCCACTTCATTCTATTATTTGATAATTTTTAGAAGATATATCCACGACATGCATCTCTAAATTTGAAAAACTATTCGATCAGGGCCATAGAAGTCAATGAAGTTAATGCTATGTCCTAGAGAGACATGTATGGAAATTTATTTTCAAAGTTATCCAATTTATTTGGAATAAATTCTCATTAAGACTTGCTCTCTTACTTTTTATTATTTTTAATCATTATGAACATGTCCCTATTTCTTAGACTTCCAAAGTTGAACATTGATTTTAATATTTTTTCACTTGGATAAGGAATTCTAAACAATTCTATGTACTCTTTCAATTCAAAAAAATTCAACATCCTCTCATTCTTATCATCAATCATGCCTTTGAAATTGGAAAATCAAAATAACAATTGTCTTCTAGTTGTCATTAAAAGAGTTCTCTTTCTTCTTTATATTCTCATGTTGTTATAGATGCAATGTCTAAGCCTACAAGGTTTTTCAATTCTTTGACTATCTTATTGTGACAATTATAACACATATCAATCACTTCTACTATCAATGAATTATTATGAAAATTATAACAAATATCTTCAATGAACCTTTTTGGTATGATGGGAAACCCACGTCGTCAGTAAGTGGCGACATTTCTCCATATTGTCACAATAAAACAAGATAGTGGCCACTATAAATTACAAATAATATGTCATGGAATATGAGAAAATCTCTAACTTTGGTATCAAATATAAATTCAAATTCTTATAAAACAATACTCCCAAAAAATATTTGGAAGCTTTCTATTGTCTTTGTCATCGTACACCTCTCGCCTTTGCAGGTTCTGGAAATAATCGATGGATGGAAAAGTACTTCTAAATGTAATAGTGAGATTAGATATGGATAATTCTAAGGAGTTATCATGCAGGGTATCATCCTCATTAACATTTCCAATAGAGACAAACCTCCAACACTCATATTTTCCAAAGAAAATTCCTTCCCATGAATTATATGTAATATGCTAATGAGACTAAGTTTTTGTCTAGGAAATGATAGAAATTCCACCATGATTTTGTTAAACATTGGAATTTTGTTTTGGAAATTTGGTTATAGTTTTCAAGATTTAGGATTTTGGATACCCAAGAGGTTTTAATGGTGTTGAATCCATTTCTATCATAAAAATAATAATTTAATCCGAGGTCCAAATAAAAAATAAGGAACATATTCCGACAAGAAATGGTTGTTCATTAGCTAGGGGAAATTGTCACCTCTGTAAACAACACTGCGAGCTATTGTTTGACGTTATCTCCTCCTTCATCCTCCTTATTTAAAAGCCTCTTAGTCACCTCCTTCATTCTCATCATCATCCTTTGAGATTGATAAGGCCTCAAAGTCTCCTCCTTCATCCTCATCATCATCCTCTGAGATTGACAAGGCCTCATGGTCTCATCCTTCATCCTTTGAGATTGGAAAGGCTTCTTGGTCTCCTCCTTCATCCTCATCATCATCCTTTGAGATTGGCAAGGCCTCTTAGCGCTATCCCTCATCCTCACCATCCTTCGATATTGGCAAAAGAATGGATTTTCTTTTATTTGGTATGTCATAACACAATGTATTCGACCATACAAAAATTGTTCCCACAATATTTCCTAACATAATATGATGATTCCTTTTATCGTATTTGAATTCCTAGATGATAATATGTTTGAAAGCCATGTATTTAAACTTAGAAACAAAATTTCAAGATGACATTGTAATCTTTCTAAATAATTTTATTATATTAATGCTATTAGTATTGACGGACTGAGGATACTAGCCGAAACCACAAATATAATGAGTATACATATGTTATTAAATTTGTGCTTAGTCACAACAAATGCACAAGAAGTGTGGTACAATTTTATTATTTCTCCCATATGTCCTTTGATTGATCATTGCTACTAGTATTTTTAAGGGACTACTGAGGTCATGAGTCCAATTATCCTCAACGCTTTCAGAGTTAGTCAACACTAATAAGCCAAAGAGAAGTGATCTATTTGGGTGGATATTCTCGAATATTTCCTAGGAGAAAAAGGGACTACTAGTTTCTTAAACAAATCATTACATTTATGTGCATAATTTGCAAAAACTACCTAATAAAATAGAAATTTTGTAACAATGCATATCTTACTTGAGTTCGACATTATTCTCCATTGGAAGTTCATTCATGTTAAGGAACTAGTGCATATTTTTCCAACTCCGAGAACTAGATACAATGGAATTATTGCACATAAAATTAAGTCATCCCTCTAACTCTAAAATCTATTGATGCAGGGCCTCTATTTCATCCTCTTCCCTAGCATTATTTTATTTTATAGTTTTTATATCTTCTAGCACATTGACATTAAGCTCCATTTGTTTCCTTCGTCTCAGGTTCATTTCCATATGATCAACTTGTAACTCCCCCATTTGATTTAGCACTTTATAGATCCTTTCATTGCAATTGCTTTTTATATGTCCTTCATTGTTGCTAGTTCTCGAATCTTTTTCTTTACTAGTGCACATTTTGGTCGAGATGTCCTTAAAGAGTTTGTTGCTTCTGAAGTTAGTAGACCAAACCTTTGCCTCCAATTCTAAAGCAGATCAAAGGATACCTTTCATCTGTCTTGCATTCAAATGTCTAATACTACTATTATACTTATTCTTATCCCTATCACTATATGCCAAGGTATTTTCCACAAAAATACTTTGATTTTTTACCTCATCATGAACCAAAGCCCTAAAAAGAGCTGGCCATACATGGGATTTTCAATAGTCTTGGTAGCACTGTGCTATGGTATTTTCATAGAGATACGTAAAATTTTGGTCACCTTTGTAGCAAGAGCACCGATGAAATAGAGGTTGGAGAAACATAGGCATTGTGAGGCATATATATATGCACTGTATTTAGACAATTTGTTTCTCGCAACCCATCATAGGGCTAAATATGTTCCTTTATTTGAGTTAGCCTTAGATGAAGACATGGTTCACTAGGCTGTCTACCTAAGATACTATAAGGAACTTTCCAATTACTTCGACACCCCTGTCAACTATATATCTTGAGTTGGTGACATTCTCATTCTTATTCCACCTCCTTCCTCCATAACCATATCATTACAATTCATAAATTATTCCCTTATCAGAGCCATTATAATTACGGGGGATTGTGCAATGGTTTCCTATACTTCTTCTTGCATATGGTTTCAATTTCATGCAAAGGTTGCATGCACCTAGTGTCTGCATGTTGTGAACTAAATGGGGTTTCCACAACATTCATTGGGGCCCCTTCCCATTTTATACTATAATTCCTTCCTTCATTCATGAGTCTTATGATTTTAGAAATTAATTTGACAAATAATGAGGATAGATTTATGATTTATATTTTATCAAAATAGAACTTCAACCTTGTAAAAAACTAGGGTAGATTCCCCCACCCCAATTATCCATTTATTTCTAATTGTCTTGCCTGAAGTTGGAATGCATGATTTTCACAGTTATCATCTTCTGCATTATGTTTACTAAGAATACAAAATTATTCTTTGTTTCGAATGCTATCCATAATATTATTTATTCTATTCAACATATTCTCAGAAGGTTATCCCTAGGTGAGGTTCATTGGTATTGGTGTTGTATAATGATGAATGAGTCCCCCAAGATCTTAATGCTGGGTACTTGTGCTATGGTCGGAAATATTAAGCCTTGCAACAAGGGATGCATTTATTCTTGTTTTTCTTCCATTTATCCCCATTCCCATGTGTTATTTTTTAATTGAGTTACTCTAGGTCTATACAATATCCCTCCCCATCTTGCCACCCTTGAATTTTTCTTTGAAGCTCAATCAAAATAAATAATCCAACTTTTCTCTTCCTTTTTCGTTCTTATAATTCCTATTTTATTAAGCATAATTTCTACTTCATGATAGGTTTCTTGCATTTGGAGGGTCAATGCAAGAAGGTGGGTTATAATTTTGGGCCAAATGTGCTAATGAGATTTCAAAATTTTACTCTTTTATCAAATTGATCCCTTGAAAATTCATATAAGCATTATGGATTTTGATTCAGAGTAAATTGACAATTTTTGGAGAATTAGGTTGTTGTCCTAATGATATGTTTTGTTGGGTGTGAAGCCTAATGATCTTCTTTATTAAGAGGTATCACCGCGTTGGACCCCAATTCATAATGTGGCGACAACACCGCCCGTAATATTTACACTGTAGGGGGGTCCAAGAGGGGCGGCGCCCCTGAAGCTAAAAATAGATGTAAAATTGCGTTGTAAAATGTTGTAATTTCGTAGTCAATCTGAGCCATTCATTAGGTGGAGATATGACAGTAGAAGTTATGTTTAATTTAGGGTTTGTTTCCCTAGAAGGAAACCCCTCGCTATATATGAGAGAATTGTATTACGTCTATGTAGATCTATATTCTGAATGAGGAAGAGAGAGGAGATTGAGAGCAAAGAGGGAATTATAATGGATCTATTGTAGGTTGTATCTCTTCAGTTTGCTGGATAATATAAAAGGAAGGACTGGCTGTTTCTCCATGGGCGTAGCCCAAACTGGGTGAACCACGTATATCTGTGTCTCTCTTGTTTTATGCGTTTTATGTGTTTATATTTATGCAATATTTTGTTTGTTCTGTTTCTCTGTAATATATAATTTTCTAACAACTGGTATCAGAGTTGAAGGTATATTTGGCTGATAAACTCGTAGGAGAGAAGGGTTCCTGGTTCGAGTGGGAGAAATGACAGAAGATGGTAGGTTTAGGGTCGAAAAATTTAACAACCAAAACTACCAGCTGTGGAAGATGAAGATGGAAGATTATCTGTATCAAAGAGATCTGTACCAATCATTGAGTGGAAAGGAAAAGAAGCTGACAAGTATGACAGACATAGAATGGAATATTCTCGATAGAAAGACACTTGGAACAATACGATTGTGCCTAGCGGCGTCGGTAGCGTTTAATATTTCAAAGGAAATGACAACAAAGGGTTTATTGTCAACATTGGCCAAACTATATGAAAATCCCTCTGCCTCAAATAAGATATTTCTTATGAAGCGTTTATTTAATATGAAGATGTCAGAAGGTGGATCTGTTACTAATCATTTAAATGAATTTAATATAGTTACCATTCAGTTAAGTTCTGTAGGGGTAACTTTTGATGATGAAGTTAGGACTCTGTTATTTCTGTGCTCATTGCCAGAAAGTTGGAATGGTTTAGTTCTGGCCATTAGTAACTCTATCTCTAGATCTAGTACTTTAAAGTTTGATGATGTTGTCGGTGCAATCCTTAGCGAGGAAATGCAACAGAAAAGCTCCGGTGAGACATCAGGTAATGCTTTGAATGCAGAGACTAGGGGAAGAAAAATGGAAAGAGGAAAGATCCCTGGATATCGCAGTAAGTCAAGAAAAGGCAGATCCAAGTCCAGATCGGGGAGAGTGTGCTGGAAATGTGGGAAGAAAGGACACCTGAAGAAAGACTGCAAGTCTTGGAAGGGAAAAGAAGGAGACGCGCAACAAGAAAATAATCATGAAGCAAATGTAACAGGTGATGTGTTGCAAGATGCTTTGATTCTTTCTTTAGAAAATATTATTGATGCCTGGGTGGTAGATTTAGGGGACTCATTCCATGCCACACCTGATAGGAAACACTTTCATGATTATTTTCAAGGAGATTTTGGACAGGTTTGATTGGGTGATGATAAACCCTGTAAAATCATTGGAATGGGTACAATTTTCATAAAACAACAGAATGAAAATCAATGGCTATTGAAGGAGGTAAGGCGTGTTCCAAATCTAAAGAAAAATCTCATTTCAACAGGGCAGTTGGGAGGTGAAGGGTGTGTGACTACTTTTAACGATAAAACCTGGAAGGTCACTAAAGTATCCCCAGTAATAGCAAAAGGAGAAAAGGTTGGTATATTGTATTTATGCAATGGTATTTCTAATTCTGTTAATTCTTTAAACTCTACAGGAGAATTACGTCATTGTGGCATTATAGGCTCGGGCACATGAGTGAGAAGGGGATGCATATTTTTCACTCAAGAAATTTGTTGCCAGGTTTGAAGCATGTTGATTTAAAATTTTGTGAGAATTGTGTTTATGGAAAAAAAAGAGAGTCAAATTCCTCAGAGTTGGGAAATAAAAGAAGAGCGAAAAGTTAGAGCTTGTGCATACATATGTATGGGGACCTGCTCAAGTATCATATCTTGGTGTCTCTCATTATTATGTTACTTTTATTGATGATGTGACCAGAAAGACCTGGATTTATTGTATTTGAAATAAATCTGATGTATTTGATGCTTTCAAGAAATGGAAAGCTTCGGTTGAAAATGAGACAGGAAAAATATTGAAGTGTCTCAGATCAGACAATGGAGGTGAATATTGCAGCAAAGAGTTTGATAGGTACTGTTCAGAAAATGGAATTCCAGAGAGAAGACAGTTCCACGAAAACCACAAGAAAATGGTGTGTCACAAAGGATGAACAGGACAGTCATGGGGTGTGCAAGGTGCATGAGATTACATGCAGGATTGCCTTTACAATTTTGGGTAGATGTTGTAGATACTATTGTTTATCTAATAAAAAATGTGCCTTCAAGTTCCTTTGATGGTGGTATTCTAGAGGAGGCATGGACAGTGTTATAGACATTTTTGTGCCTTACAACTCCAAGCATGAAATGTCCATAAACCAAGGGCTCCTAAGTCCCTAAAAGTGTTGTTCTAACCCCTAAAGGAACAAGGTCAACAAATTACAGCTTCTCTCAGAAGTTCTCCACCAGAAACTGCTCAGAATAAGTCAAAACAGGATCATTTCAGCTGCTCCACTGGCTAGGTGCGCTGCATTGCACCTAAATACACTGGCTAAGTGTGTTGCAATGCACCTAAATACACTATGAGGGTGCGTTGGGCGAGAAATGACAAATGGCAGTGTCATTCCGCGAGGTGGAGAGACAATGGAAGCTTCCAGAATCTTCTCCTATGACACTTGCCTCACTGAATTTGACCAAAGATGAGTAAGAGGCCTTCAGTCTCCAAGTGGAAGCAAGAACTGACAGAGAGAAGACACTAATCAAATCACAAGCTGACTCATCCTCCTTACACATATCTATATATGGATCCCTCATCCCAGAGATCCAGAGGCTGGAATTTTGCACATTGTAAGGAATTGCTGTTGGTTTTGAGACAAACATCAGAGTATTGGGTGATCTATGCTTTGTTGGAGGTGAAGAGGGGCTTCTTTGCTGGGAGGTTGATGCTGGGTCAGGAACCATCGGTTGTAACTCCTCCTGGATCTTTTCTTGTTTATCAATAAAAACTATTTGAGTTTTTCCTCCATGCTTGTGTATCATTGATGCTTGTTACATTTGTATGGTTAAATTAAATCTGATCCTAAGTTGTTTATGAATATAGATCCATGTCTTTGTATAGTGTTCTTCTTCTATGATCTTACAGGTACTTGGTGAAGCTGGGCAAGTAAGGGAGCAGGTAGCTGGAGACTGTCAAAGAAGAGAGGGATTGGATCAAAGGATTAGCGCAAGACACAGGTTGGTTCTTTCTATTCCTCTCTGTCTATAGTTCATAAAGGAAATACAAAAGTAGTTTTTCTCTGTTTGTTTCTAAGGCAGCTGTCACACCTTAGTGGGATAGAGCAGTTCTAAATAGACACTTTTCCTGGTAACAAAATGGCGACCATACTGGGGACAATGTCTAATTAGTTTGTTTGTGTATCTCTTTGTTATTTGTTTCATAAACTTATAAGTAGCATTCGAACTGCATTTGCCATAACAAATGCAAAGTAGACATCTGCTGCTTCAATCCATTCACTGGATTTGTTTATGATTTGAACAGCTGATTCACAAACAATCTGATTGCCCTTGTGATAGCTCTTAGACCCTCCTTAGATCTACCCCTGCTTGTGCATTACTGATTGCTTTTACTCGGCCAAAAACCAAAGACTGAACTGCAAACTGTGACCCAGAACCCGGACATATTCTCGTTTCTGGCCCAGCGCAGGTACTGTTAAGAGATCCTGAATTTCAGCGCACTTCCCGAAAGGGCAACCTGTGCTGCAATGCAGTTTCTCTGTGTTACATGTGCGCTGATCAGACTAGCCCTGTGTAGTTGAGGTTCTTGTGCTTCATTCTCTCCAGTTCTATCTCTGAATTTTGCTGCCTGTGATCAGTATATGTCTGTTTAAAACCCCTTTTCCTTGCTTTTATTCCGCCTCCTTTGTACAAAAGAACTGTAGATGTTTTTGTGTGTTTTTTGAGTCGTTTATAGTTTTCCATTGCAAAAGTAGAATAGTCGTACTGTCGTCCTTTGATTTAGATCTGTCGCAAGTGTCGATTTCGATCATAGCAGAAAGTTTGATTGCTGTTGATGGTTGATTATACTTTTACTATTTCCTTTGGTCTGAATTTGTGATTTTCTAGTGTCAAAACGAGTATTCATTTCAAAATCATAAAGTGCCGTAATCGTCTCTATCTTTTGATTTCGAAAAGAAGCTTGTTTGTGTTTGTCGCTTGAAAGCAAATTCAGATTTGTACATCAACTTTATTTTTAGCATCAATACTAAGAAATTCGAAAACAAATACATGCATGTGCATTTGCATATAGACAGTCTGTTTGGCTTGATTTAGGAAAGTGCATTTACAGTGTGCTCTTTGCTCTTTGTGAAAAGATTGTGTCTTTCTTTTCCTCTAGTAGCTAGGATTTTCATTGCGCAAAAGAGATAAAAGTTTGTTTATCATCTTTTAGATTGCATTTTAGGAATTACATCTACATCTCGTGGTGAACCCAAAAGGCAAAATTCATAAGCAAGATCAACTTAAAATAAATTCAATGAATCTAACAACGCTTTGGAACTTAACGCACAACATTTAGAGGTCTAGGCTAGAGACGTATTCCGGCGTCGTAAAGCCTGGTAACTGTTGTCCTCACTGATGGTTGGGTGATTCCTCCACTTTGAGACGATAAGTGCTAGTACGGACTTGTGCTCCCACGTACCGTCAAGTATATTTTGGGAGACCCCTATAGGCTTAAATCCTTTATCCATAGGAAGCTGTGTTTGCCGCCCTATCGATCACAATGCACTGAACACAACATTCGGGAAGATTGACTGCCGTACCGTAAAAAATGTTCTGCAGTTTTGGGATTGGTTTGGTACTCCCTCTACCTAGACTTCCAGAGCAGTCCCTTTCGTTCCTTTTCAGACTCCTTAACGGAAAAGGTCCATCTGAGCACTTGTCACTTCAGGCTCATTAAAAATCGAAGGAGACTAGAGTCATCTTTTGTTTTTTCTCGACTCTTAAAAACTGAAAAAACAAGTTGTGTCAAAGCGTCTAAAATTTATTTTAAACGGAATAATCATCACCTTTCCCTCGTTGATCTTCGAAGTTAGTCTCACTTCATCGCAAGTTCTTGTAGAATCACTGGGAAATCTTTTGGATAGACTAGATATGTCTGAACAATCGTCGACATCTAGGACTGTGTCATCCGACATAGCAGCAGCAGAACCTCCTGCTGCTACTCCAACAATGTTCGCCGGTATACCATCTGTCCCGGCAAGTTATCAACAACAAACCGGAGTCCAATCAGGGACTGTTTCGACGACATGGTTTGTTCCTATTTCGTCATCCGGATTATCATCTAGTATTTCTTATGTTGAAACTCAACAAGTTGATCAAATGTGTCTTCAAAGGCCAATCTACCCTTTAAGTACTGGATTGCCACCATATGGAGGAAAGTATGCCTTTTCATTGTTCCCCCCAGAGAACAACCATATGGGAGTTTACAACAAAGTTCAGGTCAAACTGGAATTACATCCAGCGGTTGGGTACCAATACTGCCTCAGCAACCAAGGGTTGTATATTCAACGCAACCAGTCCACCCTGTGTCGAATATTCCCGCTATACCTGCTATCGTGACTGCATCGCAAGTACAAGCGCTACCTGTTGTATGTCAACCCCAAGTTTCTCAGGTTGCAATACAACAGCCCCTTGTCTCAACGACTCAATCACAACCTCAGGTTAGTGCCTCCTTATCTGGAGCGACTCGGGCTCAAACAAGTACTATGACTCCTCATCTTGGTCAATCATCCAGTATTGGACAACAAAAATGGTCCAACAACCAGGGCTGGTTCAATCCCAACAACCGCAATTCCAACAATCATATCAAGGACCTGAGCAACAAGTCTTTGTAAGTAATGGGCAACTGCATTTCGAAAGCGGTTATCAACAACCATACTATAATGGTTATGCCAATCAACCTTGTCAAAGTTGCCAGCATCAAATACGTTATGCTGGTATGCAAAGACCCACTGCTCAGGCGATTCCATCTTATCCTGGGTATGCTTCACCTAACCTGAATCAACAGTTGCCCTTTGTAGCAACTCTAGAATTACCAGATCTAAACCGGCTGACGAATGATCCAATTGCTTATGCCCCTTGGTGGCTAGCGATTCTGCATAAACTTCGTCAGATATTCCTAAATTTAATGGAAATACGGGTGAAGACCCGTCGAATCATGTGATGACATTTCATCTGTGGTGTTCATCAAACACCCTAAACGATGATTCGATTAGACTTCGCCTTTTTCAGAGGACGTTAACTGGTCCGGCAGCAAAATGGTATATCGAATTGCCTAGAGCTTCATTTGACAACTTCAGTACCCTAGACACAACCTTTTTAACCCATTTTCAATTACCGATAAGGTACGAAACGGGAATGGAACTTCTTACCAATTTCAAACAAACAATGGACACTCACATATCTGATGATATACATGAGTGGCGACATCATCGTAGAATGGTGAAAACGTATGTTCCCGATCAGCTTTTAGCTGAATGGTTTATTAAGTTATTATTGCCTTCCATCACGGAAGATGTGGCAAAGGGGGGAGTCGTAACAGAAGAGCAAGTTATCACTCGTGCGCAATATTTGGACTTGATTTACACTCAGTCTGACACGCTCTACGATAAAATACCTGACGCCCCTAGACCGGAATTCTCAATTCCTCCTCCTCCTAAATCAAACAATGACTCTCATGCCGGCAATGGCGTGATTGGTGCAACAGACACGAAATCGACAAAGGCTACATCTAAAAAGGCCCGTAAGATTTCTAGTCAAAATGCAAATGAGGAACTTCTTACCTCAGAAGTAAATGCCATGTCGACTGACAAGGGCAAACAACTGAAGCAACCAGGGGGCAAGAAGAAAAAGAAAGGGAGAAAAAAGAAGCACGATAAAGCTTTTGCAAACCCTTCTGGGCAAAGGAAACCCCCTGCGGGGTGTCATATATGCGATGAGGATCATCGGACGAGAGATTGTCCACATAAAGCTGAAGTTAAGAAACTCTTTAAAAGTTCAAAAACCTCAGCAGTATTGACTGATCCGTTTCCAAACCCAGGAACCAAACTGGTTGCTAATCAAAATGCTTCCGATCCCAAGTGCTTATGTTATCTATCTCAAAGCAGCAAAATAATGCTTTGACAAGGAATAAAGATTACGGGAATCCATAGCTGTCGAATAACAAGGCTAATGAACAACCTAGTAGTTCAACAACAACTTTGACCGAAGTTGTGCCACCCATCATTCTTGAACAAATGATAAAGTCGCCAAAGGGAGTAGTACACAAATCGACATTTAATCCTCGTGCAAAAATAGCACAGAATTATAATATAATAGAGGACCTGGCCCAATTGTCCGCTATGTCGACACTTGAGGTACCGAAAAATTGCCTCTCCCAAGAGCAAGATTTATTATCAGCAATAGGTGGGATTGACCCAATGGATTCCAATCTTGTGGCCTTTGATCATAAAGGATATGACCCTCAGTTACCAGCTCAACAAGCTTTCCTTATTCAAGTGAAAGCCCTCAACAAAACTATTCATCGAACAATTATTGATGAGGGGGCATCCACATGTATTATGTCGATGAGTTGCTGAAAAAATTTAGGCTCACCACCCTTGTCGCGATCGTCAACAATGTTAAAAGCATTTGATGGACGATCATACACTCCATACGAGATTTTAAGTAACTTGCAAATTGAACTGGGGGGTAAAACAGTAGAAATTGATGTTGAAGTAATCGACGGAAACCTCGATTACAACATCCTATTGGGAAGGACCTGGATATATGCCATGGCCGCAGTTGTGTCGACCTACTTCAGGAAGATTGCATTTCCCTTCCAAGGAGGAATTACAATCGTCGACCAACAAACATTTCTCCCCAATAGTTCACAAGTTACGAGAAGCATTCCAATGATCCATGGAAGCAATCATTCGCTCCAAAATATCGGAGTAGGTCTCCTAAAAGACCCTGCCTTAATGGGTACTTTTTCCCTACCGCCTCCGAGTAATCTGGCGGAAGTGGCCACAGTGGAATATGAAACCTTCTATATCTAATGGATTTGGATTCCGAGGACGGTTATTACCTCGTGTCGACCTCGTTAAAAAAATGAAACAAGGAGTCATGAGGATAGTTCTTTTACTGTGTCAACCTCATTAAAAAATGAAACGAATCCCCTTTCCAAATCTCAAAGGTAAACCTTCATTCCAACCACTGAGTTGAATGCAATGAAGCTTGGGGGGCATGCACCTCGATTTGCATTATTATGCTGGGGGCATGCAAACTTATCATCGAGCAATGTTACCGCAAGGTTCAAGCTCGTTAAAAAATAAATCCGCATCGAGCAGTTTTAGCACATAGTTCAAGCTCGTTAAAAAATAAACATAAGACATGAGCAAATGTTTCCATCCGTGTTTAAGCTCGTTAAAAAATGAACTATTCCCCGGTAAATAACCACCGTGAATGAAGTACTTCAACCATTAAAGCCTTGGTCGTGTTTGCATCGTCACCTCCACTTTTTCATTGGCCGATCATTCACCTCCACTTGATTGTTTACCCATTTTGAGGAACAGCTGCGAAGAGTGATTTCACTAGCCATCCTTGTGACACTGCCGTGATTGGAAAATTCCAAATCTTACCTGGAATTAGCTGCTACCCATTTTATCACTCGTTCCTCAAAAGACGAGTCTTCTTTAAGCTCTTTTCAACTGACTCGTAAAATATGAAAAGATTGCCGAGTCCTTGGCCTTCCAGCTCGTTAAAGGGATAGGAAGTGCTATCCCTCATCTAGATTTTAATCTTTTTGGACCTGAGGGATTATTGCACAAAAAGATCGAGCGCTTGTTTTGTTCGGCTCGTTAAAACTATCGAAAATTCATCCCTTCTGTATTGTTTTATACTTTTTCGGACTTAAGGGATTAGATGAAGAAAAAGGAATTTTGGAGTTACCTTTACGTACCTTTTTAGATTCTCTAAAATTGAAAAGGACCGAGTTATCTTTGTCGTTAAACTCGTTAAAAAAATTAATAGCGACAAACTTGTCTTTAGACGAGAACGAGTTTCACTATCGCTAGGCTCGTTAAAACATAGTGATGGGTTTGCCCGAAGGGAAAATTATAGAACAAGCATATGTTATCCTCCTCAAGCTTGACAAAAATAAAGAGGTACTGGTCAACAATGACTGGGGAAAAATTGGGAAGAAAACTCAAAGAATCTTTATTGGTAGCAAGTCGCTCTTGAACATGACACTTCCACTCCGTGTCCGAGTCGGGTTGGGTTGTTTCATTCACCGGTCACATCGCCATGGTCACACCATACCATCCACATTTGGGTTAATGCTACCAATCCATCACATCAGTGTCGCCGACATGTTCAAGAGAAGTCATCTAGAGAAGCCACCTGTGTCCCACCCACTACCATACATTATACTCCATTTTTTCATGACCGCCACCCTGAACCGTATATCATCAGATCATTTTCACCTCCATCAAAATCATTTGCTCCGTTCCGTGTCATTGATGTGGGATTCATTAAGGCCCTCCTGTGACGGATCACTTCTTGTCGACATCAGCTCATTATCCAAGAAGTTGGTCTAGGAACACCCCATTCAGTACTTTGAAGCTTGCATGCCTCAATGGCAAGTTTCTCACTTCCGGCGACAGGTTTACATCAATGACCTTCGACCGAAAGATTTTGCGTGGTGTTCGACGCCAAGTCCTTTATTCACACCACGTGAATTGTACTGTAGTACCTTGAGGATCATTATCATTATCGGTGATTCCTCTCGTGCTTGTTAACAGTTTACATCATTGACTGGTAATCAAGCGATGTCTTTCCGTGTTCGACTTCAGAACATTTCTCACATGGATCGACTTGTACTTCGAGTGAAGATCGGACGAGATTGAAGACCCCGGATCTAGTTTCATCCATCCGGGCTGCGATATATATCCAGGGAAATAAAGACATTAAATGTACAACATTGCAGCACAGATAATCATCCTACCAAAAGGATGATGGCTCTATCAGAATTATTAGTCTACAATCAGACGATTGTCTGTCCTATGTACATGAAAATGAATTTATAAAGCTGAGCATGGGAATGCCCGCCTCAGCTAGATCATGAAAAACAGTATGAAGATAATGTATTGTATTGTATCTTATTACAGGTCTCCTCCCAGCATTGAAAGAACTTCGGATCCTCATAATAAAGCATTTCACCCGACACCAAAAGGTTAACGGCCTCATACTTTAGGGGGCAACTATTATAGACATTTTTGTGCCTTACAACTCCAAGCATGAAATGTCCATAAACCAAGGGCTCCTAAGTCCCTAAAAGTGTTTTTCTAACCCCTAAAGGAACAAGGTCAACAAATTACAGCTTCTCCCAGAAGTTCTCCACCAGAAACTGCTCAGAATAAGTCAAAACAGGATCATTTCAGCTGCTCCACTGGCTAGGTGCACTGCATTGCACCTAAATACACTGGCTAAGTGCATTGCAACGCACCTAAATACACTATGAGGGTGCGTTGGGCGAGAAATGACAAATGGCAGTGTCATTCCGCGAGGTGGAGAGACAATGGAAGCTTCCAGAATCTTCTCCTATGACACTTGCCTCACTGAATTCGACCAAAGATGAGTAAGAGGCCTTCAGTCTCCAAGTGGAAGCAAGAACTGACAGAGAGAAGACACTAATCAAATCACAAGCTGACTCATCCTCCTTACACATATCTATATATGGATCCCTCATCCCAGAGATCCAGAGGCTGGAATTTTGCACATTGTAAGGAATTGCTGTTGGTTTTGAGACAAACATCAGAGTATTGGGTGATCTATGCTTTGTTGGAGGTGAAGAGGGGCTTCTTTGCTGGGAGGTTGATGCTGGGTCAGGAAACATCGGTTGTAACTCCTCCTGGATCTTTTCTTGTTTATCAATAAAAACTATTTGAGTTTTTCCTCCATGCTTGTGTATCATTGATGCTTGTTACATTTGTATGGTTAAATTAAATCTGATCCTAAGTTGTTTATGAATATAGATCCATGTCTTTGTATAGTGTTCTTCTTCTGTGATCTTACAGGTACTTGGTGAAGCTGGGCAAGTAAGGGAGCAGGTAGCTGGAGACTGTCAAAGAAGAGAGGGATTGGATCAAAGGATTAGCGCAAGACACAGGTTGGTTCTTTCTATTCCTCTCTGTCTATAGTTCATAAAGGAAATACAAAAGTAGTTTTTCTCTGTTTGTTTCTAAGGCAGCTGTCACACCTTAGTGGGATAGAGCAGTTCTAAAAAGGTAAACAGACGGGTAAAAAGGTAAACTACTCATTTTTTAAAATTTTTGGTTGTGAAGCCTTTGTCCACATTAATAAAGAAAATAGAACAAAGCTTGAGGCAAAATCAAAGAAATGTACCTTTATTGGATATGGTGTTAATGATTTTGGTTATCACTTTTATGATTATGAAAAACAAAAAATCATTAGGAGAAGAGATGTCATATTCAATGAAAATTTTTTGTATAAGGATCAACTGCAGGAAAAGAAACAGGAAAAATAAAACAGAGAATACACAGTGCTTGAAGAGATCACAAAAAAAGTGATGGTGCCTTGAAATCATAATGATCAATAGCCAGAACGAAAACCACAACAAAAACAAGCACCTCAAACACCTGAAAGTGGTGTTAGAAGATCTACCAGGAAAAGTAGACCCTCTGAACAATTCTCTCCTTCATTATATTATGTATTGTTGACTGATTCTGGTGAACTAGAATGTTATGAAGAAGCAGTGCAGGTAGAAACCAGGAAGAAGTGGGAGCAAGCCATGAAAGAAGAGATGGACTCCTTAGCACATAACCAGAGTTGGGACTTAGTCAGGTTTCTTGCAGGTAAAACAACATTGCAAAATAAATGGATTTACAAGTTGAAGGAAGAAGATGGAGGTAGAAAAAGGTATAAAGCTAGACTTGTGGTGAAAGGGTTTGCACAGAAAAAGGGTATAGACCTTCATCTTGAACAGTTGAAGATTTGCATCTTGAGCAGCTATATGTAAAGACAACTTTTCTGCATGGGGATTTGGATGAAGAGATATATATGCAGCAGCCACAAGGATATGAGGTAAAAGGGAGGGAGAAGCTAGTGTGCAGGTTTAAGAGGAGCTTGTATGGCTTAAAACAGGCTCCAGGGTAGTGGTATCTAAAATTTGACAGGTTTATGTCTGAACAAGGTTATACTAGATGCCGCTCTGATCATTGTGTTTATCTCAAAAGACAAAATGATAGCAGCTATATTATATTGTTATTGTGTGTAGATGACATGATTGTTGTAGGTTCTAACATTCAGGGAATAAATGTGCTCAAAATGAAATTGGCGAACTCATTTGCAATGAAGGATTTGGGTGCTGCAAAACAAATCCTTGGTATGAGAATAACTAGAGATAGGAAGAATTGCAAATTAATATTGTCTCAAAGTGAGTACATAGAAAAGGTGTTGAAAAGGTTTAATATGCAGAATGCAAAAATAGTTAGTATACCTTTGTCTAGCCATTTCAAACTAAGTAAGGAGGTGTGTCCTAAGGCTCAGGAAGAAATGGATGATATGTCTAAAGTTCCATATGCATCAACAGTTAGAAGCTTAATGTATGCAATGGTGTACACAAGGCCTGATATTGCACATGCAGTGGGATTTGTGTTGAGTATGGAGCATGATTGTTTAGAGGTATTTGTTTCAGCCGGATGTATACCCCAGGAAGTTTGTACACACTTCCACATGGGGGGGACTTTTCCACCCTGCGGGGGTCCGGGGTGCTGATCCCCCTTGGCTGGGGGGTCCAGGGGCCAGTGGGGGTTTCGGGGGCAGCGCCCCTGAAGCTAAAAACAGATGTAAAATTTCCTTGTAAAAGTATAGTAATTTCTAGTCAATCTGGGCCGTTCATTAGGCGGATTATTTGACAGTAGAAATTATGTTTAGTTTAGGGTTGTTTTCCCTAGAAGGCAACCCTTCTCTTTGTATGAGGGCATTGTATTTGAGGTTGTGTAATAGATATGTATTCTCCGAGCGAGAAGTAGAGAGGTGAGACTGTGAGAGAAAAAATATGATAATACAACGGATCTGCTGTATGTTGTGTCTCTTCATTTTGCTGGATAATAGAAAGGAAGGACTGGCTGTTCGGGGTGGACGTAGCCCAAACTGGGTGAACCATGTATATCTGCGTCTCTCTTGTTTTATGCATTTTCTGTGTTTATATTTCTGCAATATTTTATGTGTTCTATTGCTCCGTAATATATAATTTTCTAACAACTGGTATCAGAGCCGAAGGTCTATCTAGCTGATAAACTCGCAGGAAAGAAGGGTTCCTCATTCGAGTGGGAGCAATGGCGGAAGATGGTAAGTTTAGGGTCGAGAAATTTAATGGCCAAAACTTCTCACTGTGGAAGATGCAGATGGAAGATTATCTGTATCAGAAAGATCTATACCTACCATTGGGCGGAAAAACAAAGATGCCGACAAGTATGACAGATGACGAATGGAACCTTCTCGATAGAAAGGCACTCAGAACAGTACGGTTGTGCCTCGCAGCGTCGGTTGCCTTCAAAATTTCGAAGGAAACAACGATAGAGGGTTTGATTAAGGTGTTAGAGAAACTATATGAAAAACCCTCGGCCTCAAACAAGGTATTTATTATGAAACGATTATTTAATATGAAGATGTCGGAAGGTGGATCTGTTACAGACCATTTAAATGATTTTAATACTGTTACAAGTCAGTTATGTTCTGTAGGGGTAAAATTTGATGAATAAGTTAGAGCTCTGAATTCTTGTGCTCATTACCAGAAAGTTGGAATGGTTTAGTAATGGCCATTAGCAACTCTGTTTTTGGATCTAGTACTTTAAAGCTTGATGATGTTTTTGGTGCTATCCTTAGTGAGGAAATGTGACGGAAAAGCTCCGGTGAGACATCAGGTAATGCTTTGAGTGCAGAGTCTAGGGGAAGAAAAATGGGAAGAGGAAAGAGCTCAGGATATCGCAATAAATCAAGGAAAGGCAGATCCAAGTCCAGATTAGGGATAGAGTGCTGGAAATGCAGAAAGAAAGGACACCTAAAGAAAGACTGTAGATCTCGGAAGGGAAAAAGGAGATGCACAGTAAGAAAACAATCATGAGGCAAATGTGACAGGTGAGGTGTTACAAGATGCTTTGATTCTTTCTTTCGAAAATGTTACTAATTCCTGGGTGGTAGATTTAGGGGCCTCATTCCATGCCACACCTGATAAGAAATACTTTCATGACTATGTTCAAGGAGATTTTGGACAAGTTCATTTGGGTGATGATAAACCCTATAAATTTTTTGAAATGGGCAAGGTTATTGTAAAACAACAGAATGGAAACCAATGGCTACTAAAGGAGGTAAGGCATGTTCCATATCTAAAGAAAAATATGATTTCAACAGGACAGTTAGGTGGTGAAGGTTGTGTGACAACTTTCACAGATAAAGCTTGGAAGGTCACCAAAGGAGCCTTGGTAATAACAAAAGGCAAAAAGGTTGGTACATTGTATTTATGCAATGGTATTTATAACTCTGTTAATGCTTTAACTTCCAAAGGAGAAAATGCAGCATTATGGCATCATATGGCACCATAGGCTCGGACACATGAGTGAAAAGGGAATGAAGATTCTTCACTCAAGGAATTTGTTGCCGGGTTTGAAGAATGTTGATTTGGATTTATGTGAGAATTGCATTTATGGAAAACAGAAGAGAGTCAGATTTCTCAGAGTTGGGAAAGAAAAGAAGAGCAAAAAATTAGAGCTTGTGCATACAGATGTATGGAGACCTGCTCAAGTATCATCTCTTGGTGGCTCTCATTATTATGTTACTTTTATTGATGATGCAACTAGAAAAACTTGGATTTATTGTATTAAAAATAAATATGATGTATTTGATACTTTCAAGAAATGGAAAGCTTTGGTTGAGATTGAGACAGGAAAGAAATTGAAGTGTCTTAGATCAGATAATGGAGGTGAATATTGCAGCAAAGAGTTTGATAGGTACTGTTCAGAGCATGGAATTCGCAGAGAGAAGACAGTTCCAAGAACACCACAAGAAAATAGTGTGTCAGAAAGGATGAACAGAACAATCATGGAACGTGCAAGGTGCATGATATTGCATGCAATATTACCTTTACAGTGTTGGGCAGATTCTGTAGATACTGTTGTTTATCTAATAAACAGAGGGCCTTCAAGTTCCTTGGATGGTGGTGTTCTAGAGGAAGCATGGACAGGTAAAAAGGTAAACTACTCTTTTTCAAAGCCTTTTGGTTGCGAGGCCTTTGTCCATATTGATAAAGAAAATAGAACAAAGCTTGAGGCAAAATCAAAGAAATGTACCTTTATTGGATATGGTGTTAATGGTTTTGGTTATCGCTTATATGATTACGAAAATAAAAAAATCATTAGGAGTAGAGATGTAATATTCAATGAAAAGGTCTTGTATAAGAATCAGTTGCAGGAAAAGAAACAGGAAAAAGAAAACAAGGAATACACAGTTCTTGATGAAATCACTAAAAAAGTAAAGGTGCCTGAAAATAATAATAATCAACAACCACAACAACAACAACGACCACAACAGCAACATGCACCCCAAACACCTGAAAGTGGTGTTAGAAGATCTACTAGGATAAGTAGACCCCCTGAACGATACTCTCCTTCATTATATTATTTATTGTTGACTTATTCTAGTGAATATGAATGTTATGAAGAAGCAATGCAGGTTGAAAGCAGGAAGAAGTGGGAGGTAGCCATGGAAGAAGAGATGGACTCCTTAATGCATAACCAGACTTGGGACTTAGTTAGGTTGCTTATAGGAAAAACTACATTGAAGAATAAATGGGTTTACAGGCTGAAGGAAGAAGATGGAGGAAAACAGAGGTATAAAGCTAGACTTGTGGTGAAGGGGTTTGCACAGAAGAAAGGTATTTATTTTGATGAAACATTTTCTCCTATTATTAAAATGACTTCAATTAGAACTATTTTAAGTCTAGTAGCAGTTGAAGATTTGCATCTTGAGCAGTTAGATGTAAAGATAGCCTTTCTCCATGGGGATTTGGAGGAAGAGATATATATGCAACAACCACAAGGATATGAAGTGAAAGGGAAGGAGAAACTAGTGTGCAGGTTGAAGAAGAGCTTGTATGGCTTAAAACAGGCTCCAAGGCAGTGGTATCTAAAATTTGACAAGTTTATGACTGAACAAGGTTATACTAGATGTCACTCTGATCATTGTGTTTATCTGAAAAAGCAAAATGATGACAACTATATTATATTGTTATTGTATGTAGATGACATGCTTGTTGTAGGGTTTAACATGCAAGAAATAAATGTGCTCAAAAGAAAATTGGCAAATTCATTTGCAATGAAGGATTTGGGAGCTGCAAAACAAATCCTTGGTATGAGAATAACTAGAGACAGGAAAAATCGTAAATTAACATTGTCTCAGAATGAGTACATACAAAAGGTGTTGAAAAGATTTAATATGCACAATGCAAAACCAGTTAGTACACCTTTTGCTAGCCATTTCAAACTTAGTAAGGAAATGTGCCCAAAGACCCAAGAAGACATGGATTATATGTCTAAAGTTCCATATGCATCAGCAGTTGGAAGCTTAATGTATGCATTGGTCTGCACAAGGCCTGATATTGCACATGCAGTGGGAGTTGTAAGCAGGTACATGAAAAATCCAGGAAAGGAACATTGGATGGCAGTGAAATGGATTCTCAGATATTTGAAAGGTACCACAAATCGAGCACTATGCTTTGGTGGTTCAAACATTTCTCTACAGGGATATGTCGATGCAGATATGGCAGGTAACAGAGATAACAGGAGGAGCACTACAGGGTATGTATTTACTGTTGGTGGAACAACTGTCAGTTGGGTTTCAAAAATCCAAAGTGTTGTTGCACTTTCAACAATAGAGGCAGAGTATGTTGCTGCTACAGAGGCTAGTAAAGAAATGATTTGTTTACAAAGGTTTATGGGTGAATTGGGTAAGGAGCATGATATGGGCACGTTATATAGTGATAGCCAAAGTGCCATTCATCTTGCAAAGAACTCAGCATTTCATTCCAGGACTAAACACATACAACTCAAGTACCATTTCATACGATCAATGTTGGAAGATGGAGAATTGAGGCTGGAAAAGATACACACTAGCCAAAATCCTGCAGATATGCTAACAAAAGTTGTAACTAGGGAAAAAATAAGAATATGCTCAGTTTCAATTGGTCTTCAAGGATGACGATGAAGATGAGAAACAACCAGGTCCAAAGAGGAGTCATTGTCCAGCAAATGAAGTAGCGGTGGAGTTGCTACAATCATTCTCCAAATGGGAGATTGTTGAGTATGGAGCATGATTGTTTAGAGGTCTTTGTTTTAGCCGAATGTATAACCTAGGAAGTTTGTACACCCCTCCATGCGTGGGGGGTCCGGGGGGACTTTTCCCCCCCGCGGGGGTTTGGGGGGCCGATCCCCCCCAGCTGGGGGTTTGGGGGCTAGCGTGTTATAAAATTATATATTATGGAGCAATGGAACACATAAAATATTGTAGAAATATAAACACAGAAAATGCATAAAACAAGAGAGACACAGATATACATGGTTCACCCAGTTTTGGCTACGTCCACCTCAAACAACCAGTCCTTCCTTTCTATTATCCAGCAAAATGAAGAGACACAACCTACACCAGATCCGCTGTAATATCCTCTGTTTTCTCTCACAGTCTCACCTCCCTGTTTCTCGCTCACAGAATACACATCTATATCTTAGCCTCAAATACAATGCCCGCATACAAATAGAGGGGTTGCCTTCTAGGGCCAAAAAAATCTAAACTAAACATAAGTTCTACCGTCAGATCATCCGCCTAATGAATGGCCCAGATTGACTAGAAATTACTATACTTTTACAAGGCAATTTTACATCTATTTTTAGCTTCGGTGGTGCTGCCCCCAAGCCCTTGCCGAGGGACCGCTGGCCCCCGGACCCCCGCGGGGGGGGGGGGGAGAAGTCCCCCCCGCACCCCCCCGCATGGAGGAGTGTACAAACTTCCTGGGGTATACATCCAGTTGAAACAAAGACCTTTGAAAAATCATGCTCCACACACAACACAACGGTCCCACGACGGGGGTTTTGGGGGCAATGCCCCCGAAGCTAAAATCAGATGTAAAATTGCCTTGTAAAATTATAGTAATTTCTAGTCAATCTCAGCCGTTCATTAGGCGGATGATATGATGGTAGAACTTATGTTTAGTTTAGGGTTTTTTGCCCTAGAAGACAACCCCTTTCTTTGTATGAGGGCATTTTATTTGAGGCTGTGTAATAGATGTGTATTCTCCGAGCGAGAAGCAGGGAGGTGAGACTGTGAGAGAAAACATAGGATATTACAGTGGATCTGCTGTAGGTTGTGTCTCTTCATTTTGCTGGATAATAGAAAGGAAGGACTAGCTATTCGGGATGTACATGGCCCAAATTGGGTGAACCATGTATATCTATGTCTCTCTTGTTTTATGTGTTTTCTGTGTTTATATTTCTACAATATTTTATGTGTTCCATTGCTCTGTAATATATAATTTTCTAAAAATTTGTAAGTAGGTACATGAACAATCCAGGGGAAGAACATTGGATGGAACTGAAGTGGATTCTCAGGTGTTTGAGAGGTACAACAAATCAAGCATTATGCTTTGGTGGTTGAAACATTGCTCTACAGGGATATGTTGATGCAGATATGGTGGGTGATAGAGGTAACAAGAGGAGCACAACAGGGTATGTGTTTACTGTAGGCGGAACAATTGTCAGTTGAGTTTCAAAACTGCAAAGTGTTGTTGCACTCTCAACAACAGAAGTAGAGTATATTGCTGCTACAGAGGCTAGTAAAGAAATTATTTGGTTGCAAAGGTTTCTAGATGAATTGGGTAAGAAGTAGAAGTTGGGCAGGTTATATAGTGACAGCCAGAGTGCCCTACATCTTGTAAAGAACTCTGCATTTCATTCCAAGACTAAACATATACAACTCAAGTACCATTTCATATGGTTAACATTGGAGGATGGATATTTGAAGTTGGAAAAGATACATACTATCCAGAATCCTGCAGATATGTTAACAAAAGTTGTAACTAGGGAGAAATTGAGATTCTGCTCAGTTTCAATTGGTCTTCAAGTATGATGAAGAAGATGAGAAACAACCAGGTCCAAAGTGGAGTCATTTTCCAGTAAACGAAGCAGTGGTGGAGTTGCTATAATCAGTCTCCAAGTGGGAGATTGTTAGGTGTGGAGCCTAATTATATTCTTTATTAAGAGGCATCACCGCATTGGACCCTAGTTCATAATGTGGTGGCAACACCGCTCGTAATATTTACGTTGCAAGGGGGTCCAGGGGGGCGGCTCCCGAAGCTAAAAATAGATGTAGAATTTCCTTGTAAAATGTTGTAATTTCGTAGTCAATCTGAGTTGTTCATTAGGTGGAGATTTGGCGGTAGAAGTTATGTTTAATTTAGGGTTTTTTTCCCTAGAAGGCAACCCCTCGCTATATATGAGGGAATTGTATTGCATCTATGTAGATCTGTATTCTAAATGAGGAAGAGAGAGAAGATTGAGAGCGAAGAGGGAATTACAGTGGATCTGCTGTAGGTTGTATCTCTTCAGTTTGATTGATAATATAAAAGGAAGGACTGGTTGTTTCTCTGTGGATGTAGCCCAAACTGGGTGAACCACGTATATATGTGTCTCTCTTGTTTTATGCGTTTTCTGTGTTTATATTTCTGCAATATTTTATGTGTTCCATTACTCTATAATATATAATTTTCTAACATGTTTTACAAAAAAAACATCATATAATTTGTTAATTTTCCATTAAATGAAATGTTTTTCCTTGCAAATTTTTCCATAACTTAAGAGGCATGTGTATGTTCACATAGCATAACTTAGTCTAAAATGTGTAATTTTTAGTAAATATATAAATGAGCATGATCGACATGAATAGAACTAAGTTTTTCATATTAAAAAATTATTTTTTATGCAAAATTATATTTTTTATTATATTTCGAAATTGGATATGTAACATTTTAATTGAATTTTGCAGACATCTCTGCACATAAGTTTTTTTTTCAACTATTTACAAAGAGTATCATTTTGGAGTTTACTTGTAAACGAAGATAGTGGTATTTTTTGAAATAATTTTGCTGTGTATATTTTATGTTATTGATTTTTTATTGAGCCTCTTTGAAACTGTCCAAACAATTTCAAACATTATGTCTAAAAGAAATAATTAATGTCACATGAATTCAAAAAAATCAAACTAATATTCCATTGGATAAAGAATTTCATGATGAATCCAACATCATCAACTCCGCGAGTTAAGGAAATTTTTTTCCCTAAGTCTACTTGGGTACAAAATGGTGTTGCAAAGAAATTTGCAGAAGGGGTGCTAAAATTGTAGTTTTTATGACATGAGAACCTCGAACAAGTGCTTAAATTATAGATTCAAATAGATCGATTGAGGGTTTAAGAAAGCCTCAATTGAGCCATTTACGTTGTTAACTAGGGACTCGATCGAGCTAAAAGGATTGATTATTCTATTGAAGTCTATCAATCTATCAATCTTGATCGAACTATCAAGCTCGATCAAGCATTTGTAGAAATAAAATTCTCCAAACTTCAAGGAGGTTCTATTTTTAAGGATATGATCCTTATGTGAATCCGATAGATTTAGAATCAAGAAATATCTAAAATTTAATATATTAATAATTTAACCAAGTTCATATGATATTATTTTACTTAAAATGGAATTTATACTTGATCTATGTTATGAATGACATTAAATTTTGTGTATGTTATTAATAAATGTCATGTGGCAGTTTAATATAAAGCATGGAAAAAGTTATACACATGATTCATATTGGATTGTAAAAGGTGCAACAAATAGACACACACACACACACACACACACACACACACACACACTCACACACACACATATAACATATTATGACTAAGCTCTTGTAGATATAATCAAAAGAAATAAAACCGAATAAAAATTATTTATAGTTTACATTGACATCTTTTAAAATTGAATAAAACTTATTTCGATCATATTTGAGTTTTTTAAATTGAAAAAAACTTATTCCAATAAGAAGGAATTGATTGAAACACTTGGATAACCAAGTAAATTTAGGAATGTTTTTAACATTATAAAAAATTGTAGAAATGTTATCATATAGGTTTGACTTATATCATGTTATGACAAAGCACTTGTAGTTAATCTTAAAAGAAATAATACTGTAGAAATTCCTTCTAGATTCAAACTACTAATCGTAATTTACTAAAGCAATAGACTTGAATATGATCTACTCATGAGCGAAAAAAATTAAGTGAACATGAAATAATGAAGCATACAAAATAAAGAATCCAACCAACACATTAAAAAATGATTTCCTAGGGAAAGCCACAGCTAAAAGTCTTTTCTCTCTGTATATTGCATTAGTCAGAAAATATGAGAAGATTACAATGCTTTGGTAAAGCTCAAATACCCTCTGCACTATCTCTATCTGTCTCACAACTTACTAGACAAGCCTAGGCCAATACTTAACCAATTTATCGCTTTCCCAAGTCCCTATTTCCTTGCGTTGTTTCCTTGGGAATCAACCCCTATTAATTAGGGAAATTATTCTATTGGAGTTGTGGAATCCTCATAAGCCTTCCTTTGAGTGCATGCACCACATGTACAATTTGGTTGATTATACAATGCATAGTACACTGCCATTGAACTCTAATATCAACTCGGTATCTCTCAGATATGAAATGCATGAGTTATTTATGAGTGAATCATCAGTTACCTGGTTGAACACGTGAAGCAACACACCAATGTTTGACCTCCTACTAGTTCCTCCATCAGTTGGAACTATTTTAATTGAATTTAAATCAGATAAACTGAATTAATTAATTACAACTCAAAATAAACTCAACCAAGGATCTTGTAATGCAGGAGACACTCTACATGACTCAAGTTAGACCCTCAACTTGAATTAACTTAACCAACTAAGTCAATTTAACTTAGTTAACCCATACAAGTTGTCTTATGACGTGGAATTACAATTTTATTCCTAATTTATTTCAAGGACAAAATTAAATTAGGATGTTATTTTTGTATTTTCAACACTCCCTCTCAATAAGAAAGGGATTATCTCCTACCCCGATCCCTCCTCTATGGAACTAAAATTTCCTTTTGACAATGTGTTAGTCAAGATATCTGGATCTTTCTCCTCTGTAGGAATGTACTACAACAACATGATTTTCCTCTACACACAATCTCGTAGATGGTGATGTTAGATGTCAATATGCTTGGACCAATCATGAAAAACTAGATTCTCAGAGAGTTTGATACAACTATGATTTTCATAGTAAATCACTGTAGGATCCATCTGTTGACCAAATAACCCAGCAAAGATATTCCTCATCTAGATGGCTTCACAAGATGATTGAATAGATTCCTGCTATACCAAGAAATTGTTATTGACCCAACACTAAAGATTCCCCCTAATGTGTTCATCATGTCGGATGGACTCATAGCCTAATCTGAATCTATGAAGCCTTGAATCTTCACTTCCTTTGTCCCTATGTACAAAAGACAAAACTAAGTGGTGGCTCTGAGGTATATTGACACAATTTTGGCTTCCTTCCAACGTAGTTTGGTTGGCTTAACCATTTCTTGACTAAGCTAGTTAACTGCAAAATATATGTGTGGTCACGTGTTCACCAAATACATAAGTGAACCCACAAGATGCCTATAAATATACTACTTCACCTCAAGTAGCATCTTCCTTCCTTCATTTTTCTGCTAGAGGAGTCTCCATGGGTTTGCTGCTCTCCATTTGGAACTTCTTCAGTATCTCATTGGCATACTTGCCCCGAGAGACAAATAGTTCATCATCTCCTTCACATACTTCCACACCAAGGAAATTGTGCATGAGCCCCAAGTACTTCATCTCGAATTCTCTTGTAAGATCCTCTTTGCAATATTTTACCAGCTTCTCACCACCTGCTAGAATTAAATCATCGACATATAATACTATAATAAACAATTTACTTTCAACCACACTATGGTAAAGGTTTGCATCTTCTTCACTTTTGGTGAAGCCAAACCTCATTGAATAGCTATCAATTCAAGTGTACCAAGCATGGGGTGCTTGTTTTAATCCAAACAATGGTCACTTGAGTCTTCACAAATGTGACTATCCATTGAAGGACTCAAATCCTTTTGGCTCTTCAATGTACACCTCTTCTTGAATCAATCCATTGAGAAAGGTTCTATTCACATCCATTTGATGTATCTTCCATCCATTTGCAATGAAACTGAAAGAATAGATTTGATTGAAGAGTACCTTGCTACTATACCAAAGGTCTCCTCGTAATTAATTCCCTCCCCCTTAGAGAACCCTGTGGCCACAAATTTGGCCATGTGTTTATATAAATTCCCATCTACTAATTTCCTTACTTTATAAAGCCATATAAAACTCACCACTGACTTGGTTGTTGGTCTTAGGACACTTTCCAAATACTTTTTTTGATAATGGAGTCATAATCCTCAACCATGGCATCAACGCATACTGGTTGTTACACTACATCCTCAAATGAGGATGGCTCAATATCTACACTCTCACTCATCATGGCCATGTAGCCACTATACTGAGCTAGTTACCTCCTCTAACTGCGCTATGATGTTGGTTCTCCCACATTCTCTTTGGCATCATGCATTAATCTATCAGCCTCTTTGGTGCGCTTCCTTCAATCTTTGGAAGTTTCTACATGAGTGGGTGCTTCCACTCTTCTCTCCTCTGCATGTGGCTACTCCACATCATCTCGAGGTTCTTCCTTTCAAGCTAAAATATCCTCATCTACATGTAACTGAAGCTTGCTCTCAAGGGAACATCTCATGGCCTTCTCTTCATCAAAATTCACATATCTAAAAACCACCATCATCCTGTGATATGGGAGGTACACCCGATAATTGTGAGGTTTATTAGTGCACCCCACAAATATGCGCAACTCAATTGTTGGTTCTAGCTCTTCCCTTGCATCCTTAGTAACATGATAGTAAACTGATTAACCAAAGACCTTTAAGTGTGCCACATGTGGTTTCTTACCTAAAAATGTTTCTTCTAGTGTGCTCATCCTGAGAATCTGATGAGGACTCATGCTATGCACATATACAACTATCTTGCATGCTTCAGCCTACAAGTGCAATGGTAGGCCCTAATCAAGTAGCATTTCTTATGCAACTCCAACAATACTTTTGTTCTTTCTTTCAGCCACCCCATTATATTGTGGGTTATGGGGAGCTATTAAATCTCATTGAATGCATTATGATGCATAAAATTGATTGAATTAATTTGACACATATTCTCTGTTGTTATCACTGTTGAGAGCCTTCACTTTCCTGCCAGTCTCGTTCTCAACAAGTGCTTTAAATTCACAAAATTTAGAGAACATTCGATATTTATTTTGCATGAAGAAAATAGAGAACTTACGTGAGAAATCATTTACAAATATTACCTAATACCTATTCTGGGATATGGAGGTTGTCGATAATGGTCCACACACATTTGAGTGAACTCTTTCAAGGATCGCTTGCACTCGACTATGATTATCACGAAAGGTGGCTTTGGTGTGCTTCCCCATTGTTTACCATTTGCATGTATCTCTCTGCTCTAATGTACCCTTGGGAAGCCCTGTAGAAATCTACTACATGATATTCAAAGATCCATGGTACAAGTGACCTAATATTTTATCCCACAATTCATCGAGGTCTTGGCTCTGCACATTCTCTGCTTTTGTGCTCAAAGAAGCAGAGTCTTATAAATAAAATTTGTAGAGGTTCTTCACCTGATTTTTGATCCTCTTCACTTGTCGTGAGGCTATGTGACGAAGGAAAGAATTTCCTTTGCTATATATCACATCGTAGCCATTGTGCTCCAACATAGTAACTCAAACCAAATTCTACATACATGTCATATTTTAATGTGATAGGAGAACCAGACTCCCTTTTAAAAGTAATAGTATTGATGTCGGTTGCACTATACTTTCCATCATATCTCATTTCGATGTGCATATGGAGGCCCTTCTCCTTCAAGTCACTTAAGAATTCTTTCTGCGAGACATATTAAATGAGGCTTGTTATGAAACCAGCTCACAAAATGTAGAAAAGATAGATAAAAGCCCTCAAAATAAGCCTCTTCGAGGGGGAAACCTCCTTTACATTACACAAATGAACAATTATTTGATGATACAAATGACAAGACCTCCTGTCTATATATAGGAGTCTAAGGGGTCATATAATCAGAGATGACATAACAATAATAATGTAAGGGTACAATAATAACAATAGTGGGCTTCTATGGGGTACAATAATAACAATATGGGGACTACACAGGCACAAAAATATAATAAGGGGGTTGTAATAATAACAATAAGGGGTTACACTAGTAGTATAGGGACCTAACAAGGCTCCACTATCGAGATACCACAAATTACCCATCACTGATGTCACCTTGTAAGAAATGAGGGTGAAATCCAACTCGGATTGTGAAGAAAGTGCTTCACATGCCACTCCTCCTAAGGGTTTTTTCCATCCTTATTTTGTGGACACTTCATGGCATAGTGACCTAGCTCATAATAGTGAAAACATTTAATCTTTGATAAGTCCTTCTTCTTTCAGCCCTAACTAGAATATGATTTGGAATGGCATGAGTTCCCTTTCCTTTTAATTTCTTTTCTAGCTAAGGCACAATTCTTCTCATCATTAGGCTTGGATGAGGATCCATCTCTGGTGTTTCGTCGGATCTCTTCTTGCACCAAGTTGGACCACCAATTCTCCCACTCTAGTAGCTTCTCCCTCCCATTTACCAAATCCTGGTAGTTGTGCCAGCTCTTGGGAAGGCCTAGAGGTGTTAAGTTAACCATATCATCTTCAACAACTGTAAAACCAACACTTCCAATCTCATCTAGAAATTGGGTGAACTTGGTCAAATACTTTGGTATTGTCTCGGCCTTCTCCATCTTGATTTTCCTGAACTTGTCCTTCAGTACCAGCTTCCTATGGTCACTGTTGTTTTGAAACATATATTTTAAGTCCTTCCACATTGCATATTGAATCTCCTTACAATGGAGGTTCAATACTATATGACATCAAACTCCTTCTAAGATAATCCTTCTCAAATTTAAAACACATTTATTCCACTTTGCTAGATTTTGAGCATCAATTGCTCAAGGC
The DNA here is from genome assembly GCA_031772625.1 of Pinus tabuliformis. NCBI lineage: Eukaryota > Viridiplantae > Streptophyta > Pinopsida > Pinales > Pinaceae > Pinus > Pinus tabuliformis. The sequence continues at coordinate 474,299,816 of CM062810.1, read as the reverse complement.
CTAGGAATATATTTCTCCATGAATTCCTTAAGCCTATTGTCTTCAAACACTCCCTCCATCCTATCCTTCCAAGAAATATAGTTTGAACTACCCTGAAGGGAATATTCAAGTCTCAATCCGTAGAATGGCATTGTGCTAACTTTGAAGAATGATACAACAAATTCAATTTCACCTAAAAAAGACAAGCTCGTATTCTCCTCTTCTAGGGTGATTTATACTCCAATACCATGGAGAAATTCCTTATAGATTCAAACTGCTAATTGTAATCTACTAAAACAATAGACTTGAATATACTCTACTCATTAATGCAAATAATTAAACGATCACCAAATCATGAAGCATACAATATAAAGATTTCAATAAACACATTACACAATGATTTCCTAGGGAAAGCCACAGCTAAAAACCCTTGATATCTGTATATTGTATTAGTTAGAAAATATGAGAAGATTACAATGATTTTCTCAAGCACGAGCAACCTATGCATTATCTCTATCTGTCTCATAACTTCCTGGACAAGCCTAGGCCAATAATTAACCAATTTCTCAATTGCAATTGCACAATCCTAATAGGCCTTCCTCTCACTAAATGTTGGCATTATGATACATATGTTATACTTGATGGCAACCCACTCATCTCAGATGATAAATAATAGTGCAGCAAAGTTCACGCACTTTTATGCAGAGAAAAGTTTATGCAGAGAAAAGTTCACGCACTTTTATGCAGAGAAACGTTTATTTCATGTAGAGAAAAGTTCACGCACTTTCATGCAGAGAAAAGTCCCTTTCATGAAGAGAAAAGTTCACGCACTTTCATGGTTGGCTCATGGTATTAGTCCGACAGTTTTTGATCCTATGGTTTTGGTCCGTGGTATTGCATCCAAAAGTGTTGATCTCACGCACTTTCATGGTTGGTTCATGGTATTAGTCCTATAGTTTTTGATCCTATGGTTTTGGCTCGTGGTATTGCATCCAAAAGTGTTGATCTCACGCACTTTCATGGTTGGTTCATGGTATTAGTCCCACAATTTTTTGATCCTATGGTTTTGGACCGTGGTATTGTGGAAGGCCTAAGACTATAAAAGAGGAAGGAGATCATTTGGCAAAGCATCATTGAATAAATTGAATATCTAATAAGTGCTAGATCTGAAATATTTGTGATTGGGTTATGGTGCAGATCTGGATCTAAATGAAGGAGGAACCTTAGTGCATAAAGAAGGATAAGTTCTATTGATGGGTCATAATCTTTATGCTTGAATAATAGTATCTTTGCATGATTTTGATCTGTTATATGAGGCGCATGCTTGATCTATAAATCTGACAATCTGGGTTAATTAGTGTCTGAATATTTGAAAGAAGGAATTATCCTTTATAGATCTGCATGCAGGTTTCAAGTTGTTGAAGTAGCGTATAACTTTAAATTATGATCTAGCTGCCTCTGTCTATTGCTGCAGTATTCTGGGTTCAAAATTTGGTTCTGGGTACAGCTGTCGGAGAAGTGTTTACTTGATTCAGTGCTAATTGGGAAAAGGAGATTGTTTGATGCAGATATACTTGATGATTGATTGATGTTCATGGATCCAGTCTGAAAATTTATGAAACGTGGTCCCTGGAAGAAAGAGAAGGTTATAGCCTTCAGTAGGCCAGCACCTACGTACTAGTATCTTGGCTAGTACAGGAGCTAAGGGGGTTGTAGATCCCTTCCAAGAGAAGCTGGAGAACGAGAGAGGGTTGTAGCCCTCTGCAGGTTGTAGCCTGCGTACTGGTAAAGGACTGCACCAGTACAAAATCATTGTAAAAGGAGTTTCTAATTGAAAGAAGACAGAGACATATTGCAGCAGGTGGTTTTAACCCACATTGGGTTTCCACCTTATATCTGGTGTTCTTTTGTGCGACTATTTTCTTTTCTTGTTCTTGCTCATTATTTTATGATACTGACATACAAAGTAATGATCAATATTTGAAGAATTATTCAAAGTATAATAAGGAAGATAGATTGAAAAGAATTTGATAATACTGATTCATCCCCCCCTCTCAGTATTATTTCCAACAATTGGTATCAGAGCAGGTACTTCTGAAGAAGCTTGATCGCTTGAAGGAAGATCTAACATCATGAGCAACTACGAGAGGGAAGCATCAACCAGGCCACCGATTTTTGATGGAACAAACTTCGTATATTGGAAGGTAAGAGTTACTGCCTATCTTCAATCTTTGGGTACAGAAGTATGGGACATTATAGAAACGGGGTATACTTTTCCATTAGCTACTCCTACAGATTCAACTGAGAAGAAGAAATATGAAACAAATGCAAAGGCGGTTAATACTCTTCTAGGATGTATATCTCAATCTGAATTCGTGAAGGTTATGCAATATAAATCCGCAAAAGAAATATGGGAAAAGATTGTTTTGAGCTACGAAGGAGATGAACAGGTAAAACATGCAAAACTTCAAACCCTCAGGATTCAGTATGAGAATCTCAGAATGTATAATGATGAAAGTGTGGCTAACTATTTCCTTCGGGTAGATGAGATTGTTAATTGTATGAAATACTTGCGTGAAGAAATAAAAGAGGCTGTTGTGGTTGAAAAAGTCCTAAGTTCATTGTCCCCCACGTTTGAATCTAAAGTGTCTGCAATAGAAGAAAAGGAAAATCTACGAAATCTTATTATGTCTCAGCTACACGGAATTCTAACTTCTTATGAAATGAGAAAAGGAGGTCCATTAGACAGGAGAGAAGCTACTTTTAATGCTTCAGGCAAAGGATACTACTATGAATCAAGTCATGTGCCAGAAGAAGAAGAAGAATCAAATTTTGTCAGAAATCTTGAACGGGGTACTGGAAGGTTCAGAGGTAAGCTACCTTTTAAATGCTTTGCTTGCGGAAGAGTAGGTCATTATGCTGCCAAATGTCCTCATAAGGATAAGATTGGCAAAGGAAAGGAACTTGCCAGATGGAACAAGAAACATAATGCAAATAAGAAAAGCTACTACACTCATGAAGACAGTGATGGTCTATCAAATAGTGATGAAGATGAACGAGGTAATGACTGTAAACTTTTAATGGCATTTGAAGATGATGATTACATGGATGCTATAGATGTGGATAGTTTTTATGAAGAGATTTCTAGACTTAAGACATGTATAGAAGAAAAGAATATGATCATTGATACTCTACAATTTCAAATTGATGAAAAAGAAAAATATCTTGAAAAGTTAGAAGGTGAAATTGTTGGCCTTAGAAAAGAAATTGAGAAAACAAAGGCTATTAATCTTAAGTTTGTCAAATGATCTGAAACTCTGGATGAGATCATCAATGTACAGCGTTCTCCGCTAAACAAGATAGGTCTGGGGTATAATGGAGAAACATCTCAAGCATCCACCTCAAAGAGTTATCTTGATGCAGCAAGAAGGAATGAGCAAAAGCATAATGGAGATCACCAGGTAAAGCAGGGATGAATTACATCAAGAACGAACAAAGACTATCAGGTAAACCAGGGGCAATCTGTCTTAAGGATGAACAAAAGCTACAACCAGCCACAGGTAAAATCTTCTCAATTTGCTTCAAGAATGGATGACAATAGAAATTACAATCATTTGGCCGGTAGATTTGATAATTGCAGAAGTTTCTTCAATGGGAAATGTTTCTCTTGCCATAACTTTGGTCACAAAGCAGCTCAATGTGTTGCATATAAAACAATCATGACTAGAGAAGCTCAAAAATAAAGAAGTATCATCGGGATTACAAAAAGGACCTATAACAACTTTTCGGCTCTTGAAAATGAAGTTGAATGTTCTATTTGCAATAACTTTGGTCATGAAGATTCTGAATGCAGGAGCAGGTTTCAGCAGGCAAAGGAACAAGCCTCAAGCACCAGAACATGGAGAATAAAGGAACCACAAACAGAAAGATGTGGGATAGCATTTTATGCAGAAGGACAAGAAAATCTATGGTACATTGACAGTGGATGTTCGAAACATATGACATGTGATAAAGAAAAACTTGAATCATATTCTGCTTTAGAAAAGGGAAATAAAGTCTCTTTTGGAAATGATACTCCTGGAGCTATAAAAGGAAAAGGCATTGCTCAGTTAAAAGAATAGGTCAAAGTTGGAAATGTTTTGTATGTTGATGGATTGAAGCATAATCTTCTAAGTGTCAGCCAGATGTGTGATCAAGGAACCGAGGTGATATTTAGATCAAACGGATGTCGTGCTCGTGATCTTGATACAGGTGAAACAGTGATCAAAGGTAGAAGAACTCCAAATAATATATACATATTTGAAGAAGGACAACAACAATGCTATTTGAGCAAGGATGATGAACATTGGTTATGGCACCGGAGGTTGGGGCATCTAAGTTTTTCACAAATAAGGAAAGCATGCAAATATCAGGCAGTTCATGGTCTTCCAGATATCAAAATTCCAGACAACACCATATGCAAATCATGTCAGTTTGGAAAGCAAACCAGAACTAACTTTCTAGAGAAGGAAGGATCAGCTAGCATGCCTCTTGAGCTAGTCCATACAGATGTATGTGGTCCATTTAGGAAAAGGACACCTCGAGGAGAAGAATACTTGATATTATTCATTGACGATTTCTCCAGGTTTGTTTGGTTAAGAATTATGAAGCACAAAGATGAAGCATTCAAGAAATTCAAATCCTTCAAAGCCTTGGTTGAAAATGAATCAGGTTACAAAATTAAGTGCCTCAGGTCTGACGAGGTGGGGAGTTTACCTAAAATGAATTTTTCGATTTCTGTGAAGAACATGGGATAAGAAGAGAATTCTCTACAGCTAGAACTCCTCAGCAAAATGGAGTGGTGGAAAGGATGAACAGAACAGTCCAACAAATGGCTCGTGCTATGCTGGATGAGTCTGGAACTCCCGCAACTTTTTGGGGTGAAGCCGCATATGCTGTGGTTGTTATTCTCAACAAAACAAATGTCCGAGTGAACAACACTCAAACTCCTAATGAGCTCTGGTATGGTGAGACTCCTTCAGTAAAGCACTTCAAAATCTTTGGGAGCAAATGCTATATTAAGAATACTGATGAGCAACCTGGCAAACTCGAACCTAGAGTAGATGAAGGCATTCTTCTTGGTTATTCTCCACACAACAAAGCATATAAGTGCTACAATAAAAGACTTGGAAGAATTGTTGACAACATTGATGTAGTGGTTGATGAAAAGGGATACATTCCTAGGCAAGTAAATATGAAAATATCGAAGAAGATGAAGACTACCCTCAAAGACAAAATGATGAAGAAGAAGAACCTCAAGAAGCACCAGAGGAATAGATAAGGATAGAAGAGAAGACTCCATCCCGATACGTTCAGAAGAATCATCCAGAATCTCAGATTTTGGGGCAGAAAGAAGCAGGTGTGCAAACAAGAAGAACAATTGCAGAAGCTTCAAGCTATTTGGCATTACTCTCCTCCACTGAACCACAAAATGTAAAAGAGGCATGCAAAAATGAATGTTGGGTCAAAGCAATGGATGAAGAACTTGAGCAGATCGAAAAGAACAACACTTGGGAGTTGGTTCTTAGACCAAAGGATAAGAATGTTATAGGGACAAAATGGGTCTTCAAAAATAAGTTGAATTAAAATGGGGAAGTAATTAGAAACAAGGCAAGACTTGTTTGTAAAGGATATGTGCAGCAAGAAGGAATAGATTTTGAGGAAAATTTTGCTCCTGTTGCAAGACTTGAGGCCATCCGAATGTTCCTTGCTCTCTCAAGCTTTCAAAAGTTCAAAGTATTTCAAATGGACGTGAAATCAGCCTTTTTGAATGGAGACTTAGAAGAAGAAGTATACATTGAGTAGCCAGATGGTTTCATTCTTGGAAATGATCAAAATCTTGTATGCAGACTGAAAAAGGCTCTCTATGGTCTTAAACAAGCTCCAAGGGCTTGGTACTATCGTTTGGACAAATATCTTCATCAACAAGGTTTTTCAAAAGGATCAACAGATAACAATATTTATATAAAAATTGAAAATGACAAATTGCTAATACTTGTTGTGTATGTAGATGACATTATCTTTGGCAGCAATGCAGAATCTATGAGTCAAATCTTTGCCTTGGTGATGCAGAAAGAATTTGAAATGTCCTTTCTTGGAGAATTGACATATTTTCTTGGCCTGCAAATCCAACAAAACGAAGGAGGGATCTTCTTGTCTCAAACCAAGTATCTCAAGCAGATTTTGAAGAAATATGGCATGGAAGATGCAAAACCAGTATGTACACCCATGGTCACAGGATGTAGCCTCAGTGCAAATGATGAATCAGCAGTAGTACATCAACCAACCTACAGATCTATGATTGGAAGTCTAGTTTATTTGACAGGTACCCGACCAGACATCATGCATGCAGTGGGAATAGTTGGAATATTTCAGGCAAATCCAAAGGAAACTCATCTTCAGGCAGTAAAAAGAATCTTCAAATATCTTCAAGGGACTCAAAATTATGGCTTATGGTATCCTAGAGATACAGATCTCACACTTCATGCTTATACTGATGCAGATTGGGCCGGAAGCGTGGATGACAGGAAGAGCACAAGTGGTGGTGCATTCTTTATGGGTTCCAGATTAGTATCTTGGTTCAGCAAGAAACAAAGTTCGATTGCCTTGTCTACAGTTGAAGCAGAATATGTTGCTGCTGCATCTTGTTGCACTCAACTCCTTTGGATGATGCAGACCTTGCAGGATTTTCAAATCACTTGTACACCACCCATCTCCATCTTATGTGATAATAAAAGTGTAATCAACATTTCAAAGAACCCAATCATGCATTCAAAAACCAAGCACATACCAATCAACTATCACTTTCTCCGGGAACAAGTGCTTGAACAAAAGGTCAAGTTGGAGTATGTTCCTTCTAAGGAACAAGTTGCTGATATACTCACCAAACCATTGCCTAGGGAGACCTTTGAATACCTCAGGCAAAAGCTGGGGGTTGTTGATGCATCATCTTGTTGATTGAATCTCTTCTGATTGTTGGTTGTATGCAAGGTTCATCTGAAGTATATGCGTACATGTGCTGGGTTGCGGATTGGTCAAAAGTCGAATGGCACAGGTTCAGGGGGAGCATATCATGCATTGTTGGCATTATGGAGGAAGTAAAAAAGGAGATCATGGATGCTGGTCTGAATATTGCTGCAATACGTCTCTATCTCTTTCATGGTCATTTATGGTGTTTGATGGATTATGGTTCTTCTTTGCAGATCTGGATTATAGTCAGGGGGAGCATGTTCTTAGGGGGAGCATAACCCTTTGCCCTTGATGTCAAAGGGGGAGAGTGATTGGTTATTGTTGCCATCAAGTCCAAAGGGGGAGATTGTTGGCATTATGATACATATGTTGTACTTGATGGCAACCCACTCATCTCAGATGATAAATTATAGTGCAACAAAGTTCACGCACTTTTATGCAGAGAAAAGTTTATGTAGAGAAAAGTTCACGCACTTTTATGCAGAGAAAAGTTTATTTCATGTAGAGAAAAGTTCACACACTTTCATGCAGAGAAAAGTCCCTTTCATGAAGAGAAAAGTTCACGCACTTTCATGGTTGGCTCATGGTATTATTCCGACAATTTTTGATCCTATGGTTTTGGTCCGTGGTATTGCATCCAAAAGTGTTGATCTCACACACTTTCATGGTTGGTTCATGGTATTAGTCCTATAGTTTTTGATCCTATGGTTTTGGCTCGTGGTGTTGCATCCAAAAGTGTTGATCTCACGCACTTTCATGGTTGGTTCATGGTATTAGTCCCACAATTTTTTGATCCTATGGTTTTGGACCGTGGTATTGTGGAAGGCCTAAGACTATAAAAGAGGAAGGAGATCATTTGGCAAAGCATCATCGAATAAATTGAATATCTAATAAGTGCTAGATCTGAAATATTTGTGATTGGGTTATGGTGCATATCTGGATCTGAATGAAGGAGGAACCTTAGTGCATAAAGAAGGATAAGTTCTATTGATGGGTCATAATCTTTATGCTTGAATAATAGTATCTTTGCATGATTTTGATCTGTTATATGAGGCGCATGATTGATTTATAAATCTGACAATTTGGGTTAATTAGTGTATGAATATTTGAAAGAAGGAATTATCCTTTATAGATCTGCATGCAGGTTTCAGGTTGTTGAAGTAGCGTATATCATTAAATTATGATCTAGCTGCCTCTGTCTATTGCTGCAGTATTCTGGGTTCAAAATTTGGTTCTGGGTACAGCTGTCAGAGAAGTGTTTTCTTGATTCAGTGCTAATTGGGAAAAGGAGATTGTTTGATGCAGATATACTTGATGATTGATTGATGTTCATGGATCCAGTCTAAAAATTTATGAAATGTGGTCCCTCAAAGAAAGAGAAGGTTGTAGCCTTCAGTAGGCCAGCACCTACGTACTAGTATCTTGGCTAGTACAAGAGCTAAGGGGGTTGTAGCTCCCTTCCAGGAGAAGCTGGAGAATGAGAGAGGGTTGTAGCTCTCTGCATGTTGTAGCCTGCGTACTGGTAAAGGACTCCACCAGTACAAAATCATTGTAAAAGGAGTTTCTAATTGAAATAAGATAGAGACATATTGTAGCAGGTGGTTTTCACCCACATTGGGTTTCCACCTTATATCTGGTGTTCTTTTGTGTGACTATTTGCTTTTCTTGTTCCTGCTCATTATTTTATGATACTGACATACAAAGTAATGATCAATATTTAAAGAATTATTCAAAGTATAATAAGGAAGATAGATTGAAAAGAATTTGATAATACTGATTCACCCCCCCCCTCTCAGTATTATTTCCAACACTAAATGCACCACCTGTACAATTGAGATGATTCTAAAATTGATATTACATTCCCCTTGAACTCCATTATCAACTAGATAACACTCATTCTAACATGCATGAGTTATTTCTCAGTGAATTATTAGTTAACTGGTTGAACACATGAAGCAACACCCCACCCTTTGACATCTTACTAGTTCCTTTATTAATTGGAAATAGTTTAACTTACTTTAACTGAGTTAAACTGAATTAATTAATTAGAGATCAAAATTAACTCAATTAGGGATCATATAATGTAGCATACACTCTACATGACTCAAGTTAGACCCTCAACTCAAATTAACTGAGTTAAATAAGTCAATTTAACTTAGCTAATTGGTACAAATTGTCTTGTGATATGGAATTACAATTTTATTCCTAATTTAATTCAAGGAAAAATTAAATTAGAATATTCTTGTTTCATTTTCAACAAATATTGAATAAAACTCATTTATTTTTTACCTTTGGCATATTTTAAAATTAAATAGAAGTTATTTCAATCCTATTTGTGTTTTTTAATTGAAAACCTATATGGAACATATTTGTAGTACTTTCCACCTCAGTATTAAAGTGATACATGATATATTTTAGTTCATTTTAAGTATCAAATATACTTACATCATAGTAATATTGTACTTATATCATGTTATGGCTAAGCTCTTGTATATGACGTCAAAAGAGATAAAATAGAATATTTTTTTTTTTTAATTTTTTTTTTTTTTTTATTTTTATTTTTTTTTATTGTTGCAAGGCATCATTTAAAATTGAATACAATTTATTTCAATCCTATTCATGTTTTTTAATTGAACCTTGAGATAAGAAATTGATTGAAATGTACTTATAAGAGCTGGTCATGCAAAGATATATGAGTGAGTTGCAAAATTTTTCATATATACATTTTTTAAATTATAATATTGATGTCTTTAGAATTCAAATAATATATTTTTAAAATCATTGTAATAACATACATGTTGATTGCACTAAAAGACATTTTCCACAAGCCAATATGAAGCATATTTGTAATTATTTCCATGCTCAATATTAAATTGATATATGATATATTTTAGTTCATTTTATGTATAAAATTAAGATCATACTTATATCATGTTAGGACTAAGCTCTTGTAGATGACCTAAAAAGAAATAAAATTGAATAATTTTTTTTTTACAAGACATCTTTTAAAATTGAATAAGACTTATTTCAATTTCGTTTTTGTTTTTTAATTGAACCTTAAGATAGCCAAGTAAATTTAAGAAATCTCATAATTAAAATTGAATAAAACTTATCTATTGTTTACGAGACATATTTTAAAATTGAATTTAAAATTTATTTCAATCCTATTTGTGTTTTTTAATTCAACCATCATATATTTTAATTAATTTTAAGTATGAAAGTAACTTGCATTATAACTTAGGATTGTATTTATTTTCTTAGTCTATGAAATGAGAAATCCATAAACTTTAAAATTTAATGAACATCCATAAACAATATTAATAGAAATCCATAAACTTAAATGATGAATGTATCAATAAAATGTTTGTATGGAAACATATGTGAATTACAAATGTTACATGAATATCCATCAATTGAAATAATAAGCATCCATAAACTAAAACAATGTTCATGTACATCCATAAATTGTCCACGTATGAAAATATACAAAGTATGTATCACATGTGAATGTTCCCTATGAAATGGGCTTGAAAATATACAAACTATCCCCTCTAGGTACCACAATAACTCCTATATGAATTATGCTACGCAAAGTGATCGTCCATAATCTGGTACTCCAATATAAAACATTCAAATTCAAACTAATTAGATCATTATTTGTACAAAATAAACAATATGCAAATAACTTATTTTGAACCAAATTTAATCCTATATATGAATATAATAAACTCATTCGAGTCCAAATGCAAGTCATTTAGGGTGGGGGTCTAATCAATCTAGGTTTGGTTCTCCCTTGCTTGTGGCTAAAAAATTAGGGCTTGCATCGATGGACCCACATCTTCAATACCTTTATACCTAACATCTAGGTCATGCATCCACATAATTGTGACATCGAGAACACTTTGCATATAAGCATGTGTACACAATGGAAAGGACAAATTATAATTATTTTCCGAACTAATTAGCATTCATGTAACTTAAATAAAGAAAATGTTGAAATCTTAGGAATATTCTTTTTACCTTAACTATTGGTCCATGTGGTTGTACATACTGACTCTCCTCCACATGAGTGTTATAAGGTGAAGGTGGAGGAGAATCCATGGAAACATGAATTGGTGGAGGTTGGTTTGGTTGATATATTTCCCCTTGGATGACCTCATAAGCTCCTCCATATAGCTGGGTTATGTCTACATGTTATAATGAACTATTAATATAAATGAAATATAATATGAACTAAATTAATATAAATAAATATGTTCAATTTGAAAAAAAGAGCCAAAATTTTCGTATATATGAACCTAATATGTGTCACACGGATCACATACCCCCCAAGTGTCATGGATGACACTATTGGAAATAATACTGAGAGGGGGGGTGAATCAGTATTAGTCAGATCAATAAATTTTTCTTTTCATACTCTAATTTATATAGGCTACTTCAATGAAGGTAATTCGCATGTACACACAACTGTATTTAAGGAAACTAGCATATATACAACAAACTTATGATTCAGTTAATTCATCATATGTTGATATTTAATCAATGCATCAGTACTTCATTAAAAATATAAACAACAACCATGTGCAGTAATAATAGAACAAACCATCACACATGAACACCAAGATTTAAGGTGGAAACCCAATGCAAGACAAAAACCACCTGTTGCTGTCTTCTTTTAATATAAGAAAAACCTGTTTATAATCTTGTACTAGTGTAGACTTATAACAGTACGTAGGCACCCACTTGCAGAAGTTAAAAACCTTGTCTCATTCTCCAGCTTCTACTAGAAGGGAGCTACAACCCCCTAGCTCTTTTACTAGTCGATCTGTTTACTAGTACGCAGGTGTCAACCTACATAAGTCTCCAACCTCCACTTGTTTTCCAGCTACTACTAGAAGGGAGATCCAACCCCCTGGCTCTTGTACTAGCCGATATGTTTACCAACACGTAGGCGTCGGCCTACAGAAGGCTATGACCTTCTCTCTTCCTCTAGGGACCACGTTTCATAATTTCTCAGACTGGATACTCTTGGAACGCAACACCATAATCTGAAGGTCACGTTTCATCCAATTTTCATACTAGATCATCAAAAAAATTGAAGCTCAAAATCATAACTAAAATACAACCATCAAATACATTTGCATCAACTAATCACTGAAACTCAATCATCACTCTCTAAATCAACCATAATTGAATCAATCAATCATTGACACTCAATCATCAATATCTGATATAATTGAAACCCAATCATCAATCTCTAAATTAATCAATCACCGAAACCTCTGACATAAAACAATCACTGAATAACTGAATCAAAAAATCACTGAACCTCTGACACAATTAAATCAACCATTCATTCAAACTTATTCAAATTCAACCAATAAACTAGAATAGATAGATCACTGTAACTAGTATATAGATCTGAACCCAGAACTCTGCATCATCATTCAGAACCAACTGTAACCTCAAAAACCATGCATCAGAATGTATACGCTACTTGGCTGAACCCAAATTGTGTGTATACGCTAATTCCATTAATAAAACCTATGTATACCTTCAAAACTACTGCAAATATAAACTTTTGAATTAAGTCTGTACCAACCAACAATATACTCAACATTTACTGTCAACTTACAGAGCTTTACACAGGAAACAACAGAGATCACTTCTTCTCACTTATAAAATCAATAAATCAAATACCAACCTCCTTATGCATTCAATTTTACATTCAGATCTAAGAAGACTTCAATGACAGACAACAGTAAAACAACATCACTGATCTGATAGATCAATCATCCTTGAACATCAAGCTTTTTTTTTCATACGCTGCTTGGACGAGACGAACCAACATGTATATGCATCTTCACCAAAGCGAACCAACGTATAGATCTGCAAATACTTACTTATAACTTCCTGCAATTCCCGACTTTAGACATACCTAGATTATCACATATAAAGGATAAAACATGTGTTAGCAATTAGATCTAGCCCATCCATTATCAGATCACATGATGATAAGTCATTATGATCTCGATCCATCATTAGATCTCATCCATCATAAAATACTTAGGTGCATACTAAGTTCAGATCAAGAAAAGCATCAGAAACCCATAACATGCATATTTTATTTTCATCTAACACTTCATAAGATATCCATTCCTTGTACACTTAGCCCTTTGATCTTCTCATCCTTATATACTTAGATCCTTTGTCAATACCTCAGACCAAAACCACTTAGGACCAATACCTTGGACCAAATACCTAGGGTCAATACCTCAGACCAAATACCTTGGATCAATACCTTGGACCAAAATACCTTGGACCAAATACCTCGGACCAAAACCTTGGTTTTCCAACATGTACACGCTTTTCCTCTTGTGGAAGTGCGTGTATATGTATACGCTCTTTTTGTTCTATGGACCAATGTGTATACGATGTTTTGACTAAGTGGACCTGCGTATACTTCTTAAGCTGCTTTACATCAACCTTTTCCTTTACCTTCTTTATTCTGATTAGTAGACCTTAGTTCCATCTTCCTGTTATTCTGTGCCAATGCCCTGTTACCTTTGAATAGACTTGTTACATTGTAATTTTCCATATTACTTCTGAAATGATTCCTTTGAACTACCCTACATTTTGTCACATCTGTAAACACAACTGCCATGCATTTTGTCACATCTGATATCTCTCCTGTAGATTCATCTAGTTACCATATACAAGTGAGTTTTTCTACTACAAGTGGGTTTCCATCAAGTATAACACATGCATCATAATGCCAATAATCTCCCCCTTTGGACTTGATGGTAACCATGTTGGTGTTGATTACTGCAAGCTGTAGAAACTGTTAGAGATAACAAGCAACACCAAAATACTCTCCCCCTTTCATATCAAGGGCAAAGGGCAGACCAAGATATTCTCCCCCTTTGATATCAAGGGCAAAGGGCTGACCAAAATGAAGACTTTCATATCTGAACAACTGAATATTGATCATGCTCCCCCCTAGGCACATGCTGAATTCTCTGATTAAACTCCCCCTTTGTACATGTTGTGATGCACTAAACTATCCATGCTCCCCCTGGGCACATGCAAAGTCTACAAAAATATTTTCCAAAAGAATAACATGACTCTATAACTCAACTATGTGAGTTTTACCTTCCTATCACTAATGACTCATACATACATCAATCTCCTAGTCAAATGGGGATATACCAAATTTGATTCATCCACCCAACCAAGTGGGGATATACCAATTGTTTATACATGACAGAAATATAATAAATATTACATCATACATCCCTTGCAAAGGGTGGGGATACAAATTACATCACTTGTCCAATAGGACTCATTCAAATGTATGAGAAGTCATATCACACCCTAGAATTCTACATGAATTAAGCAACAAATGGTATAAATATCTAAAGCCATAACTGGACTCTGCAACCATAATGCCAACAATGCAGAATGCGAGTGAAGGCTAATTCTCCCCCCGAACCTGTGATACCTGTGCATTGTCAACAAGACATTCATCAAGGAATATTTTTCAGTTAGATAAAAAGTAATGAACAAAAACATATCGTAAGACTGTATTCATCAACACCAGACAAAACGCCCATATCAGAGTCTGACCCACTATTTTTCTTGTCAGAAAAACATATATGCTTCTTCAGCCACAAAAACCCACATGTATACACTACTATACTTCATGAAACCCACATATAATAACCTTCCTCTGAAAAACTGGATTCAACAGCAGGATGATGTAGCAACTACTCCCAACTTTTGTCTGAGATATTCAAATGTTTCTCTGGGCAGTGGTTTAGTGAATATATCAACAACCTGTATATGTCCATCATTAGTTCCCAAGATATGACAATGTAATTATCATCAACCTGTGACAAAGTATGCTACATATATATATCAACTCATCCTCTTGATCTCATCAAGATCAACTTTCTCTGTTTCCTTAGTAGAAAGAGCCTTATAATAACCTTCCATGAATCAACTAAGCATATGTCATATCTCCAAGCAGTAACACAAAATCATATCATATGTATGTGAAAACACCATAGTCATCATCTATGATAATAGCTTCATCATCAAGAACTGCATGATATTTCCACAAGAACCCTCAATATATCAACCATGTATCATCACTAGGAAACATCTCACATCTGATAAGCATCAACCAATCATCATAAGGTAAGAAGTCATCATCATTATGTGACTAAGTAAGCCATGTCTTTAAATACCTATGTCTTCATGAGACCTGCAATAAAACCATTCTCTTGGCCAACCAACGATATTTTTCAATATGCAACTTAAGTAATCATCCATGTATCCAACATAATTTGTATCCATCAACTATGTATCTAGAAACACCATGAGCTCATGGTCATTTGTTAATATTTATTGATACCATCAACAACAACAACCATGTGAGAGCCAAGAACTATAGGAATCCTGCATCATAACTGCACCATATGAACTTTATGCATCTTTGAAGGCATTATGATACCAACATAAAAGAAATGAGTGGCTCATCATCAAATAATGAAGTTGTGTACTCAAGATTTGTACTTCTCCTTGTCCTTATGACAATCACCATGTAAGCAACATATATGTACTATATGCATCATCAAAAGTCATCCATAATCATCCATAAATCTGATCTGAATAACAACTATGTAACCCCAAGCAATATAAGTATCATATGGGATTTCATCATGGGAAACTCATAACCATAACATAGAATGATGTATCATTTAAACACTTTAGCCACATAAGCATCATCACCATTGATAAGAATCATTAGGTACCAAAGACTTCTAAACATAATGCCAACAATGCATTATTAGAAGCATAACATATTCTCCCACTGAACATGTGCCACCTATTCACTGTCATATCTGATCATTACATATATCAGTAAGAAATATCAAGGCATCATCATGAATAAGATACACATCAAGTCATCAACAACTTATGAGGATCAAAAATAACTTCTAAATAACGTCCACATACTGTAGTCATCAAAAATCAAGACAAAAAAGATAATTGATAATTGTTTGAATCATATCAGATCATTTTTCTGAGTTTGTCCCACTGCTTCTTCATTAAACCAACATATACACGACTGTGAAGCTTATGACTCGCGTATATACGTGACTTGTCTTCATGAAACTTGCATATGAGATTTAGGACACTAAAGTTTCACACTTTCATCTCCCCCTGATTCTGTTATGTCTGTACGCTATGCTGTGCCACCTCTTTCTGACTGTACTTCCTTCTTCTTCCATATCTTCAAGTGTGATGTTGCTTTCTCCTTTTGGTATGGTGCTTGAACTTTGCTCCTGCATTCGTTTGCTATATTTAAACTTGTTACATGCATAACATCTTACATGTTTCATATTTCTTCTATAGCAGTCAATGGCTTTGTGACCAAACATATTGAAATTAAAAAATAGCCATTAAAGTACCTGGAAGCTGATGATCTTTCTGTGTGATGGTCTTGAACCATTCTACTTCTGCATCTCACTACAACATGTCCAAAATTATGACATATAAAACATTCAACATTATTCATCAAAGGAAACAACCGACTATTACTTCCATAGTTAGGAGTAAAAGATTTTCTTTGAATACTTTCATTCCTTGGTTGTTGATGGGGTTGACCTCTCATCTCCTTGTTGAGCATTTCAGATTTTGCATTAGAGTTCCTTTCCTCACCTTGTGAGCTAGATTCACCTTTTGTTACACAAGAATATCGTCACCATGATTAATTGCAGTCAGTATGGGTCTATCATCACTTGTACTGTCCTCCTAAGCAAATCTTAGACCTCAGCTCTTCAAATAAAGCTTTGCAAATGGGAGAAAGATATTAAAAAACAATGAAACTCTGGTTCCGCACTTTCTCTCACTGTCACCTGCGGTCCTGCACCTTTTGTGTACAAAAGCTGCGGACCTGCCCACTCTGTCCCTAACGGTGTAGGTGTGGACCCCTGTGAAAGTCAAAAGGCGCAAGTTTTATCTTAAAAAACTCACTTTGGGTTAATTCTAGAGGTTTCTAGAAGGAATTTTGACGTGGATTTTTCGCTCTGAGGTGGTTCATGCATCCCAAAAGAGAAGGAGCTAATCCCTTGATGAGAGGAGCTATCCCTTTGAAGGAGGGCTTTATCCCTTTGAAGGAGGACCTAGTAACCTCCCTCCATTGCACTATAAATACAGGCATTGGGCTGGTTGCTGGAGAGGTTAGAAGCTGAACATTTTTGAGGGTAAATGCTGGTGAAATCAAGACTTCCTAGTTAAGCCTAAGAGGAGAGATCACATACCTTTTTGGTTTCATTGGGGAGTGAGTGAAACTTGTCAAAATAGAGGAGACTTCTTGCTGGACCCTGGGAGGAGCTTGTACAGCATCAAGGTGAAGGTTGTAAAGTTCTTCTTCTTTTGAATTAATACAATCAAACTCATTTTTCTCAACAAGTATCTTATGTTATTTGTTTCATGGACTCCTTGACTTTCATGTTAAATATGTTTTATGCAATTGGATTTTCAGGTGCTATTTAATTTGTTTTCCTTGTTTGTGTTTGCAGATTCGTGACAAAGGAGCTCATTTGGATTGAAGAAGCGAGGGCATCCACAAGCTTGCGTTGGACCTAAGGTAGGCCCTAAAAACACTTGTTTGCTATTGTTTATCAAAGCATATTTAGAGAAAGATAGTGTCTCGTTGGTTTGCCTGTCATTAGGTCTTCTTTAGAATCTAGGAAGGTCTATCTTGTCCGCAAGATCGACTTATTCCGTGTGACAAAATGGTGACTCCTCTGGGGAATTGATTGTTTTCCTTGTTTTTACTTTGACCTGAGAAACTATATTTTTGTGTTTGTTTTTGGCTTGTTGTGTGTAAAATTGGGTAGAGTTTGTAGATCCAGGGTTATTTTTCGTTTTTCATAGCTTTGGGAGAGGACCGCACCCTAGCCGTTTGACACAGTGCGTACCTACCCACAACTTGGATTTAGCACAGAGCGGGACCGCACCTGTGCCAACTGGGGCCTGCAGACCCTGTTAAAATTTTGAAAACCCTAAGATTTCCTCTGTTAGTCAGCTTAGTTTGTGTTTAGAAATTGTTATCCACTGTCCAGACCTGCATATAACTTGTCAAAAGCTTTCCTTGGATTGATTTCGTTAGTGTTAGGGTTTTAGGTGAAATTCCTAGGAGTTTTGCTTGTTGGGTTTGTTTTTCATTTTGGTTGTGTAGTGGCTCTGAGTTTAGAAGCTGTAGGGACTTCAGATCACCTTAGTGTCTACCAGCCTTCTTATGAGTCTGACCATTTATGAAATCTCCCCTTGTTTGAGGAATCCGCTTTGAGTTTTCTCTTTACAAAACTTTGAAAAGCTTGTGTTTGAAAGTTTTGATTTTCATTTTCAAAAAGAAAACAAAATTGATTGTTCTTGACTTATTTGTGATTCTGCATAAATTGGTCCTTAGCTTACATCTAGCTAAGTAAAACATCCTTAAAAAAGACTTTTAGTAGGCTTTGACTTCAAATAGGTTTTTATAGTTTGTAGATCTAAAAGTTAGTCATTTTCATAAGTTTTGAGTGTTTTATTAAAAAATAAAAAAAACTCTTTTGGAAAAATTCTGTTTTGTAGTGTTTGAGTGCTTTGAAATGAAAAAGGGAATTTTTTGTGAAATAACTAGTTGTCTCGTTTTGAGTGCTTTGGAAAGGAAAAAGCTCTTCTTTTAATTTGTTTGAATGAGAAAGATTTGTGTTTACAAAGTATTTGCATTCTCAAACTCTTTCTTAGTTTAGAAGTTCATCGAAGAGAAAAAGATTGTTTAGATCATCTTAGGTGCATTTTTAGTGATTTTGAGTCGAGTCTTCATACCACGAGTTTCATCTCCGCACCTTTGGACTTAAACAAAAACCACTAAAATTAACGCTTAAAGTAAAATTCACCTAGTAACATTTTTATTTCTAGGGCTCTGATACACCAACTTAGCTTAGGCTAGTGTCTTGGAGTAGGAGAGTAATTAACTCTCCAAGACAGTAAAAACAAACAAGTAGCTGTATCTTGTGGTAGGGAAGAAATCCAATTGTTGCATTTATGCTCTGGGAAAGCTCCTCTTAAAGGAGAAGCATGAGATTGTGTCCGAACCAGTGTGGGAATCAAACCTTCCTCATTGGGAACGACGCCAGATATTCACGTACTAAAAATGGTAAACCTCAGATTAACCATTGTCGAGGAGCATGGGGTCACTTGTTGGTAAACCTTGGATTATGTCATGGAGCCTTCAAGGGGATTGAGCTTGATACTATGCCCTTGCGTGCGTATCGGATCGTAGAATGTTCCCCCAGGTATATTTGTCTCAGTTGGTAACCTTAGTGGCCATATTCTTTAGGACTCTTCCTGAGGTGACAGTGGTGGGAAGATCCCACTGTACCTGGAGTAGACGTCGGCTAGACTCACTTGGATTTTCTGGGGGGTTCTCTTCACTCGAGACGGTTAAGTGGAGGAACTTGTGCCAGTCTATTCATTAAGTAGGTTGCCGGGGTAACTATTCCAACCACCATTTCTGTATTGAACTCTGCGACGTTGTATTTCATCACCAACTAGTGTTTTCAATATGGAATGTTACTGTTTGTGTGTGTTTGATCTCCTAGATTCTTTAGGTGTGTGATTCAAATTTGTTTGGTTCTTTAGAGACTTTAGGTGCTTTTCATTGAGATTTTACTTTGTTTGCATGTGAAGTAGTTAAAAGTTTTCAACTGTGGCTGAATTACCAAGACAGTCCCGTAGACTTCGGGGCCAGTCTCCTGAGTTTGTAAACGTGGCTGAGTTACTGAGGAAGTATCGTAGACTTCGGGGCCAACCTCCTGAGGAAGTACCGAGCCAACTTGAAGGCTTAAAAGTCCTCGTAACTCCTAGAGACAGTAGAGTTGGGTCACCTGAGGAAGGAGAATCTTCTTTGATAGTACATCCTGATTTTCAACCGTTAGTGGCAGATTATAATCCACAGTTAGTGTCTGTTTCCGAAATTGCTGGTAGCTTTTCATCTACTAGTGATATAGGTGAGGAACCCGAAATATCCGAGCCTGAAAGTGAATTTGTTGCTACTTCGACATCGGGATTTGTTTCTCCAAATTCTAGTGGTCCTGGTTCACCTAGGGTAGAAAGAGTAATCACCCAAGATCTCCCTTTTGGACTTATTGCTATTGAAGAACTTACTCTGGAAGAAGAAGTAGGCATCCCTATCCGTGAAAATCAACTTGTTATTGAACTAAGGGAGCGTGAATCAATTTTTACAGTCCACCTAGGAGTAGTTCTTGGTATCTTTCTTTGACTATTTTTTTTAGAAAACTCAGGGTTAAGTTTTTCACCACCTTGTGCTCCTTATCACCCAACACCTAGAGGTTTTTATACTCCTGTCAATATGGCAGGACAGTCATCCATGTTTACTCAATTGCCCAAATATTTTTTGTACGACGGTCCTTCTGTTCCCT
Organism: Pinus tabuliformis; assembly: GCA_031772625.1. NCBI lineage: Eukaryota > Viridiplantae > Streptophyta > Pinopsida > Pinales > Pinaceae > Pinus > Pinus tabuliformis. The sequence goes on along the minus strand of CM062810.1, from coordinate 474,279,330 downwards.
CCGGGTATCAGTCACTTTCTCGTACTTTTTCGGGAGCATCTCCTCAACCCATTGAGCAAGGGTTATTAACTGGAAACAATGGTACTAAGCTATTGAGCGTAGAAGACATTATTATGATGTCAGGTTCTATTCCTAATCCTCAACCTCAAGGTGGCCAGTTACCACCTGGGGGGCAGCCTCAATTAACTCCTGGGGGGCAACCTCAAGGTACACAATTTGCATCTAGGGGGCAACCTCAAGGACAGTACATACCTATGGGACAATACATTCCTCAAGGTCAACCCCAAACTCAATATGTACCCCAAGGTCAACCCCAGTATCAATTTATACCTCAAGGTCAACCCCAGTATCAGTATGTACCTCAAGGGTATCAACCCCAAGGTCAATACTCGAACCAAGGTTTCCAACCACTCCAAGGTCAAACGTATGTTCAAGGAATGGGAAATGTACCTTTCAATTATCAATCCTACCCTCAACCTGGTTATGGTCCTCATTATTCTCAACCTGTTATGGGTCAGTACCCTGGAATGAATATAGTGTGGGATCCATCGCAAACCCAGCAGGTGTTGCAACCAAGTGTACAGTTGTCATCTCAAACTGGACAACCCTTAGTTTCTAGTACACCCCAGCAACTAGTCTAGTCTAACATTCAAACTTCTGTACCTTCGGTAGTTTCTCAGCCTGGGCCTAGTACACCTCGTACTCCGCCTCAAACGACTACTACAACTACTGCAACATCTGTTCAATCTACCCCACCTACTTCTGGAGTATCGACAACTCCGGTTTCTACTGTTCCTGTATCTACTCCTCAGACATCTTTACCACCGTCTGTATCTATGATTCAAAATTCGGTTCAGATGCCTGTAGGACAACCTGGTTTAAGTACGGTTTTCAAAAGTCAACCACAATTCACTTATCAACTGTACTAGGGATAGTACCAATTCGGTTCTGCTGTGCAGCAGCCAGTCTATCAGTATCAACTGTACCATAGGTACACTTATCAACAACCTCAACAACCCCAGTACGGTCCGATTAATCCTGGTTTTTCGGGAGGATACAATATCCCGAATGCAATTCCTATTCCTAATTATCCCGGATATCCTCCTCCTGGGGCTGGTCTCATGACCCAGAGTTTTAGAGATCCTAATCGGCAGTTACCGTTTATCGCAACTTTGGACTTACCTGACTTGTCGCGCCTAACGAACGATCCCATTAATTATCTTTCGTTTTGGCCGCCAATGTCGAATAAGTTGCCCAGTGACATTCCCAAGTTCAAAGGTAAATCAGGAGAGGACCCATCGAACCATGTGATGACTTACCACCTCTGGTGCGCGTCTAACTCCATTTCAGATGATTCAATCCATCTTAGACTTTTCTAGCGCACTCTAATTGGTCTCGTGGCCAAGTGGTACATTGAGTTACCGCGAGGCACTTTTTATAGTTTTAGTCAGTTAGCTACCTCGTTTTTAATTCATTTTCAGTTGCCAGTCCGATATGACAATGGCACAGAATTGTTAACTTCACTAAAATAATCGAAATCCACTTACATTTTAGATCATATTCATGAGTGGAGATGTCGACGGTGTTTAGTGAAGGTATTTATTTTGGATCAGGTCTTGGCTGAGTGGTTTGTAAAATCTTTGTTGCCAAAGATCACTGAAGATGTTGCTAAAGCCGGAGTTGTTACTGAGGAGCAAGTAATTTCTCAAGTAACGTACCTTGACTTGGTCTATACTTAGTTAGGTACGTTACATGAAAAAATCCCCGATCTTCCCAAGCAAAATCAAATCGCTGCAGATCCTTCGGGATCTCATGCCGCCGATGGTATGATTGGTATGGTTAACGCTAAAAGTAAGAAGAAGTCTTCCAAGAATTCTTCCCCTATCATAACCTTGCCTGATTCCCCAACAGGATTTTCCTATAGGGGTTGAAGGAAAAACCGTTAGTCTAGATGTGGAGGTGGTTGATGCCCCTCTAGATTACAACCTTCTCTTGGGTCGAAGTTGGTCTTACACTATGACAACGGTCGTTTCATCGGTCTTTCGAGTAATAAAGTTTCCACATAATGGAAAGATCGTAACAATAGACTAGCTGGCTTACTTTTCATCTGACCCAGCCTCTTCGGTGAGTATTCAGCATGTCGGTAAAACGACTATCCTATATAAGGATGTTGGAGTAGGATTAGTAGAGATTCCGGTTTACTGGGAACTTTTCCTTTTCCTCCGATCAATGCATCGTCTTCATTTGCAACCATTCATATGATTACATCAGACACCATTGTTTATGATGATCCTTGGATCATTCCTTCTGAATCTGAGATAGACTCATTTGGTAATGCCATGCCTTTGAGTCCATATGAAATTTGCCTATGAAGCCGTGCAGTCATTTGCCGACCAATCTTCAACAGAAAATGACTTAATGAATATGGTCTGTGAGGAATCACTTTTCACATCAACCTTGGATTTAACCACGTTTTCTGAACTTGTTCACTCTGATGAGCAAATTTGTGAAATCCTATGTGTAGATGATTTACCATGGGAAGATCTCCATCACAGATCTTCGTTTTTACCTGAGGATGATCTTTTTGAAAATGATTTCTCATCAATTTTTACAACTGAATATGTCAAGGAACCTCAGAATCCAATGAAAAATCCCGATTCAGAGTTAAATTTGGGAAACATCTCTCGGACTATTCCTATTGACATTTCGGTTAAGCCCAGAATTGTTGAGAACATTCATACAGGTGCCTCGTGTACAGATGACAAAATTAAGATATATAAGGCCCTATTTCAAGAATTCCGTGACGTGTTTTCCTGGTCCTATGAGGAAATGCCAGGAATTGATCCCGCGATTGTTGTTCATGAGATCAAGACTTACCCGGACGCTAAACCTGTCCGGCAACATTTGCGTCAGATTCACCCACAAAAAGCTGCTGCAATTAAAGCAGAAGTTGAAAAATTATTGAAAGCAGGTTTCATTTATCCGATCTCGTTAACAGATTGGGTATCGAATATTGTTCCGGTTAACAAAAAGCAGGGAAAAATAAGAATATGCATCAACTATAGGGACATTAATCGAGCCTGTCCAAAGGACAATTACCCAACTTCCTATATCGATCAAATCATTGATGATTATGCCGGCAGCGAAATATTCTCCTTCATGGACGGTTTTTCTGGATACAATCAAATCAATATTCTACCTGCCCATCAACCAAAAACAACTTTCATTTGTCCATGGGGGACATTTGCTTATTGCAAGTTACCTTTTGGGCTCAAGAACGCCGGAGGAACTTTTCAAAGGGCGATGTCTTATGCGTTTCATGACATCAAGTACATTGTGCAACCCTATGTCGATGACTTGCCTACTCATTCATTACATCGAACCGATCACTTCGTCCATCTACGAGCAATCTTTATGAGGTGTAGGCATTATCAGATTCGGTTGAACGCACACAAATGTGTCTTCTGTATAGAAACGGGTTGATTGCTGGCATTTGTAGTTTCGAAAGTCGGAATTCGTGTTGATCCCTCAAAGGTCGAAGCTATCATCAAATTGCCTCCTCCTTCGAGTCTTTGCCAACTCCAAAGTTTGCAGGGGAAAGCAAACTTTTTACGACGATTCATTCCTAACTACACCGAGGTTACAAAGGGTTTGACCGGGTTGTTGAAGCAAAATACTCCATTCTATTGGGATGAGATAGCTCAGAAATCTTTTGATGCACTCAAACACGCGTTGACCCATGCACCATTGTTGCATCCTCCCAATTACAACCATGATTACTTCTTGTATCTCGCCGCCTCTCATTCCACCATTGGAATGGTCTTAGTTCAAGAAGATGAATTTGGAACGGAACATGTGATATATTACCTTAGTCGAACTTTAAATCCAACTGAGCTAAAATACTCACATGTGGAGAAATTGGCATTGGAAGCCGTTCAAGCTGTCCAACGTTTTCGTCACTACATTTTACTACGTAAAACTACGGTAATTTTAGATTGCAACCCTATGATCTACATTTTGACCAAGCAATTGCTAGGGGGCAAGAACTCTAAATGGATTGTTATCCTGCAGGAATTAGACTTGGAATTTGAGAAATCTAAGTCTAAGAAATCTTTATTTTTTGCGGAGTTAATGTGTGACTTCCCACGCGCTGACATGGAAACTATGGTGGAGGATCCCATTGTGGACGAATACTTGTTTCTAATCAGCACTTTAGATCCGTGGTATGGGGATATCATCGTTTATCTCCAGACCCAATCCTTTCGGCCAGAAATTTCAAGGTCAGAACGTCGGAAAATTCGATTCCAGTCCCAACAATTCAGGATTATTGGAGATACTCTTTATCACTGTGGGGTGGACTCTATTTTTCGACGTTGCTTAACTCACGAGGAAGCTGAAAGGGTTACTGTCACTCTGGAGCATGTGGCGGTCATATGTCTGGGTTTGCCACAGCCCAAAAGATATTGCGCGCTGGCTACTTCTGGCAGTCTTTATTTAAAGATTGTATTACGGTGGTTCGAAAATGCCACAAATGCCAAATTTTTGATCGTAAGATGCGTGCTCCACCTGCTCCTCTCCACCCTATAATTTCCATTGGTCCTTTTTCCAAATGGGGTATCGATTTTATTACATGTAACCCTCACTCGGCCGGGGGGCATGCGTATATCATCCTTGCGGTAGATTATTTTACTAAGTGGGCCGAGGCGATGCCTACATTTGAGGCAGACGGCAAGACAACTACAATTTTCATGTTCAATCACATAATTGCTAGGTTTGGTGTCTCGTAAGCGATAATCATTGATCATGGGCATCATTTTCGAAACGTTATGATGACCGAACTTACAGGCCAGCTTGGTTTACGTCACGATAGTTCAACCCCTTATTATCCACAAGCAAATGGTCTGGTTGAATCCATCAACAAAGTTTTAGTTATCATGATCCGACAAATCATTGGGATTCATCGGTCAAATTGGCACAACATGCTATTTTTAGCGCTTTGGGCGTACCGAACTTCAGTAAAAACATCAACAGGGTTCACTCCTTTCCAACTAGTCTATGGTTTGGAAGCTGTGTTACCCATTGAATGCGAAATCCTGTCACTGCAAATGGCCATCGAGTTACTTCCTGCCACTTCTGAAGAGGAAAAGCATTTGTTATACTTGGCTCAATTAGATGAGAATCGACGTGATGCTGCATTGGCGATCGAGACTCATGCAAAACGAATGAAAGCTCAATATGATCGAAATGTAACCCCTCGAAATTTTTCGGAAGGAGATCTAGTCTTAGTTTACACTCAAGCTAATAATAAATTAGGTGCTGGAAAATTCGTTCCTATGTGGCATGGTCCCTATGTTGTCAAGCGAAAGCTAGCTAAAGGGGCTTATGAATTGGTAGACTTTGACGGGGACTCTTTGGGTAAACCCAGAAATGACCTTTACTTGAAGAGGTATTATGCTTAAAAGAATGGGTATGGAGACTTTTAGTTAGGATAGTTTTTCTTTCTAGCTGGTGTGTTTTAGTTTAAACAGTGTGCTTAGCTTAGAAAGTGTTTTTCGTCATTATTCCTGCTTATCTTGGTTTTACTCTTGATATTGCAGATGTCGATGCCTCTCCAAACATACATTGGTTTCACTGATGGTGCTTGTCGTAATACACGAAACATCTCTTCCGCAGCTTGGGTTATCTATTCGCCCTCTAACGAGTTAGTATCTATGCATGGGGTAAGCCTCGGTCAAACAATGAACAACATTGTCGAGTATAGTGTAGTGATTGAGTTATTATCTGAATCTATTTCATTTGGGATTCAGAGTTTGATAGTGAGGTTAGATTCTGAACTCGTTGTATTACAGCTTAATAGAGTGTATGCCATTAGAAATCCAGTGTTATTGAGATTATTTTTGAGAGTGCGTCTCTTGGAACGTGAATTTGATTATATTGAATATCAACATATTCCAAGGTTTTTAAATACATTAGCAGATGCAATTGCTTCTCGAATGTTAAATAGACATTTACAATAATCATACATGTAAATTTAAAACCATTCCATAATATGATTTACAAGATAAGACGGTAATAGTGATATATATATAGAGGAGTGTGTCAAAAAATACATCGTCCTCGATCATAGGTTGAAAAACACCTTATGATCGGCAAAAAACCCTTGTAGCGGGGACCGCACCCTCCGGGTTAGACACAGTGCGTGGGACCGCACTTTTTCTACACGGAAGGTGCGAACCCCGAGCTTTTTCCCAATGGAGAAAACGTCGGGGTCCACAGGCCAGCAGTGGAAAACCTGCGGGCCCCGCGCGCGGGTTTTGTGCCAAAAAACCCTCCCAAAAATGAAATAAATGACTAAAACAAAAAATTAAATGGTTAAAAATGAAGAGTGGGATGATGTGGATTACCTGGAGAAGACGGAGTTCGATTCCGACGGTTGGATTTTCCGCAATCTTCACGGGAAGTTTTCTAAGCAAAAGCACTATTTTCTCACCCAAACTCAAATGGTAAAAGTAAATTGACAAAGGCCCTTTTTATAAGTTTTTTGAGTAAATAAATTGAAAATTTGTTTATGTTTCACTTTGAAAAGGTATTTTGTGACATTTTTATCCATTTCAAACAGGTATGAGTAATGTTTGTGTTTTTGTGCAGAATAACAGATTATTCAGGTGAAATCTATCATTTTCGACGAAAAAACATGTAGAGTCACCTTTAAGCTCTTTTCTAACTCCTAAAGCATGAAAAGATTGTCGAATGTTTCTTTTAAACTCGTTAAAACGGAATTAAAAGATGGTCCACTTACAACTCTTTTCTGACCGTAAAAACATGAAAAGATTGCCAGATTTTTGTCGTTTCAAATTCGATATTGGTTATAAAACGACGTGTCATTGATCGCTTTTTTACTTTTTCAGGTCAAGGGCACTAATGATGAAAAGTACTCCTTGGTCGTAAAAGATCAAGTGGTTCTCTCAAGTATTATTTTATACTTTTTCGGGCTCGGGAGACACAAATTTACGAAAAAGGTCAACCCTGGAGTCTTCTTAAGTTTTTTCAGACTCTCTAAAAATGAAAAACGTCGAGTTTCTCCTATACTGGACTCGTTAAAATTTCACAGTAAAGGACCTATTCAATTAGAAATAGGAACAAACCACTCCTTCTTAAGGTTCGAATTTAAACTAAGTTGGACTCATTCGAAGGATGAGCTTATAATCAAGCAAATGTTATCCTCCTCAAGCTTGTCAAAAATAAAGAGGTACTTGCCAGAAATGGTGGGGGAAAAGAGAGAAAAATGAGCCTGTTTTTCATACTTTGTAACCACTCTTGAACACGACACTTTCATTCACCTGGGTTGGGAAATCCTTTGCCTAACAGTTGATCAAACCACATTGAAAGTCTTCAGCCAGTTTCTGGGTATTAACTTTGGGTCAATTTTCACCAAGCCATCTGTCATGTCGTTATGTGTTCAAGAGGTCACTGCCAATAAGCCATTCATCTGCAAAATATCTGTCATCTATCTTGACCATCCCTGAGTCAGTCCTTGCAACTAAATTTCTTCAACTTGATTTATGATTTTGTGTTGTGGGCTTGCCTACGGTGGATCGCTTTCTATCGACATCAACTCATTATCTAGAAATATGATCTAGGAATTGTCAGTACCTTGAGATCTGCATGCCTCAATGGCAGGGTTCTCACCTTTGACGATAGTTTACATCATTGACTTTCGATCAAAGGATTCCGTGACATGTTCGACATCAACACATTTATTCGCATCTCATGGATTGTATAGGGTACTTTGAGAGCCATTGACATCACTGGTGGTTTCTCTCACGCTTGTTAATAGTTTACATCATTGACTGGTAATCAAGTGGTTTCTACCATGTTCGACATCAACACATTCATTCGCATGGATAGAATCGTACTGTTTTGGGAAGTAGAAATGAAGACCCTGGATCTTGTTTCCACAATCCAGGCTGCGAGGAATTTTGTATTCATTATATAATGGACTATTCATAAACAGATGACTGCGTCCATACTGTGTCCACATGAGTCTATACTTGTGATGTTTTACAATATCATTCCTGTATCAGAGAAGTAGTTAGTTTTGATCTGAGTATGGGAATGCCTACCTCAGCGATGATATGATCTCATATATATATCTTGCATTGAATGTTTTTACAGGTTCCAACCGGGCTCTCCACAAGATGATCCTCGAAATGATAAAGTACTTCACTCTTCCTAAATGATCAATGAAATCATCATCTACTACAAACTTCGCACTTTAGGGGGCAATCTGTTACACAAAAATATTGTCACCATGATTATTTGCAGTTAGTATGGGTCTATCATCACTTGTACTGTCCTCCTAAGCAAGTCTCAGATCTCAGCTCTTCAAATCAAGCTTTAGAAATGGGAGAAAGATATTAAAAAACAATGAAACTCTGGTTCCGCACTTTCTCTCACTGTCACCTGCGGTCCCGCACCTTCTGTGTACAAAAGCTGCAGACTTGCCTGCTCTGTCCCTAGCGGTGTAGGTGCGGACCCCTGTGAAAGTCAAAAGGCGCAAGTTTTATCTTAAAAAACTCACTTTAAGTTAATTCTAGAGGTTTCTAGAAGGAATTTTGACGTGGATTGTTCGTTTTGAGGTGGTTCATGCATCCCAAAAGAGAAGGAGCTAATCCCTTGATGAGAGGAGCTATCCCTTTGAAGGAGGGCTTTATCCCTTTGAAGGAGGACCTAGTAACCTCCCTCCATTGCACTATAAATACAGGCATTGGGCTGGTCGTTGGATAGGTTAGAAGCTAAACATTTTTGAGGGTAAATGTTGGTGAAATCAAGACTTCCTAGTTAAGCCTAAGAGGAGAGATCACATACCTTTTTGGCTTTCATTGGGGAGTGAGTGAAACTTGTCAAAGTAGAGGAGACTTCTTGCTGGACCCTGGGAGGAGCTTGTACAACGTCAAGGCGAAGGTTGTAAAGTTCTTCTTCTTTTGAATTAATACAATCAAACTCATTTTTCTCAACAAGTATCTTATGTTATTCGTTTCATGGACTCCTTGACTTTCATGTTAAATATGTTTTATGCAATTGGCTTTTCAGGTGCTATTTAATTTGTTTGCCTTGTTTGTGTTTGCAGATTCGCGACAAAGGAGCTCATTTGGATTGAAGAAGTGAGGGCATCCACAAGCTTGTGTTGGACCTTAGGTAGGCCCTAAAAACACTTGTTTGATATTGTTTATCAAAGCATATTTAGAGAAAGATAGTGTCTGGTTGATTTGCTTGTCATTAGGTCTTCTTTAGAATCTAGGAAGGTGTATCTTGTCCGCAAGATCGAATTATTCCGTGTGACACCTTCAACAGATTCATGAAAAGCAAGACCAGTTTTGATGATAGGAGACCTTTGAGTACTAAGAATATTATCCAAAATCTTAGTATTGTCTTGAAATCGTAACAATTTATCCTTTTCTTCTAATTTACCTTTTAAGATATTTACCTCAACCTCACATTGCTCATCCTTTTTCAGATATTGCTTCTTCAAGATTTCTTCAGCCTTTCTTCCTTCTTCCACCTGTTGCCTTAATTTGAGAATCTCATTTTCTTGTTCTTGATCTACTTGAGGTAGTTCTTCATTATGATTATTTGATTTTTCAAGATCTTCTTTTAGAGAGAGGATCTTAGCTTCAAGACTTTCATAGTAACTAGATCTATCTTTAATTCTATTGATTGTTGTACTCTTTTCACTTACTTCATTTCTTAATGATGTCATTTCATCCTGCAGCTTTTGACATTGATCTTCCTTTTCCTTGTACTACTTCCTTACTTTGTTTCCTTCCTCCAATTGAGCTTTTAATCTCGTAACTTCTTCTCTGAAGGCACACTCCCTTTTGTCCAATATATCTTGTTGATCTCTAATTGTGTCTGTGAGCTTTTTAGATTTTGCCTCTATTTGATTGATTTCTCTTTCACCCATAAAAGCAAATTCAGTTGTTTCATTGTCACTTTCATTATCTTCAAATGAACAGAGAAATGTATCACCAGAGGACAACAAATTCATACCTAATAGTTCTTTTTCTTGTTCATCTTCATTCTGAGGTGATTCTGAATATGAAGAGTTACTTCTACATAAAGGCCAATCGTCTCTCCCACTGTCACAGTTCCTTTGAGATGTCTTCTTCTTTTGGTGTGATTTATTTTTTAGTTTCTTTCCCATTGTAACTATAGATCTCCTTCAAGTGATCAAGTTTATGCCAAAGGACCTACTATGATACCAATTGTTGGAAATAATACTGAGAGGGGGGGTGAATCAGTATTAGTCAGATCAATAACTTTTGCTTTTCATACTTTGATTTATATATGCTACTTCAATGAAGGTAACTCGCGTGTACACACAATTGTATTTAAGGAAACTTGCGTATATCCTACAAACCTATGATTCAGTTAATTCATCATATGTTGATCTTTAATTAGTGCATCAGTACTTCATTAACCATATAAATAGTAACCATGTGCAGTAATAACATAAAAAAACATCACACATAAGAAACACACATGAACACCAAGATTTAAGGTGGAAACCCAATGCGGGACAAAAACCACCTGCTGCTATCTTCTTTTAATATAAGAAAAACCTGTTTACAATATTGTACTAGTGCAGACTCATACTAGTACATAGGCACGCACCTACAGAAAGCAACAACCTTCTCTCGTTCTCTAGCTTCTACTAGAAGGGAGCTACAACCCCCTAGCTCTTGTACTAGCTGATTCGTTTACTAGTACGTAGGCATCGACCTAAAAAGGTCTCCAACCTTCACTCGTTTTCTAGCTACTACTGGAAGGGAGCTCCAACCCCCTGGCTCTTGTACTGGCCGATATGTTTACCGGTATGTAGGCCCCGACCTACATAAGGCTACGACCTTCTCTCTTCCTCCAGGGACCACGTTTCATGAATTTTCAGATTGGATACTCCTGGAACACAACACCACAATCTGAAGGCCATGTTTCATCCAATTTTCATACTAGACTCATCAACAACATTGAAGCTCAAAATCATAACTGTAATACAACCATCAAATACATACACGCATCAACTAATCACTGAAACTCAATCATCACTCTCTGAATCAACCACAACTAAATCAATCAATCACTGACACTCAATCATCAATCTTTGATATAACTGAAACCCAATCATCAATCTCTACATCAAACAATCACTGAAACCTATGACATAAAACAATCACTGAACAACTAAAACAAACAATCACTGAACCTCTGACGCAATTGAATCAACCATTCGTTCAAACTTAATCAAATTCAACCAATCAATTGGAATAGACAGATCACTGTAACCAGTATACAAATCTGAACCCAGAACTTTGCATCATCATTCAAAACTAGCTGTAACCTCAAAAACCATGCATCAGAATGTAAATGCTACTTGGATGAACCCAAAATATGTGTTTACGCTACGTACATTAATAAAACCTGCTTATACCTTCAAAACTACTACAAATATAAACTTTTGAATCAAATATGTACGAAAGAGCAGCATACTGAACATCTACTGTTAACTTACAGAGCTTTACACAAGAAACAATAGAGATCACTTCTTCTCACTTATAAAATAAATCAATCAAATACCAGCCTCCTTATGCATTCAATTTTGCATTCAGATCTAAGAAGACTTCATTGACAGACAACAGTAAAACAACATCACTGATCTGATAGATCAATCATCCTTGAACATCAAGCTTTTCTTTTGCATACGCTACTTGGAAGAGCCGAACCAGCATGTATACGCATCTTCACCAAAGCGAACCAGCATATAGATCTGCAAATACTTACTTATAACTTCTCGCAATTCCCGACTTCAGACATACCCAGATCATCACATATAAAGGATAAAACATGTGTTAGCAATCAGATCTAGCCCATCCACTATCAGATCACATAATGATAAGTTGTTATGATCTCAATCCATCATCAAACACTTAGGTGCATACTAAGTTCAGATCAAGCAAAGGATAAAAAACCCATAACATGCATATTTTATTTTGATCTAACACTTCATAAGATATTCATTCCTTTTACACTTAGCCCTTTGATCTTCTCCTCATTATATACTTAGATCCTTTGTCAATACCTTGGACCAAAACCACTTAGGACCAATACCTTGGACCAAATACCTAGGGTCAATACCTCGAACCAAATACCTGAGACCAAATACCTTGGAACAAATACCTTGGACTAAAACCTTGGTTTTCCAACATATACGCGCTTTTCCTCTTGTGGAAGTGCGTGTATATGTATACGCTCTTTTTGTTCTATGGACCAACGTGTATACGCTGTTTTGACTAAGTGGACTTGCGTATACTTCTTAAACTACTTTACATCAACCTTTTCCTTTACCTTCTTTATTTTGATCAGCAGACCTTATTTTCATCTTCTTGTTCTTCTATGCCAATGCGCTGTTACCTCTGAATAGACCTATTACACTATAATTTGCCATATTACTTCTGAAATGATTCCTTTGAACTACCCTGCATTTTGTCACATCTGTAAACACAACTTCCATGCATTTTGTCAAAACTATTATCTCTCCTGTAGATTCATCTAGTTACCATATACAAGTGAGTTTTTCTACTACAAGTGGGTTGCCATCAAGTAGAACACATGCATCATAATGCTAATAGAGATCACGACACATACATGTATATGAAGAAAGGTAGTAAATGGGTAGACTCATGAGATATGAATCATCATATAATGGAATTGGCAGGTAATGAGGCAATGGTGGTGGTCTCTAGAAATGAAACATGTGCATTGGCCAATGTCATCTACATGCTATCTGCAATGGTATTCTTGGTCTTAGAGTTGAGTTGTGATGACTCCTTTAGCTCTGTTAGAAATACCATGCTCTGACATAGTAGTGGAAACAATCTTGGAGGTGGTGGTACACGCTGAGGGTCCCTATGAGGCTCGTCGTGATCATAAGTACATGCCAAGCCATATCCATAAAAGTCAGATACTATATTGGTGTAATCTAGCCTCATATGTAGCACAAAATCGACACATATATGTTTTGAAAACTAAAAGGGGACCTATTCATGATGGGGGAGTTCACCCTAGGCTCCAAAGAATCGATCATAAATAAAAGGGGTTGCATCAACATTCTTAAAATATCTTAGTGGAATCTGACCTCAATGTTTAGAAACACGCTCTAGAAGGATGTTGAACAACTCCCCATGAACATGAATGTTCTTAGTGGCCTCTTTCGCCAACTCTCAAGCATGTGGGCCTCTAACCTCCTACCTCATAATCCTTTGTATGGAATGTAGGAGGTGATTTTGTGGGCCCCCACTCCATTATGCATCAATCAACCTATCAATGGTATCCAACATCAAAGACAAATTATGCCTAATAGGTGAATTTGTAGTTATTTTACGCACCTCTCGTGTGAACCACGTATGTTGGGTTATAACATCCTCCACTGTGATCCTATTTGTAGCATCATGCCATGAATGGATGGATGTTGCATTGTGAACCTCATCTTCCTCCTACTGAGGGTTTATAAATCATAAAGATAATTTAACATATATATAACAAGACATGATCATAATAACATGTACATTAAATTCAAACACATCAGTTGAAGACAATTTAAAAAGTTAAAGCCAATTTCAATATATAAACATACACAGTTTAAAGAGGATTTAAATATGCACCTATAGCACGTGAAGATGATCCAGTATCTATAATATAATCATCAATAGACATAGAAACATTACCTCTCACAATATGGCTAGCGTCAGAGCCAAGATCCATGAATGGAACATACACTCTAGTTGGGATACGTGATCTATCATGAGCCCGACTATATATAGCAGACCCCCCAAACTTTGACGACCTGTGGTTGGGGCCTATATAGAAGATGGCTCTGCATATTAAAAATAATTCATATTTAATACATATAAAATAATCTTTTTTTTTTACTAAACTATTGTATATAATACAAAAATATCACATATGATACATATAAAATAATCCAAGAAAAATATGTTGACTTAGAAAAACATTGACAAGAAAATAATTTCTAAACTCAAGTGGAATAATCTAGTGTGAAGTCCTAAACTTTAAAGTCCATTTTTTGATAATTTAGCAACCAAAATATTGAGTTCTGTGTAAACACAATCAAAATGAGAGATCAAACATACTTTCACACTTTTTCCCATTTTGAAATATTGCATTTTATTCATAAGACATAAATACGTAAATATATATGTAAAAGATTGAAATAAACCAATTTAAAAAATTAGTAAAATTTTATACTAACCAAATACTCTAATAGACTTTAATTTCTTATAATGTTTGACTTGACACATAAAAAGTACTAAATACAAGCACATAAAAACAATGTTTTTGGTATAACACATTAGATAATGAAGCCATATGATACAAATTAAAAAAGAGTCAAAATATTTTTTTATTCACTTTAAATGAGTTTTTCATATTAGATTTAATATATCAATGAATAATGCATTTTGAAATCTCAACACATAATTATATAAATATATATATTAATTGTTATAGTTATAATATTATGTTATAATAGTTTATAATGACCTAATATTGTTATAATTTATAGTTATGTGATTTTGTATATACATGTTTTGTGCTATGTTATATATATGATATGTTAAATAACTTTAAGTTATTTTAAATGATATCTGCATTTTTTTTTATACAAATATTATATCAAGTATATATAATTATAACAAATATTATATCAAGTATCAAGTATATATAATTATATTAAGGTTATAAAATATCAAGTATATATAATTATAACAAATATTATATCAAGTATCAAGTATACATAATTATATTAAGGTTATGAATTTTATATTTGTTATGTTATATATAATTATATATTTAAATGTATATTATGTTATATATATACATGAAATGTTATATTATAGTTATATATAGTTATACTATATATAGCTTTTAAATTATATATAATTTTGTGTTGTTATATAGTTTTATGATGTTTTATATATAAATTAATTATTGTTAATAAAATTTAATTAAATAACAATTTTTTATTTATTTATTTTTTTGTTTTTAGATTTAAAGATTATATTTTGCTTAAGTAATTAATTTTTAAAAACTAATGATACTATATTTATTATTAAAAATAGAAAAAATATAAATTAAACTAAATTTAAAATAACAAAATATTCTTATTTGGTAAATATAATTTTATCTAGCAATTATATTAGTGATGTTAATATTAACTTTATAGTTTGTTTATTTATTGGTTATCGTTCAGGTTATTTTATATTTTGGAGTTATTTTGGTATATTTTTTGTAAAATTTCTTTGAAATTTAGAATACATTTCAAATAACAAAAAAAACTAAATATTTTTAAAATTTGTTTCACTAATTTCCTAAGAAAAAATTTCAAAACATAAAATAATTAGAAAAAAAGGTTTTACAATCCAAATTTAGAAACAAAATGATAATAAATATGCTACCACTGTAATTATTGGAAACTTATTCAATGAAATATAATAAAATAAAAGAACTTAAATGATTTGGGGGTTCTTTTGTAGTTTTCTAGGATTTTGTTTTGGTTTTCAAATGTTTTCTTAATGGTATTTTAGGCTGTTTCTTTTTTCGAAGGTTTTCTTGGTGTGGTTTTCATTGTTTTTGTATAGTGGGATTTCATTTCAAATTAATTTATTTGTTTTGCAAGAAAATATATGATAGGAAACTTACCTTGGCTTACAGATAGTGTTTGGTTTCAACTTCAGAGATGTTGATGGGGTCATTGCTCCATCGAGCCCTAAATCCGTCAATCAAGTAGGTAAACACCTTGGTGGAACACTTGTTTGCGTGATGTTATGAAAAAATGACTTGCCACATGGCCACTGCACATTATAATGCCAAATAGAGACTCAATCCAGCTTCATTGAGAGTTTTTTTAGGTTACACGAGCTGGATTGAGAGTTTGTTTAAACCCTTGATAGAAATATATATAATCCCTTAAACATCTTGAGTTCTTAAAAATTGCTCGCTCTTAAAATAGATTTTTTTTCACCAAAATGCACCCTAGCCTTTCCAAAAAATCTAAACCGGCTCTATGCATAAACCCTAGATTCAATAGTTATAATGATTTTTCTTGGGCTAATCTATTTGGTTAAACATTCATGTTCGAGAGAGTCGAGATTTTAGTCAAATTTACTGAGTTTTTGAGATCCATATTTTTTACAAATTAGTAATGCTTTCATAGTCATTGATATGGGTAGTTGAGTGTAATTTAAAATATTATATAATTTCTGGCCAGCCAAACTTGCTAAGAAATAAAATTTGGGAAGGCTTCCCAAATGCTTTTTAGGTTCGACTTGCCTAGAAACAAATAGATGCAGAATTTAAGCAAAGAATAAAAAACACGAAGAGGTCATTAGGCGAGTGAACTTTGTTATACATTGACTTAGATGACTTCAGCCCAAGCCACTTTTGTATATGGGTATTGCAGGAAAAGATGTACTACAAATTCTTCTGGTGGCTTAAAATTCAGGAATGTCAAAGGTCCTTGCATTCCTCTTTTATAGCGATTTTAGTTCTCAAGATTTTTTTTGTGTGCTAATAGCCAAAAAAAGATGCTAACTTTTGGATGATTATTGGGTTCGTAGAGCATTTACTAAAGAATTTATTTTGGAGGTATTTATGTTAACTTTTGGATTAACATTGGGTTCCTAAGAATATCCTGCCAAACTGGGTCTTCCTCTTTCTAGCTCTTTGGGCACATCTGATCAACTTATTTCTAAATATTGCAACCAAGTATGTGAGATACCGTGATATTTCATTCAAGCTCCATCCCTTCCAATGGCCTCGTTCATCCCATAAAGGGATGTTTGCAAATGAGGACCTCCTTTTCACTGCAATTATTTCTGTAAGATGTGAAAGCTCACGTGAACATTCCAAATGTTTCTTAGCCATTATAGGGTTTTCCATATATTAATTTTCACTGCATTTCCAGGAATCTAGTATTAATTATCGTTGATTTGGTTGAATTCAAATGAAGAGGCACCCTTGTTAGATCCAATATGGAAGTAGGAAGAGGCGTTGTTATTAGATCTAATATGGAAGGATGTTTCTCCTTCCAGTCCAATATCTTCGGCCAGCTCGAAGGGTGCATTATAATAGAATTCTAAGACATGGGATGAAAATAGGGGTTGACTCTATTTTATTTTATTTTTTAATTTAAATGGTTTTTATTAATTAAATAATATATTTATTTATTTATTTTGGAAAGGCTAGTATAGTGATCCGGCCATAATTTTGTCCAAAAAATAGTGGAAATTTTAAGATTTTGATTATATTGGTGAATTTATGTCTATCATCAAGAACATTATTTGAAAGCTCTTATAGTTATAGTTTTTGAAAGAAAAAATGGCTAGATTCCCACTAAAAATAACTTTCTTGTTAAAATAGTAGTTTCCATAGACAATGTCATCTTAGAATAAGTGTTAAGAATTTCAATTTAATTATTAATTAAAAATATAGCTTGCAAAATTTAAACTTAATTATTAATAATTATTAGATTTCAAAATTTTAATTTAATTATGATGGTAGAAATTTAACCTCCATAAAATGTTATAGAATATTCTTAATATTATACACAAATAAAAAATTGAGATTTATTTTTAAAGTATTTATGTTTTTTTTCCTTTAAATTAAATTCTTTAATTAAAACTAAGGTCATATGAACAAATTTCATATTAATTGACTTATGGTTTTTTGGCATATGATATTGATAAGCCATGGTATTGTAACAAAGTTTATTTACAATTTAATAATGTCCATGGTTAATAGTGTTCCATGTTTTTTATTTACATATTTTTAACTTGTATATTATTTCTTTTTTTTTTGGTAAGCTTGGTGGGGTTAAATCTTCATCATGTCCAATATATCAACCAAGGGGAACTGAACCAATGAATTCACATCAAATAGTGCATTAACACAACACCAACCATGTAATTTATATGGTTGTGCTACTTGTACCAAATTTAGTACAAGATAGTTTATTATTTATTGCATATGTATTAATATTATTTTTATTAGTGAAATAATTGAAAATGAATCTCGATAATTAAAAGTGAAAGAAGTAATGCTGAAGTGAAATTGTATTTAAATAGTTAGAAAGAGAGATTTAGGTTCAATTCAAGATGGATGATTTGTTTAAATAATTTGGAATGTTGGAGGATTGAAGAAATTGTACTTCATTGGGATTATTCCATATGCATATTGAGACTACTATTGAATAGTTTAGAGGATGTCCAAAATTTAGAAGTTTGACACTATATTTCTACAAAGGGCATGAAACATTGCAAGTGTTAATGGTGGCGATAATATTGGGTTGCAATTGGCATACATCCTCATGGAGTAGTAGCTTGTAAAGCTTCAAAAATAGTTAGGGATGTTGGTGTTGGAATTAATAAGTCAGTCTTGTATCATTAATTTCTCATCATACTGGAAGAAGCGGAAATTGACGGGAGCTCTGGAGAACGCAGCTAGGGTTCTGCACCGAGCACAGACGACGCAGACTGTTCTGCACAGACAACCACCAAGGACCTGACTACTCATACAGGCATCACTACACAAGGTGTAAGAAGGCGCAGGGCACATGGGCGACCCCAAGGGGGGGCCTCGACGACCTCCCCCATCGCACACGAAGGGCAACACCAAAACGAGAGAACAATACAGTTTGGAACGATCCATGAGCACGGCATCAATCAAGAGAACCTGAGCCAGAATGAGCGCAAAGGAAAAGAAAACCTGGAAGCTAAGGTAAATGGAGAAAAGGTGAAGCAAAACCAAACAGATGGTACCCAGAGGGTCTCTTCAACCACCTGCAAGCCAATAGCTACAGATCGACCTAGAATCGAACTGCCGGGGGAAAAAATAGAAGCAAGAATACAATACATGATGGATCACGCACTCATTGGGAAATTCATAGGGTTTTGGTCAACGGAAAAAGCCCTCTATAGTTGGATTGTAGTGAAATGGAAACCTAAGGGAGATGTGACTCTGCAGTTAGGCCCAAAAGGATTCTTCACAACGATCTTTTTCTGTCCGGAAGACAAATACAGAATCCTGGTTGAGGGTCCATACTTCTACAACTCAACCGACCTTTACCTATGAGACTGGGCTCCCAGATTCAACCCGGATCAGGAGGATCTCTCATGGGCACCAGTCTGGATACGACTATACTCACTGCCGGATGAATACTGGGATGAGGATATCCTGAAAAACATTGGAAATGGTTTGGGGGAATATATAAGAACTGCCGAAGAAACGAAACACCGAAGATACACATCTTACGCCCGCATATGCGTCTTCATGCGCCTAGACAAAGCCCTGCCAGAATCGGTAAGTCTCTCTCACCGTGACTATGAATGGAACCAGCCTTTAGAATATGAAAATGTTCCTCTTCACTGCCGCAAATGCCATGCCATAGGGCATCTCTTTAGAGACTGCCCCCTGAATGCTCAAGCTAAAATCCCCTCCCCCACCGATTCTCAGACCACTGATGGCTTCACCAAAGCCCCTACTCGCAAGCGAGCACATAAAAAACCATCATCAGGGAAGAAACCCAAACAGAACTCCGCCCCTGACCATGCAGTCAGGAATAGCTTTAGAATCCTGGCTCATATCACGGACGAGCACACCACTTCCTCTCCTCCATGCACTGACCTCCCCTCATCCTCTTCCCAGCCACCTCCTGCTACCCCTCCATCCAAACCCCCTTCCTCAAAAGCTCCCCCAACCCACAACTCGGAGAGCAAAGAGAAGCAGAGGGACAAAGACATTGAAATGGAGGTTGATGGATCCTCTGGCCCCTTACAAGGTCTAGATATACCTACGGAAGGAGATAATCAGGTGCAACAAATGGAGGAAGAACCGGAAAGTATAGATCTACATGGATTAGACATACTCGAACTAGAAGCAGCATGCAAGAAGAAAGCATATGAAAGCATCCCAGAGTTCCAGCTTGACAAACTGGAAATGGTCATTTCCAGAGCCTATCATCAAAATCATCTTGGCATCCAGCCAGGAAGTCAATGGGATTTAAGCCAAACCCCAAAAGACTCCAAAAAAAGGGGAAGAAGAACCGACCTCCAAAGAACAATAGCGGTCGGGAAGATTCTGGTAGACTCCGGTAGGTATGCTAAGCTTACGATGTACTACAAGCCCTCTACCAATAGTGACTTATGAAGCTCATTTCATGGAACCTTAGAGGGCTCAATGACCCGGGAAAAATTAGAATGCTTAAAAATATGGTAAAAATGGAAAAGCCACATATATGTTTTTTCCAAGAGACAAAATGTAATAGTTCAACTCTAGAAAGAGTCCTCTCTAAAGCTTGGCCAGGATGTCAATCAGTTGCTGTAGATGCATCCGACGCTTCTGGGGGATTAGCCATTGCATGGAACTCTCAAGCACTCACTCTGTCAGACTTTCATGCTTCACACAATTTAATACAGGCTACCTTCCACATAGTTGGCACAAATATTCATGGGAATCTCTCGAATGTATACTTCCCTCAGGAAGCAAGGGAAAAGATTGCTCTCCTCCATACCCTAGAAGTCCTTAACGCCAATAGAAGGCACCCACTGTGGATAGCTGGAGGGGATTACAACATGATAACAAAATTAGAGGAGAAGATAGGAGGTTTAAACAAGTTTGAACAGGAAAACACCCTCTTCAAAAACTTTATTCAGAGTGCATCCTTGATAGACTTACAGTTCTGCAATGGCACTTTTACGTGGAGCAATCACAGAGCAGGCACACATCAGATAGCCTCCAAGATGGATCACTTCCTCATCTTAGATAACTCGGTCCACCTGGGGGGAGATTTCTCGGTGGCCATTCTTCCTCACTCTGGCTTAGATCATTGGCCAGTTTCCCTCCAATGGCAGCATCCAGGCAATAACACACGAAGACCTTTTCACTTTGAGGAGTTTTGGTTCACTCATCCCTCACTCAGAGACTTCGTTAACTCCACATGGACATCCTTCAACCCTCCAGAAGGATCCAAGATGTTTCAGTTTCAACAGAAACTTAAACATCTAAAGCTTAACCTCAAGAGATGGAACAAAGAGACCTTTGGAAACATCTTCAAGGTGCAAAATGATCTTCAAAAAGCCCTGGAGGATCTCCAAAGAGAAATAAGTACATGCGGCCACACAGAGAGAACCCTCGAACAGGAGCAACGCATCCATAATCAGCTTGAAGACAAAAGAAAGCAGGAGGAGATATACTGGAAGCATAAATCACGAATCAGATGGCTAAAAGAGGGAGAAAGAAATACCAAATTCTTCCATAGAACCATAGTGCAACGCAGAATGGGCAACAATATTCCTCACATACAAAATTCAGAAGGAGAAAAGGTGGAGCAACATGAGGACATTGAGAAGGTACTCCTCGAACACTTTAAGCAGGTCCATCAAGAACCTGACATCAACATACATCCAGAAATTGAAAGAATCACCCGCAATACACCAAAATTAATCACAGCAGAGCACAATGAACTCCTCCTTAGCCCAATTCAAATTCAGGAAGTCAACAATGCAATGACTCAGCTTAAAGAAGGAGAAGCTCCCGGCCCGGATGGATTTACCACTACTTTCTTTCACAAGTTTTGGGATTTAATAAGGTCGGAAGTTTGGGAGGTGGTGGAGGAATCGCGGGTTTCTCACTGGCTGCTTCCCTCGCTCAACACTACCTTCATAGCTCTGATTCCTAAAGAGGAGGATGCGCTCAAACCGGAAAAATTTCGGCCAATCGCACTTTGCAATGTTATATATAAAGTTATCTCTAAAGTCATTGCAAATAGGCTAAAGCCCCTCCTGCCCATGCTCATCTCTCCGGAACAGTCAGGTTATGTGGAAGGAAGACAGATTTTGGACGGAATCATCCACACGCATGAGATCACCCACACTCTCAAGCATTCAAAGCAGGCAAGTATGCTTCTTAAACTTGATCTTTCTAAGGCTTTTGACAAACTCAGTTGGGATTATATTCAGCAAATGTTATCTGCTTTTGGATTCAGCCCCACCTGGATCAGATGGATCATGAGCCTTATCTCCTCCACCAGCTTCTCCATCCTAGTAAATGGGATCCCCTCTCACCCCTTCTCCCCCTCCCGGGGTATCAGGCAAGGTGACCCCCTTTCCCCCTTCCTTTTTGTCTTGATGGCTGAGGGCCTGGGACGTCACATTAAGAATGCCCTCCACTCGCACCAGCTTAAGGGTATCTCCATACACCACCTGCCAGCAACTTCCCATCAGCAATTTGTTGATGACACGATGTTATTTGGGTACCCTTCTGTTCAAGAAGCTTCCATATTTAAAGCAGTGCTAAATGACTTTTCCGAAGCCTCAGGCACTAGCATCAACTGCTCCAAATCGCAGATATTCTTCTTCAACACCCCCCCGGTTGTCAAGTCTGCCATAATCCGAATTCTGGGGATCCCCATAGCCACCCATACCTCTAAGTATCTTGGTGCTCCCCTCATTGCCTCAGCCATCAACCATTCCTCTTGGCGCAATTTAATTGAAAAAATTGAATCACGTCTCAATCAATGGACTCACAGAACTTTGAACCTAGTCAGCCAGGCGGTTCTTATTAAAGCCATTCTTCAAGCAATGTCGCTGTACCTTTTCTCCATCCTGGCAGCGCCAAAATGGGTCCTAAAAAGACTTAGGAAAATTCAGAGAGATTTCCTTTGGGGAGGCAATGCAACCAATCGCAAATGGGCTCTGGTAAAATGGAGCACAGTATGCAAACCGGAGGAAAATGGAGGAATTGGGTTAAGAGATCCGGAGCACAGCAATGCCATCATGGGAGCCAATATCTGGTGGCAGTGGCTCACCAACGCAGGCAAGCCATGGGTCACATTATGGACAGCAAAGTATGGCAATCAACGTCCCCAGGAAGAGCTTATCAGATTGGAGCCCAGTGACAAAGGATCACTAATCTGGAATGCAGCCAAAGAACATTATAAGATGATCCAACAGCATAGCTTCTGGGAGGTAAGAAATGGCAATAGTGCTAGATTCTGGATGGACGCATGGAATCAAATGCCTACCCTTAGCAACGTTCTGAACCTGCCTCTAAACAACATGGAAGAGGAGACACAGCAAGTCAAGATAAGGCATTATTGGACCCAGGAAGCGGAGAAAGGCTATAGAATCTGGAAACTGGGTAACCAAATCCTCACAAATGAAAACTGCCAAGATGCCATAGCATTGGAACTGGAGCTCAGCAAAAGAAAAATCAGGTGTGATGAAAGGGAAGATATCTTAAGGTGGGGTTATAAACCAAAAGGAGCGTTCACTACATATGAAGCATACAAAATACTCTGCAACGACTCTGCTCCTCAGGATCCAATCTAGGGCCAAATCTGGAACTCTAGCTCCTGGCCCAAAATCTGTCACTTTCTTTGGCTGGTAGGGCATCAGAGAATCCTAACTTGGGACAAGCTCCGAAGAAGAAATTTCCATGGTCCCTCCATCTGTTTCAACTGCTATGCTCATGAGGAAACGCTCCAACATCTGTTGGATTCATGCCCCCTAGCCAACCATCTTTGGGAGAAGGCAAGCTTTCGATGTCAAAGAAGATGCAGAATTGAAAATGAAATTACGAACTCCATAGGAAAGTGGCAAAGGGACCCGTACAAGAGCAACATCCTCAATCATCTATGGCGCATGATTCCCAGGCTAATTCTATGGAATATATGGAAGGAGCGAAATAAACACATTTTTAAAAATCAATGCTCTTCGCTGGACAATATTTGGCATATGCTATGCAGAAATATTCAAGAAAATGTGATGCTAAGACCCTGGAAGGAGGAGGATTGGCCCTCACTAGCCAACGAGAAAACTATTATGGACAATTGGCAAATCGGCTGCGCTAAAAGCATGCACCAGCAGAACCATCCGGCAGCCAGCATTGAAAATCAAGTCGCATGGAAGCCACCGCCAAAGCACACATTCAAACTCAACTTTGATGGTGCCTCAAAAGGGAATCCCGGGTTAGCAGGCTTTGGTGGAATAGTTAGGAATCATGAAGGTGTTCCCATGATACTCTACTTTGGAAACATTGGATGGGATACCAACAACTCTGCCGAATTGGAAGGGCTTTGGCAGGGTCTTCAACTTGCTGGGGAGCTCAACCTCCACCCTCTGGAGGTAGAAGGAGACTCCCAAATCCTCATCAATATGGCCAAAAAAATCCTAAATGGATCTCAGGCTAAAAAAATAGCAACCAGCTGGAGGCTTGAAGCACGACTGGAGGCAATAGAACAGAAGCTACGCAGCAACAGAGCCATCACCTTCACACACACAAGGCGGGAGGGCAACAAGGTTGCGGACTTCATGGCCAATGTTGGGGTGGGGAGTAACCACTCTCTGATCACAGGACAGCTGAATACCATATTATCGCATGTGGAAGCTAAAGAATGTTCTCAACTGGTCCACAAGGATGCAACTCCCCCAGATGCGGGTGACATTTGAGACGGGACAGGAGTGGGTGGCTGGCCACATGCCGCCCCTCAGCCACCACGTGGAACCCATGGTGAATATCTGGAAAGGACGGGGGACGTTTAAGGCGAGGAGACCTGGAACAGTTATTGCCCGGAGAGCGTATTCGACCCAGCGTAAGGCAGCAGTAATGGCGGATAGGATCCTGAGCAGGGTAGGTGAGGAAGCTGAGAATAAAACAGGGAATGAGCAGGGAATGTTGGCAATTATGTAGTTGGCGGGCCTTTCGATCGCTGTTGAGATCCCTTCTCAGGTGAACAGGTTCATCTCGTGGTCGGCTCTGGTTTCAGAAAGCCTGGTTCATCTTGTGGTTTGCAGGATTTCTCATCCCGCAATGGTGAGACCTCGACAGCGCATGCTTAACCGTCGAGGCTCTTCCAGATGAGGGGGCTCATGCAGGCCTGAAGGAGACCATGCTGGTCATTGTTTCCACTGCAATCTTGCCAGATCCACTGGAGCCACCCCCTTACATTCCAGTCAATTCATGGATGCAGGGGCATCAGGCTCGACCACCCTGCCAGCCTTTGGCTCCACCATCTTCAATTTCACCAGCTCGACAAACAACCCAAGGATTAGTGCGCATGTTTCTGTTCTGTTTATTGAGAATGATCCAGATGATGACGACCCCATGAATGTTCAGGGGCAAAGGATGCAAGTCAACCCAGTGGAAGCAGAGCAGGCTCCTGAAGCGGATGTGGAGCGGGAAGCAAAGATTCCAGCCACCGACCCGGAAATTGCCAAGCATGCTCAGAGTGTTCCAAAAGTGGGCATCGGGGAAGAGGCAACGACCTCTCTACCTGATGCTGAGCCGGACTACTATGGGTGGTGCCCAATTGTGGAAGAGCAACCAGACGAATGATGGCGCCCGTGCTCAAGGTTTGCCTGGTCGCTCAAATTGCAGTTTTAGTCTTTGGCGTTTTCTGTTTTGTTATCTATGTCATGCAATTTTTGTTAGTGATTTGGGCAAGAGCAGACTCCCCTGCGTGGAAGGTAATGGTTGGAACCCCTTTTTTGTGTCCATTGCCCCTGCGAGGGCCTAAGTCTATGGTCAGCGACAGTCAGTCTCAGTCTCGGTCTCAGTCGGGTGCCCCTGCGAAGGCGAAAGTATGTTTTGGTGTCTGATGCATTATCGGCTCTTGGGTGTAATGCCCAGAGCCTGTCTCATACTGGTTTTGCCTTGATGTATTTCTGAACTTTGTATATATTTTAATAGATTAGTTTTTTCACTGAGAAAAAAAAATAATTTCTCACCATACTATAATATCCTATTCACTATATGTATTGGTTCTTGTGGTGTAGAAAATATCTCATGTATGGGATGTTGTTAAAATATTATAATTGTGAAAATAATTAAAAGATTTCCTATCTTATACTAAAGCTTGAAATATTTATGTATAACAAGCTTAAATAATATAATGAAATTTTTTTAATATAAGAAAATATATTTATATTTATATTATATTTTATGATAAAATTTAACATAAAATAATGTTTTTAAGGATTTCATGCCATAACAATATTTTACTCGTGATAAAAATGTTTAAAAAATCTAATATAAATAAAAGTAGAAAGGTATTTTAGAAATTTAATATAAATTATTATAAAATAACATAAATTTCAATAAAGAAATTCCAAAACTCTTAATTTTATTGGTTTCATCAAATTATATATGTATTGTTGTTTTATAAATTTATTTTTATTTTTTTCGATATAAATTATTTTAAAATGTGATTTTAAAATTGTTTTTTATTTGCTAAAAGAATAGTTTAATAAATGTAAGAAAAAAAGTTAATCACACAAAACATAATATATTTAATAACAATAAAAGTCTACTTACTTAATAATTATAAATAAATTATTTTAAATATCATAGTTTTTGTTGAATAATAAATTGATCTACATAGTTAATATTAATTATTTTAATTGTTACTGATTTAATACATTTACAAAAATAATAAATAATATTTCTCTTAAAATAATAGCTATCAATCATTTTAAATATTTCAATCTGATTTCTTATTTAATCATCATAAATGTAGCCAGCTTTTTGGAAAAGATAGAGAGCTTAGGGATCCATTTCTAAAGAGTAATATATAATCTTCTCTCTTTTTAATATATAATCTTCTGAAAAGAGAGGGGTGATCAAGAGATTAAGAACTATTTTAATTCCTTGTAATTATCTTCTTCTTTTAGATGCCATGAAAATAAATAATACATTTTTTTTTAAATAATGAATTAACTATTTTTTTTTTTTTTATTTTTTTTAAATAAATCTATAATTTAATTTTTAAAAAATTAATTAATTTAATATATTCTATAATTATTATAATATTTTTATATGGCTATTCAAAATAAATTTTTTTAACAAATATCTTATTATAAATATTCTAGTTGAAATCTAAATTATCACTCTAACTTGAAAATAAATTGCATAGTCGGGTTATTCTTATTATAAGGGTCCCTAAAATGACCATATAATATTCCATACCATACTTCATACATTAGAATTCATAATATAAATAATTATATTATTATATGGGTTTTTTATCTATATATTGTTTCATGCACAAACCTTGGGCACAATAAAAACCTTCTAAAAGCCCTCCAATTGTACTTAATATGCCCAACAAAATTGTCCAATCTGTACATTCATCCACTTAGCAAAACATCACCATGAGAACAACTTTAAACATACCTTAACTAGCAACCTTCTTTTGCCTCTTTATGTCTCGATCCTATACAAACATTTGAAGTTTTTCGTGGCTCTAGTTAGAGCTTCTCACAGTACACATCAACCCTAATTTCCACCCTAAAAACTTCACAAACCCTTCTCCATAGAATCCTCCATTTTGCATTGTCACTTGGTCTCTTTTATAATGTTGTTCTAGCTCCTTAAGATCACAGAAAAGCCCTGAACTAGGGCTTGGTCCTTCCAAATAATGTTCCAAAAAGGAAATAACAGTGCTAAACAAGAAAAATACACATATGACACAGAAAGATTCAGACTACAATTAATTGCCCATAAAATTGCACTAGAATTGTGCCAAACTGAGCCATTTTATTATCAAAGGATATTACAATGCATGGAATGTGTGCAACTGGCTTGTCGAAGCAAGCTAGACAATCCCAGGTGAGAAAATTGTTGCCTGAATGAGAAGGAAAGACTTCTCCTCAATGTTCTACGTTGGCCCTAGAAATTATGCAAACTGTTGGTTGGAAGAAACCCCTATTTGAGTTTCCAAAACTGCTCAAAAAATTCTGCGAAATTAATTTGGATCTCTCCACCAAAAACCCAGAAAAACCGAAAACGTGTTTGGCCTATATCGAAGCCAAAGTAGAACCCATAGAATGGTGCAAATTTCCCAGCTAACTAGAAATTCGCTCCGTTATAAGAATTAGGATTTCAGGCCTTAATATCACCCAAAAAAATCTACAAAATTAGAGAGAAACTCCTCTCAGTAAAATGACAAAAACCCAGAAATGTTTGACCAGATTTTGACCTTCCAAAATTAACCCCCAAAAGCCCTACACATTTTAATAGTTGTTGAAGCATGTTGTTTGTCAAAAAACTAGAAAAATCTTCTCCAAACACTCCTGAAATGCAGCAATCAACTCCACCTATACTTCCCTTATTTCTTCCGGCAAGCAATAGCCCCAATGGTTGAAACTTTATCTCCCATGTATGCCCAGTTTCTCTCTTCTGCACTAGCCACAAATTCTACAAAATCACTCAACTAATAGCCACTTCCAGCCCTTAAAATCAACTAATAGCCAACAAATCTATTGAGCCTTCTTCTCCTAATTTCTCCCAGCAATAGCCCTCTAAAAGAAGCAATAACCCTCCGAAAGAATGTTGCAATGGCCACACTAGATCCACTACTGCATCCTCTTGAAATATGCACTGATAGGGGAACTGAATACAAATGCTAGAAATCTCTCTACAAATCTGCTCTGGATGATAATGGATGAACCTCTCTAGGGTGGCACTCGAAGTCCCCCAAAGAAAGGGTGAGTTCTCCACTTGGAAAACTCTTGCTAAACAGCTCAAGCAACAAAATCAAATTTGATAAGTCAAGAATGCCAAATGAAGTGCATTGTCTTCCTTTTATAACTTTCGTGGAGCCTTTCTTCCCGCCTTTTCTTCCCTCTCATGCATTTCAAATCATTGTCTTAGGTAGCGCTTATTTATCATGTGGGTGGTCCCCACATATCATTAACAAAATAAAATAAAATAAAATTAACTTGCCTCTAACTCTTAAAAGTCTTCTATCAAAAATAAAATGGGCCCCATCTTCACTAAAATTGGCCCCCAAAATGTAGAAATAGACCTAGTTCCAAAATAATTTAGGAAAGGACATTATAGTCCTCCCTGCTAAAAATTTCTTGTCCTCAAGCAATACCTGAACAAATTCCCTCTCTAAATGTTGATCACCACTGTAACCACCAATAATACCAGGGTCCCAAATGTACCATTGAGTCATCCCCAATCTCAGCATTGTATCGACATGAAAGAATCCCTTGATACCAAGATCTCAAGCCATCCTAATCAATGTGAAGCACACCTTGCTCCACTTGCTATCCAAATAGATACATGTACCAAAGGTCCTCTGCATACTAGAAATAAATAGAGCATCATGATAATGTAGGACTTTACCCAACCCCCCATGAAATTTCCCTACTGAGTAGTCCATCTCATGCACTACAAGAGTAAAATCTTGAACATGCAATCCAATCTTGGTGGGATTGAACCCTCATCTACGTGGGCCTCCCCTGATCTCCTCTTTTCAATCACCCTGTCACACTGATGTAGTTCCCCACACCATAAATGTATCACTAAAATGAAATGGAAGATATGGATGACCCTCCCCTATAGAAACCAGCTCACCTCTATGGGTAGTTGAACTTCTCAGCCTTGTTATACTAGAATCCCCTACCTGCCACAGAAGGAACCTAACCTACTGACATCTGTCACTCTGGTCATGACTGACTACCTAGCATCCTTGTACCAGAGCTTTCTCTCCCATAACTCTTGGTCATAATCTATGCGATGATCTAGGCTAGGCCAATCTTGCCAAAGCAACTCAATAGTGCCAGCGCCTATTTCTCCATGGCTAGCCCCAATCCTGACCAACAATCTGCCTCATCCTATGGTGAGGGCTTCGGTGATCCCCCATGTGTTCACCTATGAATGAATCAATCTGCCTATTATCCTGACCACGCTCACTGAGTATTGGAGTATCCCACCAATCCACTATATGCCATAACCATACTAGAGGTCCACAACCCCCAATCCTCTTTGCATGTCGCTGTTATATGTTGCTAGTTATTGGGACCCCTCTATGCCCTATCTCTGCCTCCTATAGGCATCCAATAGGTAGGCACTGAGCATCTAGAACCTGTGTTGTGAATATCCAGTTGCTCTGTGCCTACCAAATCACACATTGATATCTACTATCCCACCTGCCGATGATGTGTCTGAGTATTGTTGGAAGCCTAGGCATCATCCTACCAAAAAATTCCTTTGCACTTCATGCTTACCTAATGCATTGAATTATCCAACTGAAAAAGAATCATGTAACTCCCTCTCAGTCACCTCCCCAAGTGTGAGCCTAGGGGTAGAACATATGCTACCTCGACATTCAACCATGCCAAACTTAAGCATGTAATTGTCAACTTGTGCACCTACCAAGTGTCTCAACTGAAGAGTCTCCTCTTGGCCCATGACATGTGGTGTCTCATCCAACTACCTAAGGTGAGTCTCCCATACCCTGCTTCTTGAATGGAGAGTGTCAAAAGGAAACAACCAAACCCTTTGTGACTATAAGCAACACTGAAGGATGATGGGTGGGTATGTCCCAAAGAGTATGATCAAGAGTTTGTCTGAATGCTCAAGAGTAATCCTACGAACGACCCTCTTTTTGCCTTAGATCTGTTGATAACCCCCTCGAGGCCATGCCTCCACTAAATATGGTGTCCCTAGATGATCAACAATGTCCTCATCGATCCTAGGTGAGTTGTGTCCAATGGTACACCTATTATCCCTATCTATAAGTCACCCTGGAGGCAACGCTCCAAGAGCCCACTGCGCTGTGTCATGTGTCAATGCATACCACCAAGTACCATTGCACTCCTTGACATGCCACTATACACCACAACTTTTCCATGTACACAACAAGATACCCTTGGCTACAGCTATACCATCATGCACCATCAGGTGTCCTCCCTGTGTCATTTTGTCTATCACTCCCCGCATGTGCTCAATGTGATGCGAGTAACTCCTCCTACCCCATAGTGTAAACCGACATGTCGTGGTATACCATCACACATCTCCATGCTCCTCTGCAGGCCACTTCTCCTCGCTGCATAGCCCTGCACACCACTAGGTGCTATGGCCTAGAATTGGGCCTGTATGCATCAGGCCACATCCCTCTATATAACACTAAACACTACATCCAAAATTTGTGCAATCTTGCGTACCACTGCCTACTGTCATACCACCCTGTAACATATGGTATCTCGCATGTGCCAAAGTTTCTGCCACTCTGCTAGTGACCCCACCATGACATGCATCATGTCCCCTCATCCATCCTGGTAGACTTGAGCACCCAAATTCCACTCCCACTAGAGGGCATATCTCTATTGTGTCAATCCTTTGTGACCCATGAGTCCTAAACCTCAATGGGAGAACATCGTCTCCATATAATATCTCATCTAGTGGCCTACCCATGCCACCTCCTCCAACCAACTCCTGTTGGAGAATGTTAATCATCTTGCACCCCCATGCGCAACCAACATTCCAAAACAACCAATGGAGTATGCTCACAAACCACCTGGCCACTAGCACAGACTGGAACTCCCCTCAGGAATGCATGCGCTCAGGCACTAGGTTAACTACCTCATCAATGCCATATCCATCCTGCATGTCTAATATCAAATAGGAAGCCTCGCCTAGATCCCAATGCTAACCTGGGCCTATAGTACCCTTGATGTCTGAGAGCTCCCACTGAGCTTCACTCCAAACTACGACCATCTCCATTAATATAGCCCATTCCCCTGGGTACCAACTCAGAATCTCTCACCATCCAACCCCAAGAGAGGGATCAAATCACAAACTCCAAAGCTTCCATTCCTCAGTGAACCCTTTCAAAGCAATCCTCACCATCTCATAATCTAAAAAAGTATTTGTGATGGCAACATGCTCATCTTGAACCTGAGACAATCTCATTAGATACGGTGCCAATGCTTCCCCATCCAACATCTTGGTGCTCTTCAACTTATCCCTCAATACTAGTAGGCAATTCTCATTCTTGTTTTGAAGCATATCCTGAAGAGCTTTCTACATCTCATGGGCACTACTCTTCCCCGATAGATGAGGTATCAAGTGTTCCTTGACACCATCTTACATGATCACCTTGGCCTTTATATCCAAATCTTCATATGCTTCCAGCTCCTTAGGGTTAGTCAGTTTCTTGATCTCCTTGTCAACAAAGTCATAGACCTTGTTGACCATCAATACCAACTTGATCCTTTCCTTCCAAGGACTATAGTTAGAAGGCCCATCCAACCTATCCTCATATCGCAGACCAACTGAAAACTTTGCTATTGCTAGTAGTCCTTCAACAACAATGAAACCAACTCCCTCTTGAGTTGTATGTGTTGTGCAATATCTAATCCATTGGCCCTTCAAAATAGCTTTGATACCACGTTGAATTTCTATGGCACTCGGGAATCTAATTTGGATCTTTGAATCTCAAACACAAACACACCAAAATGCCACAACAATAATACTTTTCACATTGAAAAACAATAGCAGTGAATCAACACATACACAAGAAACAAATTTTCAACCCAACTTCAATATATTAACAATATTTAATACAACAATCTAGGCCTCCTGTACAAGAGATAATGGCCCTTGATACAATACAACTAAGGCTATGTATCAACAGAAACTATGATAATCAATCTGCCCTGAACAAGATACAACTAACCTACTGCTTGACGTAGTGTGCTTCTTAACTCCTTTCGGTCCATGTAGTACCCTCGACACTTCTGGAAGGTCCTCTTGCCTCCAAATTTGAAGCGCCTCAATCTACTTTTATTAGTCAACACAACTCCTTCAGGTCATTGAACATAGGCCCAAACAACTTTGCCCTCTAACTGCTTCTTTGTCCTTCAAGGTCTGTAACACATAGGGTCTTATCTCTGCTACCCACTTTTGTCACACTGTTGCTTCAAGGTGATAGCCTAGGGCTATTGGGGCTATTGGGGTTGCCCACTTTCCACTGAAGGTGTCCTTATCAACACAGTGAACTAGGGTTGATTCACTAACCCTCTTGGCTTCCCTTTTCTCCTTCAAAGTTAAGCTCCTTAGGCTCCAATAATTCTTCCTCTCTTATTAGTGTTGTAGTCCTTCACAAGGAATGAACTTAGGGCACAAGAGATACCTTCTAACAACCATCCAATTGTACTTAAGATGCCCAAAAAAATTGTCTAATCTAGACACTCATCCACTTAGTAAAACATCAACATGAGAACAACATTCAACATACCTTGATTGGCAACCTTATTCTCCCTCTTTAGGTCTCAACCCTGTGAAAACATCTGAAGTTTTTCATAGCTCTAGTTAGAGCTTCTCACAATCCATGTCAACCCTAATTTCTTACCTCAAAACTTCTAAAACCCTTCTCCACAAACTCCTCCTTTATGTGTTATCACTTGGTCTTTTTTATAATGTTATTCCAACTCCTTAAGACCACAGACCAACGTAAACTAGGGATTAGTCCCTCTTGTACCAACACGGAAAATCTTCCACGCTTCCTCCTCATACCAAACTCAGCGTAAACAACTACAAGAAAAAAACCAAAACCAGTCCTCATTTCCACTTCATTAGGCTCCTTATGGTTGCGACTATTTCAAATGTCTTCTCCTTAACATTTTGCACATGGATGATGGTAGATCTAATGACTAGGATCATCTATTTATATGTACTTTAGGTGCAAAGACCTCCACTAGAAGAAACCTCTATCAACTAAGCTCGACTTGATCTTAATGTTATTTGAACCCACACATACAAATAAAATAAAAAATCTTGCTCATTAGATCAACTCTTTCATGGCTGCATTAGTAGCCCCTTGCTCCATTAAGGGTGCCACACATGTAACCATGGTCAAACCATCAAAATACAACTTGGTTTTGTGCCCATAACTTTGGGTGCAAAACCCACTACTTGGGTACTATTGAGCATTGGATAATCCAACACTCCCCGTGTGTTTCTTGACATGGACTAACCACCTCTCGAGGATCCGTTAACTCTAGCGATGCGTCCGTTTATTAACATCTGCGGGTTTTGGTGTAATGGAAATCGTGATCCCAACAAGTGGTATCAGAGCCAACTCCTTTTTTTGGCTTCTATGTCCCTTGTAACTCCCTAGTCTGCTCTCCATATAGCGGCGCTGCTCCTCCATATAATTAGCTGCGCCCTCTGTCTACCATATTCCATATATTCAGACCTGCCCCCTCCATAGTCGCTGCCAGGTCTAAACGTTGCATTACCTGCACTCTCTGGACTGTGCACATAACGTTTTCTGCCATAACGTGGGACGTCGACTGTCTGACTATTCTAGTGCTCAAAAGTTAATGAGTCCTAATTGATTTTTGTGAGTTTTCTTCATATTTTATCTTCTCTGTGCTAGAGATATTTTTAGTCATTTTCACCGGTGCTCAAAAATTTGTGAGTCCTAATCGATCTATGGGATTTTTAATGTGGATCATAAACATCTCTGTCTGACTATTCCAGTGCGGCCATTGATGGGATCCCTAGAATTATCTTTTTCCCCATGCCCATCTCTATCCCAAAATAAAATCCTTAGTCATTTTCAGCAGTGCTCAAAGGTTAATGAGTCAGGGACCTTTGAGTGTCTCTTAAAGACTTACGAATTTTTGACACCTGATTTGTGGAGGGAGACCCAGTTCTTAAAATCTCCTTTCCAAGAATACATTGATTTACTGGCTAAGCCTGCTAAGGCCTCGTCCCTGAAGATGTTGAGAAGGAGGTTTTACTATAAATTCCTTGTATTTTGACGAGGCGAGACTTTATTTTCAAGTAAGATGTGACATCTTAAATTGAGAGTGTCAACTTAGGCTAGTATAGAATTACAACACTCTTTATATATGTTTTTATTCACTGTTGGTCTCCCAATTCTAAGAACTGGTGTCATGCGGGTAAACCCACGACCTATTACATATAAGCACTCTGACTTGCCAATACACTACATCAGCAAATCTTGGGACTGCACCTTTGACAGCGTAGTGTTTTACTGTTAGCGCCGGGGTTCTGAGCTCCTGCATGGAGGCACCAGAATTTTGTATGTGTGTTTCTATCCTGAGTGTGAAGTCTACTGAACGCTGCCTAAATATTCAATGCTATCCTGGTGAAAGCTGCATATATATTGAACGCTGCCCCACTTTGTGTATGTACTGGAGTTCTTAGCATTATATTCAAGCTGGTCTCATTACAATATATTTACGTTGCCTGATTTGATACGCTACTGGTATATATGCTACCTCATTTTTTTGTGATACTCTGCTGGTATATAAGCTACCTGATTTTGTGATACGCTACTGGTATATACATCATTTTAATACATGCGTTGAACTGTATGCCGCTCCATGCATTGACTATTTTGGACGCTGGCTATATATATATATTAAAAAGTCTATTGTATTTAAGCTGCATTACAGTGTTGGTGTATTACAATCTTGAACGCTGCCCAGTCTGAGTTCTGTAGTGTTTTGGAGAGACGTGGCACGGAATTGGTAAAGAAAGGAAAGGAGTCGCTGCAGTTCCTCTTCTAATTGCCGTGTTTTATTTTAATGGTTGGTGGGTAACTATGACTACAACAAGTATCTCGACCCTTTGAGCTATAGTAAATAGACTGATGCTTTCCAATTGAATGATAGTGAAAGATATGTGGTGATGGAATTAGGGCTTATGTTGTTTGTTCTATGAAGACATGCAATGTTATAATATGTGAAATATATATTGCATGATTGTAGTTGATTTCATTTTTTGGAAAGTCATAGAAAATTATTATTAGATTTTTGCTATGAATACTGTAATTATTTTTGGGCTCAGTTCAAATTTTTATGATGGAGTAGTTTGTTGAAAAAGTGAAGGGTTTGGAAAAGAAGACAACTCTTCCTACACACAGAGAAAATAATCTTGCTCAAGATTCTTCCAAAGGAAGAGGTGGAAGAGATTTCAGAGGCGAGGGGGTGGGGAGGAGGGGGCAAAAACTCTCAAGGAGAAATGGCAGGTTTACACTGCATTCGCTGCAAAAGAAATGGATCACATGATGCCTCTACATGCAAGCTACCATGGGACAAAATTGAGCAGAAAAGAAACCAATAGAAAGGTAAAACTGATGATACAGACAAAGGTAAAGCACCTGAATCCACTCATTATGTTGTGGCACAATGTAACATTGGAGTAAATGAAGATTTGTTTAATGCTTCACTTGCTTCATGGAAAAATGATTGGTTGCTTGATTCAGGAGCAACCTGCCACATGACTCATAGAAAATATTTTTTTGAAGATTTCACTGACAATGTTGATGGAGTAGTATACTTTGTAGATCAATCAAAAATCAAGCCATCAAGGCTTGGCACAATCAGGATTAAACTGCCTGGTCTTCCAGACTTTCTTCTGCATCATGTTCTATATCTTCCACAACTCAAGAGAAACTTGTTGTCCTTGGTCCACATCCGCCGGCAAGGTCACTCCATTCATATGTTTGATGGCAAGCTTGAGGTAAGAAAAGCATCTGACCACTCACTTGTCATGAGGGGAATAGAAGAAGAAAGGCTTATCAAGCTGCAAGGAACCTCTGCTCATGCACAAAATTTCTCATACAATTCTCATCATGAAGAAGGTATACTTCCATCAAGTTTATTATGGCATGCTATATTTGGACATTTGAACTATGACAATCTCTGCTTATTAAAGAAAAAGGGTGTTGCTGGTTTGCCTAAAATTCCTAAGAAACTTAAGCAATGTGATGCTTGCATTCTAGGAAAGCATAGAAAACAATATTTTCATGATTCACATTCAAGAGCACATAGAAAAATTGAACTCATTCATTCAGATTTATGTGGTCCAATGCCTGTTCCTTCTGCAAATGGAAATAAATATATCTTGACATTTATTGATGACTACACCAGAATGTGTTGGGTTTATTTATTGAAGAACAAATCTGATGTTTTTCAAACATTCAAGAATTTTCATAAATGGATTGAAAATGATGCACAATCTCATATTGGGTCTATTCGCATTGATAATGGAAAAAAATACACATCAAATGAATTTGAAAACTATCTTCGGCAACATGGGATCAAACATCAAACAACTGTGCCTTATAATCCCCAATAGAATGGTGTAGCTGAAAGAATGAATAGGAAAATCTTAAATATGGTACGATCCATGCTCTTCTTCAAAAATGTAAAGATAATGTTTTGGGTTGATGTTGTTCTATGTGCTACATATATAAAGAATAGATGTCCATCTAATTCTATAAAAAACAAGACTCCATGTGAAATGTGGTATGGACATGTTCCTTCGGTAAAGTATCTCAGGGTCTTTGGTTCCACCTGTTATGCCTTGATACCATAGGTACATAGAAACAAACTTGGTCCTGGAAGTCGTAAGTGTATCTTTCTAGGATATTCAAACACCTCCAAAGGATATCGCCTCTATGATGAAGTAAATAAGAAGTTTGTTGTATCTAGAGATGTAATTTTTCTTGAATCATCCAAAACTGATAATGTTGTTGAGCGGAAACTTGATCGCTTGGATAGATTCGCAAAAGAAAAATCATTTCAAGAATTTGATAATTAGATTCCACATCTTGAAGGGGGTATTCCTATACTAGATCAACACGTGGAATATTCTTCTGAAGAACACTCTCCCTCGCATGAAACTCCAACAACGGATGATGCTTTAAGTGATGTAATTGATAGAATTGGGAGACTCAATCTTGATTCAGTCCCAACTCAATCAACGGAGCAGCCTGGACCATCCAAAAAAGGTCCCCCAAAGTGGGTGACAAAGACACTTGAAAGTCTTCATCCTGATGAAGTTGGAAAGACAGGAACCAGAAATTCAAACCGGAAAAATGGAGGTGATGTAGATGGCTCTAATTCACATGTTGATATGGATGTTTCTTATGATTGTGAATTGAACTTGCCTAAAGATTTTGAACCAACTTCCTTGAAAGAAGCTGCTTCTCATGATGAATGGAAAGAAGTGATGCAAAAGGAGTATGATGCCCTCATAAAGAACGACACTTGGAAGCTAGTTGATCCTCCATTAGGAACCAAATCAATTGGCTGCAAGTGGGTCTACAAGAACAAGTATAAAGCTGATGGCTCACTTGACAAGCACAAAGCTAGGCTTGTGGAAAAAGGTTTTGCATAGAAGGAAGGGGTCGATTATGAGGAGACTTTTACCCCCACAACAAAATGGGCTATCATCCGAACACTCTTTGCATTAGCAACTTAGAACAGTTGGGAAGTCCACCAAATGGACGTAAAAAATGCTTTCTTAAATGGAGATTTAAAAAAGAATGTTTTTATGTCCCAACTTGAAGGATTTGCTGTGAAAGGACATGAACATAAAGTATGAAAACTTGTGAAGTCCTTGTATGGCCTCAAACAAGCACTACGAGCCTGGGATGAAAAACTAACTGAGCATCTTCTGAAACTCAATTTCAAACATTTTGATCTTGATGATGCAACTTTATTTGTCAAGAAAGTTGGAAAAATAGTTGTATATATTGTGGTATATGTAGATGATCTTTTGATGACAGGGAACAATGAAAGCTACATTGCATCCATAAATAAGGAATTGGGGAAAATTTTTGAAATGACTGATTTAGGCTATGTTCATTACTATCTTGGCATTGAAGTAACCCAACATCCAAAGTCCATATTTCTTTCTCAAAAGAAATACATTGGAGATCTGTTGAACAGGTTTGGCATGACAGAGTGCAATCCTCTTACTACTCCAATGGAAAAAAACTTAAAGCTCACATCTATTGAAGGAAAAGCATTTGAGGATGCAACAAAGTATAGACAGCTTGTAGGAAGTCTCAACTACCTAACTACTACGAGACCAGACATTTCATTTGCTGTTGGAATCCTCTCCAGGTTTATGCAAAAGCCTTGTGAGGGACATTGGTTTGCTACAAAAAGAGTTCTAAGGTACTTGAAGGGAACTCAAGACTTTGGAATCAAATATACACAGGTGGACGACTTCAGCTTGATTGGATACTCTGATTCAGACTTCAATGGAGACAAAGAAACTGGGGTATCAACTTCAGGATATATTATGAGTCTTGGATTAGGAGCTGTCTCCTGGAGATCATGCAAACAATCAGTTCCAACAGATTCCACAACAGAAGTAGAATACGTGGCAGCAGTTGAAGCAACAAAAGAAATTGTGTGGCTCAGGAAAATTCTTGAAGATTTGCAGGTAAAACAAGTACAATCAACTCCACTCATGATTGACAATACCTCCGCAATAAAGTTGGA
The DNA here is from genome assembly GCA_031772625.1 of Pinus tabuliformis. Taxonomy (NCBI): domain Eukaryota; kingdom Viridiplantae; phylum Streptophyta; class Pinopsida; order Pinales; family Pinaceae; genus Pinus; species Pinus tabuliformis. The sequence goes on along the minus strand of CM062810.1, from coordinate 474,240,136 downwards.
TAAGAACCCAAAATTCCCTGATCGAATGAAGCACATCAATACTAAATATCATCTAATTCGACATCATATTGAGGCCAAAACAATCCATCTCCGTCATTGTTCCACAAATGAGCAAATTGCAGACATCTTCACCAAAACGCTTGGAAGAGAAAATCTTGAACGATTCATAATGATGCTTGGACTCACCAACATCCCTTCAGATTAAGGGGGGGAGATTGTTGGGCATTGGATAATCTAGCGCTCCCCGTGTGTTTCGTGACATGGACTAACTGCCTCTCGAGGAACTCTGGCGATGCGTCCATTTACTAAGACCTGCGGGTTTTGGTGTAATGGCAATTGTGATCCCAACAGGTACTTAGCCCACAAGGAGCTTTTATGGTGCTAACTCACACAAGCCCAACGCTTAGGGTTGTGAAGTATCTCTCAAGCTACAAAACTCAGTAAAAAGCCCCACCAATGCATTGGGATTAGAAAGATAAAATTTAGAGCTGAAATGAATATTGATCATAGTGAACTTTGAGGGGCCAAATATGTTATACTAGAGAAGGGGGTGGAATCTAGTTTTAAATCAAAAGATTTATGCAAAACAAGGAATAAGTATAGCATATGTAATGCATGGTTTTCTCCCTATTTAATGAGGGCAGAAAAGTGACAATTCCCTTAATGAACTTTAAAGAAGACCGCAATATTGTCAAGTTAGGGAGGAGGCAAGACCATTTAGAATCAAATTTTGAATAAATTATTTACACAAAGGAGTAGATTTAATGTATATAATTCGTAATATCCATAACTAACAAAGCTCACAAACAAGTTCCCTGATGAACATTAAGGAGAAAGCAAGACTATCAAGTTCAGAAAGAGGGCAACACTATCTGGAATCAAAGTTTCCATAAATAATTTACATAAAGTCAAGAGTTGAATTAATGCATGCAATACATTGTCACTTTCATAATTAACAAAGCCTGCAAAGTAAGGAATCCCTATGTTCTTGGATAAGTGCCTGTATTTAGAATAAGTAGCTTGATAATTATTCAAAAGCATTGTGTATAGTTTATTTAGTTTCATCTGTATTTCTTCATTAAACTCTTAATCGAAAAAAATCGATAGCATAACATTATCATTGACAAAATATCATTTTATTATTATTTGTGTGCAACTGTGGCACATGATTACAAGCATAAGCACTTTTCTTACAATGAAATATGAATAATCTACAACATGCTTAAGCTTATAGCAAATCTAATGACCACTAAATTTGGTAGAGGCACAGCCATGGGGAGTTTCTCAATAATCCTTCTCAGGAAACTAGATGGGAACATAGTATATACCTAACATTATCATGGCCATGGTTAAGAACAAATGTTGGTTTGCCAATCGTAAATTTGGTAGAGCAGCAGCCATGGGGAGTTTCTCGATAATCCTTCTCAGGAAACTATAGGGAAATGTATGGAATTCCAGCTTGGTTTTGATCCGCATAAAATTTGTCAAGGGTATACCGCCTTTTATTTTCAAGCGAAATGCAATAATATGAAAACAATTTTCTGTCAAATGTCTCACAATTAAGAATTTGTCAAATATATAATTTTATATTTATTTTTTTCAATAATTAATAGTTCGTATATGCAGTGTAGCTAGTTGCTAAAGTTTCTTTGTTGATTGTGTAGAAGTAAAAAGCTTGTAATGAGATGTTTACAAGTTGAAGAGAATCATTCCTTCACTCATTTTCTAGTAAGTTTTTTGGATTTCATAATATTAATAACCAAAAAACTAAAAAACGCATGATGTACACTTCTGTGTTACTTATATTGTTTCTTGAATGCCCTTTTGACACTTTGACATGGTTGGTCGCATGAGATCATCAGCTAACGACCTATTTTTAACTAGTGTCAAGGTTTCAACGTTATTATTATATTTGTTACATATTTTCATATTATTTGTAAAAACGTAGCGACAACTCACAGGTATCTGAGTAACAACTTCTACTGGTAAAACAAAATCAAGAAATTTAACACTATAAATGAGAAATATCCATGAAAATTCAGTACATGCATAAGCAAACATCATCTCTGCCACCGATATTAATTATTTCACTTTGCAGGAATTGGAAAACACTTGAAAAATATCCCAAAACCATTTTTTTCAATGAAAAATATAAAAAATATCTCTCACATATACATATTACAGGCCGAAATAAAAGTTTTCAAAAATAATCTAATTATGAAAACAATAACTAAATAAAATAAATCACCTCTCCAAAACCTTTCCAATTCCAAAAAGAAATATCGAATGTCAGCTCCCCCGGATATCGATAGCCAAACCAATTAAATAGACGCTGAGTTTAGCTTTGTTACACTATAAAAGATGAGAAAAACGTTTTTGTGTAGTCCGTGAAACCCAACGAAGGATTCACCTCAATTTTAGCTATGGAATATCACGTGACTAAGAAGGCAAGGTATGAACAACCAGAAGATGAGATGCCACTACAACAACCACACATAACTTCTGCTGGGAGCTCACACTTTCTCCCATCTGCGGAGGTCGCGGAGTCTCTCAATGAAAACCAACCTCATTCTCAAGAAGAAGAAGCGGATGAAGCGACGATAGAGAGAGTTTCGTCATCCATGGATTAGTTCCAGAACCTGCGAAGGTGAGAGTTGTGTGATGACAAAGACAATAGAAAGCTTCCAAATATTTTTCGGGAGTATCATTTACGAGCATTTGACTTTGAATTTGTCATGGAAATTACCGATGTTCTCATAGTCTACGACATATTATTTTTAATTTATTTCTATGAATATATTGTTCCATTGCGACTCTATGGAGAAATGTCGCAAATTACCAACAAGCGTGGGCGGCCCATCACAATAAAGTTTGATACTATTGAATCGATGTGGTATAATTGTCACAATAATTCATTGATAGTTGAAGCGAAGACTACGAATGACAACAATCAAGAAATGACAATACTTGTAAGCTTAGATGTTGCATCTATAGTAGCAGGGAGATATACAAAACAAAGAGAACTCTTTCAACAAGATCTAATAAAAGATTGTGATTTTAATTTTCCAAATTGCAGAGGCATGATTTATGATAAGAATGAGAGGGTATTCAAATTTTTTGAATTGAAAGAGTACATGGAATTGTTCAGAATTCTGGATTCAACTGACAAAAAGTTAACATCAAAGTGTAGGTTTTGTTGGGAATTTCTGATAATTCCAAAACAAATAAATAGAATAGAACAGAGAATGATGCTCTTTTTTTACCACAGTGGAACTAAAAATTTGTTTCCAGAGCACATAAGTTTACGCATGCACAAAAGAAACTTGTATTCATTAATAAAACCAACTGTTACAAAAAGTCTCTGCTTTAGATGCAGTTAAAAAAAAACTTCACAGTCTCTTTTGAAAAATTACTGTCTCTGCTTTAAAAAAATAACAATGCTGAAAACATTACAAAGGGAGAACTCTGTCTCTGTTTAACATTGACACTGCCGTGTGTCAATTTCCTTTTCTTCACTCCTTACATTCGCACTACTGTGCATAATTTTTTTTTCACTTCACGCTGCTATGTCTACACTTACATTTCATGTTCAATTAATACTATAAAACAGGACATTACTGTTTTTTTTTACTGTGCCATACTCCCGTGAAAATAAAAATAAAAAAAACAATAAAATTAAAGACTCTACCTACGTTCTACCAACCGGAGTAAATTTCATTTATTATTTCACTGATAAAACTAGCGGTCAATGAAACTTCTAATTCACGTCACGTAATTTTGCTGCTAGCCTGTACATCAACCGTTGATTTAATCAGACGGCTGAGATTGGTTTGAAGAGGGTGAGATATGTGATTTGCGATCGGATTGCATCGCAACGTCGCGTTGGCGGAAGAGAAAAGTGGAGCACAAACATATGGGTGCGATTTGCGATCAGATCGCATCGTAGAATCGAAATCGGCAGAAAACACAGGGCATAACAAAAAAGGCAATAGGGCGCGGACGTGATTTGCGATAGCGATAAGATCACATCGCAAAAAAACAGAGCTAACAAATCCCATGATGGTTTTGGCGCTGTAGTTGAAACTATCATTTCAACACTCCCCTTTAATTTCAGCTGCTGGGTTATCAGTCATACCTAGACATTTCCTCAAAAACTCAAAACTTTTCTACCCCAATGGTTTAGTCAGAATGTCTACAACCTGCTCCTGAGTTCTACAATGTTGTAAAACAATTTCTCCATTGTTTACCAATTCCCTGATGTAATGAAACTTTGTGTCAATATGTTTCATTCTCTTATGAAACACAACATTTTTGGATAATGCAATAGCTGAGCTATTGTCACAAAAAATCACAGTTTCTTTTGCTTGCTCTTGGCGTAAACTCCTTAACATCCTTCTCATCCAAATTGCTTGACACACTGCTGCTGTAGCTGCCACATATTCTGCTTCTGCTGTAGACAACGCTACAATAGGCTATTTTTTAGAAGCCCATGAAATGGCCCCTGAACCCATGTGAAAAACATAACCGGATGTGCTTTTCCGATCATCTATACTTCCGGCCCAATCACTATCAGTGTATCCAATTAAATCTGAACATTCTGAAGTAGTATATAAAATTCCAAACCTTTTAGTACCTTTAACATACCTCAGAATCCTTTTTGCTGCCAGCCAATGTACTTCTTTTGGCCTCTCCATGAATCTGGAAATCAAACTAATAGCATGCATTATATCCAGCCTAGTTGCAGTCAAATACATGAGGCTTCCAACTATGCTCTTATATAATCTAGGATCAAAATCCTTGCTGCTGTTCTCTTTACTGAGTTTTAATCCCATCACTGTGGGAGTGATTGCTGCTTTGCTCTCCTGCATATTAAATCTTTCCAACACTTCATTAACATATTTTGCCTGTGAGATAAAAATCCCATTTCCATTTTTTTCTATTTCTATTCCTAAGAAGTATCTCAACAAACCCATGTCAGTCATTTCAAATTCTTCTTTCATGATTGTTTTGAAATTTTCAATAAGATAATCATCATTAGCTATGAAAATAACATCATCAAATTATAACACAACAATTAGTATTTTACCATCATTTTCTTTGATGTAGAGGGTGGGTTCTCCCTCACACTTTTCAAATCCATTTTCCAGTAGATAGGCATCTATTCTACTATACCACGCTCTTGGTGCTTGCTTCATCACATAAAGAGCTTTCTTCAATCTGCACACTTTGTGCTTTCTTCAGCCCATAAAGAGCTTTCTTCAATCTGCACACTTTTTGCTCTTGGCCTTTCTTTTCATAGCTTAGAGGTTGTTCAATGTAAACCTCTTCTTTTAACACTCCATTTAGGAATGCTGACTTCACGTCCATTTGGTAAAATTTCCACTTGTTTTGTGCTGCTATGGACAACACTGCTCTCATGGTTTCCATTCTTGCAACCGGTGCAAAAGTTTCCTCATAGTCTCTCCCATACTGCTGCTTATATCCTTTGACAACAAGTCTTGCCTTGTGTCTTTCTATTTTGCCTTCAACATTACTCTTGGTCTTGTAGACCCATTTAACTGCAATGACTCCTTTTCCTTTTGGTAGTTCAACTAAGTCCCATGTCTTGTTTCTTTCTATGGCATTGATCTCCTCATCCATAGCTTCAATCCATTTCCTATCCTTAATTGCTTCTTCGAAATAAACAAGGTCATCAACATGACAATATAAAGCAAACAAAGAATTCATACCTTCATTTGTTGCCTCTTGTTCATAAATGTCACTTGCGTTTCTGACCTTCTTACCCCTTTCATTTGGTGTACAAGTGCTTGAAGAAGCACTTGAATTTCCTCCTTGTGGTGTGCTTGGAGAAGCACTTTCATTTCTCCTCAAGGGTGTCCTTTGCTGCCCTTGTGTTGGTACTGCTATATTGGGATGTATTTCAGCCATCTCCTCATCATGTTCATCATTTGAAAAAGAGTTTTTAACATTCACTGTTTTCTCTATGCTTCCATCCTAAGTTTCATTCTCAATGAACTAAACATCTCTACTCACAATGAGCTTCTTGGTGGATGGGTTATACAACCTGTAAGCTTTGGATTCCTCACTGTATCTAATGAAAATACATTTCTCCCCTTTGCTATCCAACTTCTTCCTTAGTTGATCTGGAATGTGTGCATAAGCCACACATCAAAAAACTTTCATGTGGGTGACTCCTTGCTTTGTCCCACTCCATGATTCTTCTGGCACTCTGTTCATGATTGCTTTTGTAGGGCATCTATTCAAAATGTACGCTGCACAGTGTACAGCTTCAGCCCAATAATCATTTGGCAAATGTTTTGCCTTTAACATGCTCCTCGCCATATCCATGATTGTCCTATTCTTCCTTTCGGCAACTCCATTTTGCTACGGAGTGTACCTAGTGGTAAACTACTTATGAATTCCATTTTCTCTACAAAAACATAGAAATTATTTGGAGATATACTCATCTCCTCTATCAGTTCTCAGAACTTTGATATGCAACCCACTTTGGTTTTCTACAAGTGCTTTGAAATTTCAAAATCTTTCAAACACTTCACTTTTGTTCTTCAGGAAATAAACCCAAGTTTTTCTAGTAAAATCATCAATAAATGTTAGTATATAATGACTGCCTGCAAGTGATGGAGTTTGCATTGGTCCACATCAATCTAGGTGGACAATCTCTAAGGGTGCTTTTACCCTTATGCTTTTCCCAGATGGAAAAATTTCTTTGTGTTGTTTCCCCAAGATACAACCTTTACAAAGGCTGTGTGGTTTCTCTATCAATGGTAATCCTCTTACCTTTCCTTTTCTATTCAACAAGTTAAGACCTCCAAAGTTGAGATCTCCAAATCTCAAGTGCCACAACCAATTTTCATCTTTTGGTTTGCTTTGGAAAACCTCTTGTGTCACAGCTGCTATTACTTCTTTATTTTTTAAATCTGCTTTCATTCTGAGAGGGAACATCTTGTTCTTTGTCATTTTCACTTCAGCAATACATCGTTTGCTGGGTGCTCTATCCATGATGGTGCATACATCATTCTCAAAGAAAACATTGTAACCCTTTTGAACAAGCTGTCCAATACTTAAGAGATTACATTTCATTCCAGGAACATAATAAACATCTGCTATGGTTTTCCTTTCACCTTTCTTTGTTAAGACTTTTACTTCTCCTTTTCCCATAACAAAAACTTTATTGTTAGTCCCAAGTATGACTTGTGACTTCATACTCTGATCTAACATAGAAAACAAAGCTATGTTTCCCGTCATATGGTTACTGCAACCTGAGTCTAGGAACCATACATCTTCACTCTTTTCTTCAGCCATATTACAATCTAAAAACAAATTAGTTTGGCTGATATTTTCTCTAGTGAAATTTGCACTAGTTTTATTTTTCATATCATGCTACTTCTTCCTACATTCATTTACATAATGCCCATATTTTTTATAATAGTGACATTAGACATTGGATTTATCATACCTTTGTCCTTGAGCATGATGTTGTCCACTTTGTTGGTTGCTGCCATGGCCTTGGTTCTGATTTGGATTGCTGACTCTTTCTTGAGCATTTGTTAGACTGTTTCTTCCACCTCTGTTTTGGCTTCTGCCTCTTCCTCTCTTGTTTCTTCTGCCTTGACCTCTTCTTCTTCCAAAGAACATTTGGGTCTTAAAGGCATGCTCTAGAGATGAGTTTTCATTTCTACTCAATCTCTGCTCATGTGTTATCAGTGATGCATGTAGTTCATCAACTGAGAAGTTTGTGAAATCCTTTGTCTCTTCTATGGTGGTGACTATCACATCGAACCTTGAGGGTAGGATGCTCAATAGTTTCTCCACAATCCTCCTTTCTTCAAGTATCTCTCCATGAGACCTTATCTGTGTGACCAGACCAATCACATGTGTGAAGAAAGAGTCAATATTATCTGACTCCTTCATGCATAGATTCTCAAAATCTCTCCTCAGCAACTGTAGTTTTGCTGTCTTCACTTTCTCCATGCCTTGATAGGCTATATTGAGAGTTTTCCATGCTTCTTTGGATCTCTTAGCTGCTGCTATCCTTGGAAACACACTCTTTAGAATCCTTCTTCTTATTGCTCTTCAACAGATCTTTCTCTGCCTAAGTTAAGTTATTAAACTCATTTTCATCTGCTGGTTCTTCAAAACCATCCTCAACAAATTCCCATAAGTCTTGGGAAGCAACCAAAGCTTTCATGGTTATTGCCCAATAGTCATAGTTTTTCCCATTAAATTGTGGGAGTATTACACATACTTATGCTAGTGCTCGCTCCAGCCATTCTTACACTCTTAACTATGCTTCAAAATATTTGACTGTGTATTAAAATAACTAACTGTCCTCAACAGTAACACACAAAAAACTGACTTGAGAAATACCTTGGATTTTTCTTGACTGAGTCTTTACTCTGCTGGAGAAGCTGTTGCAACAGGAACCCCTTCCTTCAGCTTCTTTGACGCCTTCAAAGAGCCTAGACAAGCTCTAATACATTGTTGGGAATTTCTGATAATTCCACAACAAATAAACAGAACAGAACAAATAATGATGCTCTGTTTTTACCACAGCAGAAATAAAAATTTGTTTCCAAAAATTACTGTCTCTGCTTTAAATAAATAACACTGCTGAAAACATTACAAAGGGAGAACTCTCTCTGTTTAACATTGACACTGCTGTGTCAATTTCCTTTTCTTCACTCCTTACATTTGCACTGTTGTGCATAAAATTTTTTCACTTCATGCTGCTACATCTACACTTACATTTCATGTTAAATTAATACTATAAAACAAGACATTACTATTTTTTTTAAGTGTGCCATACTCCCTTGAAAATAAAAATCAAAAAACAATAAAATTAAATACTTTACATATGTTCTACAAACCCGAGTAAATCTCATTTATTATTTCACTCACAAAAATGGAAGTCAATGAAACTTCTAATTCACGTCACGTAATTTTGCTGCTAGCCTGTACATCAACCATTGATTTAATTGGACGACTAATATTGGTTTGAAGAGGGTGAGAAAAGTGGAGCACAAATATATGGGTGCGATTTGCTAAATCACAATCGACAGAAAACACAAAAAAACAACAGGGGGGACGCGATTTGTAATAGCGATAAGATCGGATGTTTTTAGCTATCCCCTAAACTATTCAATAACAATCTCAATATGCATAGCTCATTAATTTAATGAAGTATATTTTGTTCAAACCTCCAACATTATACAATATTTGAAAAAAACATCCATATTAACTTGAACCTAAAATCCCCTTTCTAACTATGGAAATACAATGTGACTTCTTCATAATTTTTTTCACTTTTAATTCAGATTCATTATCATTTATTTCACTAATAAAAATAATACTAATACATATGTAATAATTAATAAAACCTCTTTTACTAAATCTAATATAACTAGCACAACTATATAAATTAAATGATTTACAAATGGACATAGACATCAATCCATAATAATATATTTTAAAAAATTTATAATTTTCTATGAATCAATATATAAGTTAAAAATATATACATAAAAAAGTAGATATTAATTTGTAAATAAACATTGTTACAATATCATGGTTTATCAATACAGTATGCTAAAAACCCATAACTCACATGCATATGAAATTTATTTAATTAAAAATGCAAAAAAAACAAATACTCCAAAAATAAATATCAATTTTTTATTTGTGTATAATATTAAAAATATTTTAGAACATTTTACGGAGGTTAATTTTCTTAAATACTCCAAAAATAAATATCAATTTTTTATTTGTGTATAATATTAAAAATATTTTAGAACATTTTACGGAGGTTAATTTTCTACCATCTAACTACTAGATAATTAAATTAAAATTTTAAATCTAATAATTATTAATAATTAAGTTTAAATTTTTGAGGTATATGTCTAATTAATCATTAAATTGAAATTTTTGAAAGTGTTTTTAGCAATAATCATGTCATTATTTGTTGGTGGATGTTTCACATCATCTAATGTGGTTCATCCTCAAAATAAAGATGAAAACAATAATCTATCCTTAAGATTAAATAACAGAGATGTTTCAAAATTAGACATTAAAAAATAAATTATTTTAATCATACTAAAAAAATTAGTGAAAAAAATTAATAATATATAAAATAATATTAAAAACACTAAATTAGCTAAAGAAACTAAATGTTAAAAATAGAGGAAAAATGCAAATTAAAGAAATTAATAAATAAAACTAGGATTTGAATTTTGTTTATTAAATTAGTAAATATTATTATATTATATAAGAAATTGAAAAAAAAGACCAAATAATTTTAATTTATTATTATATTAGCTAATTATTATTATATAAATTATTAAATTCTTTTATCATAATATTTATGGAGATGGAATTTCCCCATATTTTTATATTTTTGAATAGTTTAGTATTGTAATTTGCTCTTTCTTGTTATAGAGAAATAGTATTTCTTACTTACCAATTTTTGTGTAATTATAATTATGTTAAAATAGTTAGAAGACATTAATATTAAGTTTTGTATTATTATTACAATATGTTTTGATATCTAAATGATTACAAAAAATGATTTCAACAAAAATATTTGGCTGAGTCTACCAATACAAATACAAAAATTTTATGCTTTTATTCACAATGGGCAACTACATGTTTTTTTTTTTCTTTTTTTTTTTTTGTGTATAAAAGTACAAAACATGCCAATGTTTTACACTTAGTCTCTCTAAAGTTTTGGTTATGTTTCCCTTTTTTACTCATGAGTTTCATTTTATTGACTTCAACACTTTATTTTATTTTGAATAAAAGGAAGAAATTCCTAACTTTACAAGAAATTATTTGAGAGTTGGTGATATGTGTTTTATAAAATTTCATTTATCAACAAATTTATTTCTCTTTTTGAAAGGACAAGGCTCTCATGTCTTTAAACATTCTTTGCATTTAATATCCATTTTGTGAGCATTCTTGAGGTGTCATAGGTTTATGGATATTCTAGAGTTCTCATGGATGCTCAAAATGACCACATGTCCCCGAGTTGGAGTCCACCATTACACCTTATATTCTATGAAGTGTACCTAACATATTTTTACTGAATGTGACCATCATGGTGAGCTAAAAGTGTGATGATTGATGTATTGTATTTTGATATGATGACATGATTGATATAAAATTATTGATTTTTCTAGTAGTCTAAACTCTTTTGGTGGTCAATAATGGTCCATCCTTCTAGTCCCTATTTTAGGGTGTTTAGTTTTATTTCTACATCTAACTACTCCTTTATGGTAGTATCACTCCATACAATTGGGAATTTGTCTTGGATAGGTATTTAGGCATGTTGAGGTGGATATACAAGAAAACATGATCTAGAGATCCCACAATTACTCACTTAATTTATGTACTACGCAAATGTGTTTTTCTCAATATAAATATTGGCTTACCTATAGTTTAGCACTCCTATTTTGTACCCCACATGCACCCCTTACCATATGTATGTACCACACTTTGGCTAGGAACTATTGAAGATGAAGTTACTCTCATTCATGTTTAATGGGTGTTCCTTCCAATCCCATAAGAGAGTAGGAGGTAGCTCTCTACCAAGTGGTTCAATGAATTAAAAAAGGATTTAGTGCATTCAAAGACCATCATTTCTTCCATTTTAATCAACCAATTCGAAATCAATTGCATTCAAAGACCATCATTTCTTCCATCTAAAAAGAGGTTGTAACTAAGGAAAATAAAAAAATTGTTGTTTTAGAAAAGAAGCAAGAAGAAGAGGAAGAAGTCTTCAACCCTTCCTCCTCTTTTCCTTCATATTCTTATGTTTAAAAAATCAAACCGTTTTTCTCTCCTCTAATAACACTTAGCAAAAATTTATCAAGGAGATCTAATAAAGGTTCATCTAGCTGAAATATTTTGTTTTTGCATTACTTTGACCCAACAATTTTTAAGAATCTTCCCTTATAAAAAAGAAAAGCTATTATGTTTAATCTTCAACCCCTTTAGTATTATTAGATCTCTACATCTTTCTTGAATAATTTTTTGCATTCTTCCTTTGAATCCATTGATTTATTTTTTTACCTTGCTATGTTTAAGCTTCAATAATTTCATGTTTTCTTAAAAAAAATAAAATAAAAAAATCCCTGGTAGCATTTGTTCAGATGTACTTTAGTTGTGTGGTCAGCATGCACATTTTTAATCATAACTCAAAAAGGAGAAATATTAAAAGTTAAACATGAGAGATATTAAATGTGAAAACTAATTGTGAAAATAATTTACATTAAGGAGAAAGGAGATTAAAATTATTTACATTAATGAGAAAAGAGATTAAAAGTGAACAGTAAACAGAAAACAAATGTCAAATAAACCCCGAGTTTAGTTTTGTCCAGTATAACAAAAAGTTTCAAGACGTGGATGTGAGAATTGGGCTTTCTTTCTTAACGTATATTCTATGTAGTGCATGAAACCCAACAAAGGATTCACTTATTTAGCGATTTTCCACTCACAACAGTCCAGCAATGGAAGAGCACATAAATAAGAAGGCAAGGTATGAGATACTATTGCTACAACCAGACATAACTTCTGCTGGGAGTTCACTGAGTCTCTCCATGAAAAAAACCTCATTCTCAAGCAAGAAGAGGAAGAGATGACAGAGAGAGTTTCGTCATCCATAGATTATTTCCATAGCCTGCAAAGGAGAGAGTGGTGCAACGTCAAATACAATACAAAGCTTCCAATTATTTTTCAGGAATATCATTTACGAGCATTTAACTTTGTATTTGACATTGTTGTTAGCAATTCTCTCCTAGTCCGCGACATATTATTTGTAATTTATAGCCACTGTTATCTTGTTCCATTGCAACTCTATGGAGAAATGTGACCACTTAATGACCAGCGTGGGAAATTCCCATCATAATAAAAAGGCTCATTGTCGATATGTGTTATAATTGTCACAATAATTAATTGATAGTCGGATTGACCGATACATGTTATAACAATAATTCATTGATAGTCGAAGGAATGTCAAGCCTTGTAAGCTTAGACAGTGCATATTTATAACAATAATTCATTGATAGTCGAAGGTATGTCAAGCCTTGTAATACATGTTATAACAATAATTCATTGATAGTCGAAGGAATGTCAAGCCTTGTAAGCTTAGACAGTGCATATTTATAACAATAATTCATTGATAGTCGAAGGTATGTCAAGCCTTGTAAGCTTAGACATTGCATCTATAGCAGCAGGACAATATCCAGAACAAAGAGAACACTCTCAACTAGAGCTAGACAAAGATTAGGATTTTGATGTTACAAATTACAAAGGCATGACTTATGATAAGAGTGACCGAGTGTTCAAGTTTTTTCAATTGAAAAAGAACACACAATTGTTAAGAATTACCGATACAAATGACGATTGTTTAAAACCGAAGTTCAACTTTAGAAGTACGGGAAATAGGGACATGTTCATAATGATTAAAATTAAGAACAAAAATGAAAGTAAGGAAATTTTATTGAGAATTTATTCCAAAGCTATTGGACAACTTTGAAAAGGAATTTCCTCACCTGTCTCTCCATAATATAGCATTAACTTCGTGGACTTCTGTGGCAGTTGTTAAGAAACTAGGCAACAGGATTTAGAGATACAGGTGATGGATGGAGGAGGAGATCATGAGGCCAAACAATAGGTGGTTGCTGAAGCTAAATTAGTGTTTACTAATTCAATCTTTTTAAGAAATCATGCCCTTATACATAGTCTTACGAGGACTCGACCACAACCAACTTTTCTCACTTAACCATTTGAATACATCTCAAATGAATTATGTTTTTTTAATATATATAATTATAATAAAGATAAACCATTATATTCATCAATTTAATTAAAAATTATTATAAAATTAAATAAAATATTCATGTGTAGAATAAATAATGATTGGTATATTCTTAAATCACTTTGTGATGTAAAAGTCATGGAAATTTTGTGGGAAAAAATCCAGTCATATTAAGGGTTGGTGTGACCTAGACTAAATGTGATGTGTTAAATGCCCCTAGGTTGTGCTTTCTCAAACAAAAGTTTAAGAGTGCATTCATCTCAAGACTCATACGACTTAGCAAAGAAAACAAAAAATACATACATAAAATTTTAATTATTAAATGAGTTATAATCTTTTGATTATGTGGTAACAAAGACTAGTTAGAAAGGTTTTTGCAACAAATTTATTACTTAAGAGATTTTTGATGGATGTGCAATGAAAAATCAAGGGCTTCTTCTTACTACCTATTGGAATATGATATATATTTTTATTAGATTTGTAAGTGGGTTAATCTTGTTTAGGCATTCATGGGTGGAGCTCTAAAAAAATGAGTATCTTGTCTTCCAAATAGAAGTGAATCTTTCCTCCATTGAGAACACAACTATAAGTAGGTACCTAACCTAAGTGAACAAGATAAATAATATGGAAGACTAAAAAGTATCCTAAAATTACATCAAACTTGAGTCAACAATTTTTTATAATTCAAAATCTCAAAATTAAAGGAAATACATTCTATCCTATCTTCCTCTTCGAAGTGAATCTTTCCTCCATTGAAAACAGAACTATAAGTAGTTACACAACATAATATGTTAACAAGATAAATAGCTTGGAAGACAAAAAGTATCATAAAATTACTTCAAACTTGAATTAATACCTACTCTTCCTCATCCAAAGGTGGCATAAAGAGGCTAAGTCATGTGGAAATCATTATTAAATAAAAAGACATTCACTTTATGAAAGTAAAATATTGATAAAAATGTTTATGTATTGATATAGTCAAGGAGAACAAGATATTATAAAGAGAATAATAATCATATTCTAGAAGATACATTATCTCATTTCATTTACTAACATAAAGAAAAAATACTAGAATACTAATAAATTCCCACATGTTCCATAATAAAAAAAGGAGGTTGGATAGTTCCTAAAATGTCCTTGTTAGAAGAGAGAAATTTCATACTCAATCATACGCCATTTTGCAATATGTATTATAAAGATATTGTTAAACTTGTTTTTTTGTCAAATGCAAACTAAGACATGAAAGCAAAGATTTTTACCTTTGTTAATGTGACCAATGCATATGCCATAAAATAGGGAAAGGAAATTCGTGCATACACAAGTAAAATTGTATTTGAATGGGATGTCTCAATGGGAATGTTTTATGGAGACCAAAAAGAAGATGAAAAATGATTTATGGAGACCAAAAACAAGATTTCAAAGAAGGTGAGTTGATTCTAACTCAAGATATCATAAATGAATCATCATCACTATTAGCAAAGGAAAAATATGATGCAAACTTGATGTGAAACATCTAACTATCTAAAATAAATTTATATGTCAAATTTATAAATTAGGGCTCCTTAAAACATTGAGGCTTCAACAATGCCAACAAGGCTTCTTCATGTTTGAGAAAGAAGAAATATGTAGAGAAATACTATCATCTAAAAATTAATTAAAAAGTATTAAAAGTTAATGGTTATTTCATGGTCATAGATTAAATTAGAAATCCCATTGAAATATTTAAAATTACTTGTAACCATTATTTTAAAAGTATTATTTATTATTATATTTTAGAGGTGATAAAAGTAATCATAATTTAGCTGTTGAGCAATAATAAATAAAATTATTAGTAGTTATTAGTGGTTAATGTAGGTCAACTTATTATTATTCAAGAAGAACCATGATATTTAACATACTTTATTTATGGTTGGATAGTTCCTAAAATTTCATGGTTTAAAAGAGAGTTCCATACTCAATCAAACATATTTTTGGAATATGCATAATATATGTATTATAAAGACATTTCTATTTTTTTTTTCAAATGCAACAAGAAGACATGAAACCAAATATTTTCTCCTTTGCTAATTTATTTATTACATATCCCATGAAATAGGGAAAGAAAATTCATGTATGCACAATTAAAATTGGATTTGAATAAAATGTCCTAGTGGGAAAAGCTTTATGGAAACCAAAAACAAGATTGCAAACAAGGTCATTTGATTCGAACTTAAGTTATCATAAATAAAAATCACCAATATAAACCAATAGAAAATATAGTAGAAACTTGATGTTCAATATTTAACTATCTAAAATAAATTTATAAATTGAAGTTCCTCAAAACATTAACACCTCAACCAAAGTCCTTGTGAAGAAATACAACAATGATAGGAGAGGAATAATTATTGGAGCCTAAGAAGCTAAACTTTGAAGGAGAAAAGGGAAGCCAAGAGGGATAGTTAATCAACCCTAGTTCACTATGTTTAGGACACCTTTAGTGGAATGTGGGCAACCCCCACAACCCTAGGCTTGTCATCTTGAAGCAACAATGTGACAAAAGTGGGTAGCAGAGATAAGACTCTGTGTGTTGTAGACCTTGAAGGACAAAGAAGCAGTTAGGGGAAAGGTTGTTTGGGCCTATGTTCAGTGACCTGAAGGAGTTGTGTTTACTAATAAAGGTAGATTTAGGAGCTATAGATTGGGAGGCAAGAGGACCTTCCAGAAGTGTTCAGAGTACATAGACCGAAAGGAGTTGAGAAGAACACTACATCAACAAGTAGGTTAATTGTATCTTGTTAAGGGTAGATTGGTTATCATAGTTGTAAATAGCTAGCCCTAGTTGTCTTGTATAAAGGGAAATTATCCCTAGAATATTGTATTAAAGATTGTTAATACAATGAACTTGGGTTGAAAAATTATCTTGTGTACGTGTTGAGTCATTGCTTATTTGATTTTTCAAGATCTTCTTTTAGAGAGAGGATCTTAGCTTCAAGACTTTCATAGTAACTAGATCTATCTTTAAGTCTATTGATTGTTGTACTTTTTTCACTTACTTCATTTCTTAATGATGTCACTTCATCCTGCAGCTTTTGACATTGATCTTCCTTTCCTTGTACTGCTTCCTTACTTTGTTTCCTTCTTCCAACTGAGCTTTTAATCTGGTGACTTCTTCTCTGAAGGCACACTCCCTTTTGTCCAATAGATCTTGTTGATATCTAATTGTGTCTCTAAGTTTTTTAAATTTTGCCTCTGTTTGATTTCTTTCTCTTTCACCCATAAAAGAAAATTCATTTGTTTCATTGTCACTTTCATTATCTTCAAATGAACAGAGAAATGTATCACTAGAGGACAACAAATTCATAACTAATAGTTCTTTTGCTTGTTCATCTTCATTCTGAGGTGATTCTGAATCTGAAGAGTTGCTTCTACATAAAGGCCAATCGTCTCTCCCACTGTCACAGTTCCTTTGAGATGTCTTCTTCTTTTGGGGTGATTTCTTCTTTAGTTTCTTTGCCATTGTTACTATGAATCTCCTTCAAGCGATCAAGCTTCTGCTAAAGGACCTACTCTGATACCAATTGTTGGAAATAATAATGAGAGTGGGGGTGAATTAGTATTAGTCAGATCAATAACTTTTTCATTTCATACTTTGATTTATATATGCTACTTCAGTGAAAGTAACTCGCGTGTACACACAACTATATTTAAGGAAACCAACACATATCCAACAAACTTATGATTCAGTTAATTCATCATATGTTGATCTTTAATTAGTGCATTAGTACTTCATTAAATACATAAACAGTAACCATTTGCAGTAATAACATAACAAACCATCACACATAAGAAACACACATGAACACAAAGATTTAAGGTGGAAACCCAATGCGGGACAAAAACCACCTCCTGCTATCTTCTTTTAACATAAGAAAAACCTGTTTACAATCTTGTACTGGTGCAAACTCATACCAGTATGCAGACACACACCTGCAAAAGGCAAAAACCTTCTCTGATTCTCCAGCTTCTACTGGAAGGGAGCTACAACCCCCTAGCTCTTGTACTAGCTGATCCATTTACTAGTACATAGGCATTGACCTACAAAAGTATCCAACCTTCACTCATTTTCCAGCTACTACTGGAAGGGAGCTCCAACTCCCTAGCTCTTGTACTGGCCAATATTTTTACGAGTACATATGTGCTCGCCTACATAAGGCTACGACCTTCTCTCTTCCTCTAGGGACCACGTTTTATAAATTTTTAGACTGGATACTCCTAGAACTCAACACCACAATTTGAAGGCCACGTTTCATCCAATTTTCATACTGGACCCATCAACAACATTGAAGCTCAAAATCATAACTGAAATACAACCATCAAATACATCTGCATCAACTAATCACTGAAACTCAATCATCACTCTCTGAATCAACCACAATTGAATCAATCAATCACTGACACTTAATCATCAATCTCTGATATAACTGAAACCCAATCATCAATCTCTGAATCAATCAATCACTGAAACCTCTGACATAAAACAATCACTGAACAAATAAATCAAACAATCACTGAACCTTTGACACAACTGAATCAACCATTCATTCAAACTTAATCAAATTCAACCAATCAACTGGAACAGACAAATCACTGTAACCAATGTACATATATGAACCCAGAACTATGCATCATCATTCAGAACTAGCTGTAACCTCAAAAACCATGCATCAGAATGTAAACTCTACTTGGCTGAACCCAAACTACGTGTTTACGCTACTTCCATTAATAAAACCCATGTATACCTTCAAAACTATTGCAAATATAAACTTTTGAATCAAATTTGTACCAACCGGTAGTATATTGAACATCTACTGTCAACTTATAGAGCTTTACATAGGAAACAATAGAGATCACTTCCTCTCACTTATAAAATCAATCAATCAAATACCAGCCTCGTTATGCATTCAAATTTATGTTCAGATCTAAGAAGACTTCATTGACAGACAACAATAAAACAACATCACTGATATGATGGATCAGTCATCCTTGAACATCAAGATTTTATTTTGCATACGCTACTTGGAAGAGGCAAACCAGAGTGTATACGCATCTTCACCAAAGAAAACCAGTGTATAGATTTGCAAATACTTACTTATAACTTCACTGCAATTCCTGACTTCAGACATACCCATATCATCACATATAAAGGATAAAACATGTGTTAGCAATTTGTATCTAGCCCATCCATTATCAGATCACATAATGATAAGTCGTTATGATCTCAATCCATCATTAGATCTCATCCATCATCAAACACTTAGGTGCATACTAAGTTCAGATCAAGCAAAGCATCAGAAACCCATAACATGCATATTTTCTTTTGATCTAACACTTCATAAGATATTCATTCCTTGTACACTTAGCCCTTTGATCTTCTCCTCCTTATATACTTAGATCCTTTGTCAATACCTTAGACCAAAACCACTTAGGACCAATACCTTGGACCAAATACCTAGGGTCAATACCTCAAACCAAATACCTTGGACCAATACCTTGGACCAAAATACCTTGGACCAAATACCTCAGACCAAAACCTTGGTTTTCCAACATATAAGCGCTTTTCCTCTGGTGGAAGTGCATGTATGCATATACACTCTTTTTGTTCTATGGACCAACGTGTATATGCTGTTTTGACTAAGTGGGCTTGTGTATACTTCTTAAACTTCTTTACATCAACCTTTTCCGTTACCTTCTTTATTTTGATCAGTAGACCTTATTTCCATCTTCCTGTTCTTCTATGCCAATGCCCTGATACCTCTGAATAGACATGTTACACTATAATTTTCCATATTACTTCTAAAATGATTCCTTTGAACTACCCTGCATTTTGTCACATCTATAAACATAGCTTCCATGCATTCTGTAACATCTGATATCTATCTTGTAGATTCATCTAGTTACAATATACAAGTGAGTTGTTCTACTACAAGTGGGTTGCCATCAAGTACAACACATGCATCATAATGCCAATATATATCATGAAACATACATGTATATGAAAAAGGTAGTAAATGGGTAGACTCATGAGATATGAATCATCATATATGGAATTGGTAGGTAATGAGGCAATGGTGGTGGTCTCTGGAAATGAAACATGTGCATTGGTCAATGTCATCTACATGTTATCTACAATGGTATTCTTGGTCTCAGAGTTGAGTTGTGATGACTCCTTTTGCTCTCTTAGAAATACCATGCTTTGAAATAATAGTGGAAACAATCTTGGAGGTGATGGTACATGCTAAGGGTCCCTCTCAGGCTCATTGTGATCATAAGTACATGCCAAGCCATATCCATAAAAATCGGATGTTATTTTGGTGTAATCAAGCCTCATATGTAGCACAAAATTGGCACATATATGTTCTGAAAACTAAAGGGGGACCTCTTCATGGTGGGGGAGTTCACCCTAGGATCCAAATAATTGATCATAAATAAAAGGGGTTGCATTAATATTCTTAAAATATCTTAGTGGAATCAGACCTCGATGTCTAGAAACATGCTCTAGAAGGATGTTGAACAACTCCCCACGAACATGAATGTTCTTAGTGACCTCTTTCACAAACTCTCAAGTATGTGGGCGTCTAATTTCCTACCTCATAATCCTTTGTATGGAATGTAGGAGGTGACTTTGTGGGCCCACACTCCATTATGCATTGATCAACCTGTCAATGATATCCAACATCAAAGAAAAATTATGCCTAGTAGGTGAACTTGTAGTTATTTTACACACCTCTCGTGTAATCCTTGTATGTCAGGTCATAACATCCTCTAGTGTGATCCTATTTTTAGCATCATGCCATGAATGGATGGATATTGCATTGTGAACCTCATCTTCCTCCTACTGAGGGTTTACAAATCATAAACATAATTTAACATATATATAACAAGACATAAGCATAATAACATGTACATTAAATTCAAGCACATCAATTGAAGACGATTTAAAAAAATTAAAGCCAATTTCAAGATATAAACACACAAAGTTTAAAGAGGATTTAAATACGCACCTATATCATGTGAAGATGATCCACTATTTGTAATATAATTATCAATAGAAATAGTAACATTTCCTCTCACAATATGGCTAGTGTCAAAGCCAAGATCCATAAATGTAACATACACTCTAGTTGGGCTACGTGATCTATCATGAGCTTGACTATTTATAGCAGACCCCCCACACTTTGATGACCTGTGGTTGGGGGATGTATAGAAGATGGCTCTGCATATTAAAAATAATTCATATTTAATACATATAAAATAGTCTTAAAAAATGTTGACTGAACTATTGTATATAATACAAAACTATCACATATGATATATATAATATAATCCAAGAAAAATATGTTGACTTAGAAAAAACATTGACAAGAAAATAATTGCTAAACTCAAGTAGAATAATCTACCGTGAAGTCCTAAACTTTAAAGTCCATTTTTTGGATAATTTAGCAACCGAAATATTGAATTCCATGTAAACACAATCAAAATGAGTGATCAAATATAAGTTCACACTTTTTCCCATTTTGAAATAATGCATTTTATTCATATGACAAATATATATGTAAAAGATTGAAATAAACGTATTTAAAAAACTAATAAAATTTTATACCTACGAAATACTCTAATAGACTTTAATTTCCTATAATGTTTGACTTGACACATAGAAAGTAGTAATTACAAGTACATGAAAACAATGAATTTGGCACAACACACTACATAATGAAACAATATGATACAAATTAAAAAACAGTCAAAATGTTATTTTTTTTTTCACTGTAGATAAGTTTTCCATATTAGATTTAATATATCAATGAATAATGCATTTTTGAAATTTCAACACATAATTATATATTAATTGTTATAATTATAATATTATGTTATATATAAAATGTATAATAGTTTATATATATAGGGGGTTATATATTATATATTAATTGTTATAATTATAATATTATGTTATATATAAAATGTATAACATAAAAAATCCTTTGTTTATAAACAATTTCGAAAAAATTTATTATTTGGTAATCGTTTTTTACTTTATTATTTTATTTCTATAACTTGATTCTATTATTATTACTATTATTATGATTATTATTAACAAAATTCTATTATTATTTTTATTACTCTTATTCTTTTCCTTCTTATTTGTTTATTATAAGGAATGGTCCCTTATTTCCTTTAAAAATATTCTTTAATTCTTCATTTATATATTTATAAATAATTTATTCTTCTTTATTTAGATATCTATATATCTATTACCTACTAATGACACCATTTATTTTTATTTTTCATTAAATAAATAATTTATACTATTATTAGTTTATATTTTTTCATTTAATCATTTATTTATTTAGTAGATTAATAATTTATTTATTATTATTTTTCTTCATTTATATATTTATATATTTAGTTAATAAATAAATAATTTGTTTATTTTATCTTACACCTAATATAACTAATTTTTTATATATCTATATGTAAAATTTATTTATTTATTATTATATTATAATTTATTTATTATTTATAATTTTATAATTAAATAATTTATTATTATTCTATAATTCTTTATCTATCTTACACCTAATATAACTAAAAATGATACCATTTAATTTTATTTTTTCATTAAATAAAATATTTTATACTTTTATATTCATTAATATATAATTTATTATTAATTTATATTTCTTCATTGATTTATTTATAAATAATTTATTATTATTTTATAATTCTTCATATGTTTATAGTTTTATCTCACACCGAATATAACTAATTTTATACATTTATATATAAATTTATATATATTGATTTATTTATTATTATATTTAATTTAATTTTTATCTATTTTTTACCTAATATATCTGAATTGGACCTTGCTCCCTTAGTTAGGTAACCGTTGGTGTCTCTGCTCTAGCTATTTAAACAGGCGAAGCTGGATCTGTTTTTCAACTTGTCCTGACGATGAACCACACTAGTTGGTTCGAAACGCGTCGACAAAAGATTGATTATGTGATTTTGCCGAAGATTTTCTAAACAATGTTATGGATCACAGAAGTCTAAATTCATTAAAATGTATAATAGTTTATATATATAGGGGGTTATATATTGTTATAATTATAATCTTATGTTATATATAAAATGTATAATAGTTTATATATATATAGTTATATATTATTATAATATATAGTTATGTGATTTTGTATATACATGTTTTGTGCTATGTTATATATATAATATGTTAAATAACTTAAGCTATTTTAAATGGTATGTGCATGTTTTTTTATACAAATATTATATCAAGTATATATAATTATAGTTTTTATAAATGTTTATAATTATATTGCGGTTATGAATTTTATATATGTTATGTTATATATAATTATATAGTAAATGTAGGTTATGTTTTATATATATGAAATGTTATATTTTAGTTATATATAGTTATACTATATATAGTTTTTAAATTATATATAATTTTGTGTGGTTATATAGTTTTATGATGTTTTATATATATGAAATTATGTTATATTATAGTTATACTATATATAACTATATATAGTTATACATAAATAGCTTTTAAATTATATATATTTTTGTGTTGTTATATAGTTTTATGATGTTTTATATATAAATTAATTATTGTTAATAAAATTTAATTAATAAGAAAATTTTCATTTTTTTTAAGATTTAAAGATAATATTTTGTTTAAGTAATTAATTTTTTAAAACTAGTGATACTATATTTATTATTAAAAATAGTTAAAATATAAATTAAACTAAATTTAAAATAACAAAAAATTCTTAGTTGATAAATATAATTTTATCTAGTTATGTTAATATTAACTTTATAGTTTGTTTATTTATTGGATATAGTTAAGGCTATTTTATATTTTGGAGTTATTTTGGTATATTTTTTGTAAACTTTATTTGAAATTTAAAATACATTTAAAATAACAAAAAAAACTAAATATTTTGAAAATTTAATTTCTAAGAAAAATTTCAAAACATAAAATAATTAGAAAAAAATGTTTTACAATCCAAATTTAGAAACACAATGATAATAAATATGCTACCATTGCAATTATTGAAAACTTATTCAATGAAATATAATAAAATAAAATGAACTTAAATGATTTGGGGTTTTTTTGTAGTTTTCTAGGATTTTGTTTTGGTTTTCAAATGTTTTCTTAATGGTTTTTTAGGTTGTTTTTTTTCAAAGGTTTTTTTGATGTGGTTTTCATTTCAAATTAATTTATTTCTTTTGCAAGAAAATATATGATAGGAAACCTACCTTGGCTTATAGATAGTGTTTGGTTTCAACTTGAGAGATGTTGATGGGGTCATTGCTCCATCTAGCCCCAAAATCCGTCAATCAAGTAGGTAAACACCTTGGTGGAATACTTGTTTGCTTGGTGTTCTGCAAAAATGACTTGCCACATGGCCACTGCACATTATAATGCCAAATAGAGACTCAATCCAGCTCTATTGAGAGTTTATTTAGGTTACACATGAGCTGGATTAAGAGTTTGTTTAAACCCTTGATAGGAATATATATAAGCCCTGCCCTGAAACATCTTGAGTGCTTAAAAATTGCTCGTCCTTAAAATAGATTTTTTTTCACCAAAATTCACCCTAGCTTTTCCAAAAAATCTAAATCGGCTCCATGCATAAACCACATATTCAATAGTTATAATGAATTTTCTTGGGTTAATCTATTTGGTTAAACATTCATGTTCGAGAGGGTCGAGATTTTAGTCAAATTTTCTGAGTCTTTTAGATCCATATTTTTTACAACTTAATAATTCTTTCATAGTCTTTGATGTTGGTAGTTGACTGTAATTTAAAATATTACATAATTTCTGGCAAGCCAAACTTGCTAAGAAATAAAATTTGGGAAGGCTTCCCAAATGCTTTTTAGGTTCGACTTGCCTAGAAACAAATAGATGTAGAATTTAAGCAAAGAATAAAAAAACACAAAGAGGTCATTAGGCGAGTGAAATTTGTTATACATTGACTTAGAGGACTTCAGCCCAAGCCACTTTTGTATATGGGTATTGCAGGAAAAGATGTACTACCAATTCTTCTGGTGGCTTAAAATTCAGGAATGTCAAAGGTCCTTGTATTCCTCTTTTCTAGCGATTTTAGTTCTCAAGATTTTTTTGTGTGCTAATAGCCAACAAAAGATGTTAACTTTTGGATTATTATTGGGTTCATAGAGCGTTTACTAAATAATTATTTTGGAGGTATTTATGTTAACTTTTGGATTAATATTGGGTTCCTAAGAATATCCTGCCAAACTGGGTCGTCCTCTTGCTAGCTCTTTGGGCACATCTGATCAACTTATTTATAAATATTGCAACCAAGTGTGTGAGATACCATGATATTTCATTCAAGCTCCATCCCTTCCAATGGCCTCGTTCATCCCATAAAGGGATGTTTGCGAATGAGGACCTCCTTTTCACTGCAATTATTTTTGTAAGATGTGAAAGCTCATGTGAACATTCCAAATGTTTCTTATCCATTATAGGGTTTTCCATATATTAATTTTCACTGCATTTCCAGGAATCTAGTATTAATTGTCATTGATTTGGTTGAATTCAAAGGAAGAGGCACCCCTGTTAGATCCAATATGGAAGTAGGAAGAGGCGTTGTTATTAGATCCAATATGGAAGGATGTTTCTCCTTCCAGTCCAATATCTTCGGCTAGCTCGAAGGGTGCATTATAATAGAATTCTAAGACATGGGATGAAAATAGGGATTGAATTTATTTTATTTTTTAATTTAAAGGGTTTTTATTAATTAAATAATATAGTTATTTATTTATTTTGGAAAGAGTAGTATAGTGATTCAGCCATGATTTTGTCAAAAAAATAGTTGAAATTTTAATAAGATTTTGATTATATTGGTGAATCTATGCCCATCATCAAGAAAATTATTTGAAAGCTCTTATATTTATAGTTTTTGAAAGAAACAATGGCGAGATTCTCACTAAAAATAACTTTCTTGTTAAAATAGTAATTTCCATAGACAATGTCATCTTAGAATAAGTGTTAAGAATTTCAATTTAATTATTAATTAAAAATATAGCTTTCAAAATTTAAACTTAATTATTAATAATTATAAGATTTTAAAATTTTAATTTAATTATGATGGTAGGAATTTAACCTCCATAAAATGTTATAGAATATTTTTAATATTATACACAAATAAAAAATTGAGATTTATTTTTAAAGTATTTATGTGTTTTTTTTTTCCTTTAAATTAAATTCATTAATTAAAACTAAGGTCATATGAAAAAATTTCATCTCAATTGACTTATGGTCTTTTGGCATATGATATTGATAAGCCATGGTATTGTAACAAAGTTTATTTACAAATTAATAATGTCCATGGTTGATAGTGTTCCATGTTTTTTATTGACATATTTTTAACTTATATATTATTTCTTTTTTGTGGTAAGCTTGGTGGGATTAAATCTTCATCATGTCCAATATATCAACCAAGGGGAATTGAACCAATGACTTCATATCAAATAGTGCATTAACACAACACCAACCATGTAATTTATATGTTTGTGCTACTTGTACCAAATTTAGTACAAGATATTTGATTAATTATTGCATATGTATTAATATTATTTTTATTAGTGAAATAATTGATAATGAATCTCCATAATTAAAAGTGAAAGAAGTAATGCTGAAGTGAAATTGTATTTAAATAGTTAGAAAGAGAAATTTAGGTTCAATTCAAGATGGATGCTTTGTTTAAATAATTTGGAATGTTGGAGGATTGAAGAAATTGTACTTCATTGGGGTTATTCCATATGCATATTGAGGCTGCTATTGAATAGTTTAAGGGATATCAAAAATTTAGAATTTTGACACTATATTTCTATAAAGGGCATGAAACATTGCAAGTGTTAATGGTGGCGATAATATTGGGTTGCAATTGGCATACATCCTCATGGAGTAGTAGCTTGTAAAGTTTCAAAAATAGTTAGGGATGTTGGTATTGGAATTAATAAGTCTTACTTGTATCATTAATTTCTCACCATACTATAATATCCTATTCACTATATGTATTGGTTCTTGTGGTGTAGAAAAAATCTCATATATGGAATGTTGTTGAAATATTCTAATTGTGAAAATAATTAAAATATTTCCTATCTTATACTAAAGTTTGAAATATTTATGTATAACAAAATTGCTTAAATAATATAATGAACCTTTTTTTTAATATAAGAAAATATATTTACATTTCTATGATATTTTATCATAAAATTTAACATAAAATAATGTGTTTTTAGGATTTCATGCCATAACAATAAGCTACTTGGCATAAAAATGTTTACTAAATCTAATATAAATAAAAGTAGAAAGGTATTTTAGAAATTTAATATAAATTATTAGAAAATGACATAAATTTCAATAAAGAAATTCCAAACCTTTTAATTTTATTTGTTCCATCAAATTATATATGTATTGGTTTTTATAAATTTTTTATTTTTATTTATTTATTTATTTGCTAAAAGAATAGATTAATAAATGTAAGAAAAAAAGTTAATCACATAAAACATAAATATTTAATAATAGTAAAATTCTACTTACTTAAGATTTATAAATAAATTATTTTAAATATCATAGTTTTTCTTGAATAATAAGTTGATCTACATAGTTAATAATGATTATTTTAATTGTTACTAATTTAATACATTTAAAAAAATAATAAATAATATTTCTTTTAAAATAATAGTTACCAATCATTTTAAATATTTCAATGTGATTTCTTATTTAATCATCATAAATGTAGCTTTCTAGCTTTTTGGAAAAGAAAGAGAGCTCATGGATCCATTTCTAAAGAGTAATATATAATCTTGTGAAAGGAGACAGGTGATAAAGAGATTAAGAACTATTTTAATTCCTTGTAATTATCTTCTTCTTTTGGATGCCATGAAGATAAATAATACATTTTTTTTTTAACAATGAATTAACCATTAAAATTTAATATTTTCTATTTTCTTTAAATAAATCTATAATTTCATTTTTTAAAAATGAATTAATTTAATATATTTTATAATTATTATAATATTTTTATATGACTATTCAAAATAAATTTATTTAATAAATATCTAATTATAAATATTTATATTTATATAATTACATGGTAATTAAAATAACAAATTTAAAAAATATTATTTAATATTTAATACATTTAAATAAAATATTTATTTTTAAATATATAACTTATTTTGATACCTAAAAATATATAAGGGAGGTTTAAAATATTATATTATAAAATATAGTTAATCTTTTAACCACATCTCTACTAGAATTGTAGGCATTACAAATCTTCTAATTAAAGGACCAAAAAATATGACAAACTCTTTAGTTAGGTACATCACATGTCATTGAAATTTATATCCATTTACAATGTCTTATTCTTTCATCTAGAATTATAATTATAAGGTAATTGATTAGAAAGTTAGGAGAATAGTCTTAACTGAAGCGTCCATTACTTATTACTTGAAATCTAAATTATCACTCTAACTTGAAAATAAATTGCATAGTCGAGTTCTTCTTATTATAAGGGTCCCTAAAATGACCATATAGTATTCCATACCATAATTCATACATTAGAATTCATAATATAAATAATTATATTATTATATGGGTTTTATATATATATATATATTGTTTCATGCACAAACCTCGGGCACAATAAAAACCTTCTAACAACCCTCTAATTGTACTTAAGATGCCCAACAAAATTGTCCAATCTGTACATTCATCCACTTAGCAAAACATCAACATGAGAACAACATTCAACATACCTTAACTAGCAACCTTCTTCTACCTCTTTAAGTCTCGATCCTATGCAAACATCTGAAGTTTTTTGTGGCTCTAGTTAGAGCTTCTGACAACACACATCAGCCCTAATTTCCACCCTAAAAACTTCACAAACCCTTCTCCACAGAATCCTCCATTTTGCATTGTCACTTGGTCTCTTTTATAATGTTGTTCCAGCTCCTTAAGACCATAGACAAGCCCTAAACTAGGGCTCGATCCGTCCAATAATGTTCCAAAAAGGAAATAATAGTGCTAAACAAGAAAAATACACATATGACATAGAAAAATTCAGATGACAATTAAACACCCATAAAATTGCACCAATATTGTGCCAAACTGAGCCATTTTATTATCAAAGGATATTACAATGCTTGGAATGTGTGCAATTGGCTTGTCGAAGCAAGCTAGACAATACCAGGTGAGAAAATTGTTGCCTGAATGGCAAGGAAAGACTTCTTCTCAATGTTCTACGTTGGCCCTAGAAATTATGCAACTGTTGGTTGGAAGAAACCCATATTTGAGTCTCCAAAACTGCTCAAAAATTTTTGCCAAATTAATTTGGAGCTCTCCACCAAAAACCCAGAAAAACCCAAAAAGGGTTTGTCCTATATCAAAGCCAAAGTAGAACCCATAGAGTGGTGCAAATTTCCCAGCTAACTAGAAATTCACCCCGTTATAAGAATTAGGTTTCAGGCCTGAATATCACCCAAAAAAATCTGCAAAATTAGCCAGAAACTCCTCTCAATAAACTCACAAAAACCCAGAAATGTTTGACCAGATTTTGACCTTCCAAAATCGACCCCAAAAAGCCCTACACTTTCTAATAGTTTTTGAAGCACGTTGTTTGTCAAAACGCCAGAAAAATCCTCTCGAGACACTCCTAAAATGTAGCAATCAACTCCACCAATACTTCCCTTATTTCTCTCGACAAGTAATAACCCCAAAGGTTGAAACTTTATGTCCCACGTATGCCCAATTTCTCTCTTCTACACTAGCCACAAAGTCTGCAAAATAACTCCTAAATATTGTTGCCACTTCCAGCCCTTAAACTCAACTAATAGCAAACAAATATATTGATCCTTCTTCTCCTAATTTTTCCCAACAATAGCCCTCCGAAAGAAGCAATAGCGCTCCAAAATAATGTTGTAATGGCCACACTAGATCCACTACTGCATCCTCCAGAAATATGAATTGATAGGGGGAACTGAATACAAATGCTAGAAATCTCTCTACAAATCTCCTTTGGATGATAATGGATGAACCTCTCTAGGGTGGCACTCGAAGTCCCCCGAAGAAAGGATGAGTTATCCACTTGGAAAAGTCTTGCTAAACGACTCGAGCAACAAAATCAAATTTGATAAGCCAAGAATGCCAAATGAAGTGCATTATCTTCCTTTTATAACTTTCGTGGAGCCTTTCTTCCCGCCTTTTCTTCCCTCTCATGCATTTCAAATCATTGTCTTAGGTAGTGCATATTTATTATGTGGGTGGTCCCCACATATCATTAACAAAATAAAATACAATAAAATTAACTTGCCTCTAACTCCTAAAAGTCTTCTATCAAAAATCAAATGGGCCCCATCTTCACTAAAATTAGCCCCCAAAATGTAGCAATAAACCTAGTTCCAAAATAATTTAGGAAAGGACATTACAGTCCTCCCTACTAAAAATTGCTTGTCCTCAAGCAACACCTGAACAAGTGCCCTCTCTGAATGTTGATCACCACTGTAACCACCAATAATACCAGGGTCCCAAATGTACCATTGAGTCATCCCCAATCTCAGCATTGTCTCGACATGAAAGAATCCCTCGATACCAGGATCTCAAGCCTTCCTAATCAATGTGAAGCACACCTTGCTCCACTCACTATCCAAACAGATACATGTACCAAAAGTCCTCTGCATACTAGAAATAAATAGAGCATCATGATAATGTAGGACTTTACCCAACCCCCCATGAAATTTCCCTACTGAGTAGTCCATCTCATGTACTACAAGAGTAAACTCATGAAGATGCAATCCAATCCTGGTGGGATTCAACCCTCATCTACCCGGGCCTCCCATGATCTCCTCTTTTCAATCACCCTGTCACACCGGTGTAGTTCCCCACACCATCAATGGATCACTAAAATGAAATGGAAGATATGGATGACCCTCCCCTATAGAAACCAACTCACCTCTATGGGTAGTTGAACATCTCAGCCTTGTTATACCAAAATCCCCTGCCCGCCATAGAAGGAACCTATCCTGCTAACTTCTGTCACTCTAGTCATAACTGACTACCTAGCATCCTTGTACCAAAACCTCCTCTCCCATAACTCTCGGTCATAATCTATGCGATGATCTAGGCTAGGCCAATCTTGCCAAAACGACTCAATAGTGCCTGCGCCTATCACTCCATGGCTAGCCCCAATCCTGACCAACAATCTGCCTCATCCTATGGTGAGGGCTTCGGTAATCCCCCATGTGTCCACCTATGAATGAATCAGTGTGCTTGTTATCTGACCATGCTCACTGAGTATTGGAGTATCCCACCAATCCACTATATGCCATAGCCATACTAGAGGTCCACAACCCCCAATCCTATTTGCATGTCGTTGTTATATGTTGCTAGCTATTGGGACCCCTCTATGCCCTGTCTCTGCCTCCTATAGGCATCCAATAGGTAGGAACCGAGCATCCAGAACCTGTGTTGCAAATATCCAGTTGCTCTGTGCCTACCAAATCACATAGTGATATCTACTATCCCACCTGCCAATGATGTGTCCGGGTATTGTTGGAAGCCTAGGCATCATCCTACCAACAAATTCCTTTGCACTTCATGCTCACCTAATGCCTCAAATTGTCAAACTGAAAAAGAACCATGTAACTCCCTCTCAGTCACCTCCCCAAGTGTGAGCCTAGGGGTAGAACATATGCTACCTCGACATTCAACCATGCCAAAATTAAGCATGTAATTTTCAACTTGTGCACCTACCAAGTGTCTCAACTCAAGAGTCTCCTCTCGGCCTATGACACGTGGTGTCTCATCCAACTACCTAAGGTGAGTCTCCCATACCGTGCTTCTTGAATGGAGAGTGTTAAAAGGAAACAACCAAACCCTTTGCAACTGTAAGCAACACTGAAGGATGATGGGTGCGTATGTCCCAAAGAGTATGATCAAGAGTCTGACAAGATGCTCAAGAGTAATCCTACGAACGACCCTCTTTTTGCCTCAGATATGTTGATAACCCCCTCGAGGCCATGCCTCCACTAAATATGGTGTCCCTAGATGCTCAAAAATTTCCTCATCGATCGTAGGTGAGTTGCGTCCAATGGTACACCTATTATCCCTGTCTATAAGTCATCTTGGAGGCAGCGCTCCAAGATCCCACTGCGCTGCATCATGTGTCACTGCATACCACCAAGTACCACTGCACTCCTTGACATGCCAGTACACACCGCAACTTGTCCATGTACACCACAAGATACCCTCGGCTATGGCTATACCATCATTCACCATCAGGTGTCCTCCCTGTGTCATTTCGTCTGTCACTCCCCGCATGTCCTCAATGTGATGCAAGTCACTCCTCCTACCCCACAGTGTAAACCGACATGTCGTGGTATACCATCACACATCTCCATGCTCCTCTGCAGGCCACTTCTCCTCATTGCATAGCCCTGCACACCACTGGCTGTTATGGCCTAGAATTGGGCCTGTATACATCAGGCCACATCCCTCTATATAAAACTGAACACTACGACTGACTTTGTACAGTCTTGTGTACCACTGCCTATTTTTATACCACCCTGTAACATATGGTATCCCACATGTGCCAAAGTTTCTGCCACTCTGCTAGTGACCTCACCATGACACGCGTCATGTCCCCTCATCCATCTTGGTAGACTTGAGCACCCTAACGCCACTCCCACTAGAGGTCATATCTCTATTGTGTCGATCCTTTGTGACCCATGAGTCCTAAACCTCAATGGGAGAACATCATCTCCATATAATATCTAGTCCGGTGGCCTACCCATGCCACCTCCTCCAACCAACTCCTACTGGAGAATGTTAATCATCTTGAGCCCCCATGCACAACCAACATGCCAAAACAACCAATGGAGTATGCTCACAAACCACCTAGCCACTAGCATCGACTGGAACTCCCCTTAGGAATGCATACGCTCAGGCACTGGGTTAACTACCTCATCAATGCCATATCCATCCTGCATGTCTAATATTAGATAGGAAGCCCCGCCTAGATCCCAATGCCAACTTGGGCCTACAATAACCTTGATGTCTAAGAGCTCCCACTGAGCTTCACTCCAAACTACGACCATCTCCATCAGTCTAGCCCACTCCACGAGGTACCAACTCAGAATCTCTCGCCATCCAACCCCAAGAGAGGGATCGAATGCACAAACTCCAACACAGAGAACAAGCTCTCCATCTTGATAGTATTGCACCCTACGCAGCTCATGTCACCTCGACTCACCATCTTGGTCAACACATAAAATTTGTCAGGGGGTATCTGCATATCTTACTTTGTGGTACAAATATAGTCTAGAAATGTTGCAAGCCCCATCTATATAAGCCCAGAGAAAGCTACTATCTGGAAGTACTGCAACTTTGTTGACAGTTCATGCATCTATCTACTCTAAGTCAATGGTTGGCCCCAAAGAAGACTGCTCATCTTCCTCCACCATTGGCTCAACATGAGTCACAAACCACCCCTCCATGGCTAGCTCGCATCCCTCCATGACTAGCTTGCACCCCTCTATGTTCTTTCCATGTTTTTGTAGGTGATTTTCATCTTTCAACTTTGTCATAGATCTAGGTGCCTCTGTACCTATCATCTCCTCATCAAGGGTGGTTATCTCTCTCGACACCTCATCATCCTATCGTGCGTTGTTATCACCTGAAAACTCATTCATGACACTAGATACCTCATTAATAGATACCTCGACAATGTATGTCACCTCTTCAATAGTGGAAATATATGTGTCTCCTGTCACCTCATCAATGGATGTCCCTATGGGTGTATGTTCTATTCTCTCCCCCAAGATGTCAACTAGTGCTATCAAAGAGGCCTCCAAAAATGGTGACTCGTGTTCCACACTAGGTATACCAATGTGCTCCTCACACTCGTGTGTGTCCTCTGCCTCATGCTAAATCTCCTCCTCAAGCTTTTCATATCTAAAGCCAGGTCTCCACCAACAGAAGCGCCTCCTAGTCTCACCCTCTAATTGTTCCTATCATGCCTACTCCTTCTGAGGAGATCTGGTGTCCTAAGACTGTCGATTTACCCCACATGGTGTAGATGGTTTCACCTCCACGGTTTGTGTACCTTTAGTGTCTTTTCTGTAAAGATGAGGATGGGTTTAGTATGTCACCCTCCTCAACTAGGTCAACCTCTCATTCTCCCAATGGATTCCACCCCATAATTTATGCACATTGAAATTCTCTTGAACCATGGGTTTGTCTATGGTTTCACCTATTACTGTGCCTACATACCCGAATCTTCCATGATCTTATTGTTTACCCATAGTTGTTCCAAGATCATGCTATAATACCACTGTAATGCTACAAAAAGGAAATAATAGTGCTAAACAAGAAAAATACACATATGACATAGAAAAATTCAGACAACAAATAAAAACCCACAAACTTACACGAGAACTGTGCCAAACTGAGCCATTTTATTATTAAAGGATAGTAAAATGCAAGGAATGTGTGCACCTGGCTTGCCAAAGCAAGCTAGATAATCCCAGGTGAGAAAAATGTGCCCAAATGCCAAGGAAATACTTCTCCTCAATGTTCTACGCTGGCCCTAGAAATTTTGCAACTGTTGGCTGGAATAAACCCCTGTTTGAGCCTCCAAAATTGCTCAGAAAATTTTGCCAAATTAATTTGGAGCTCTCCACCAAAAACCCAGAAAAAACCAAAAAAAATTGTCCTATCTCCAAGCCAAATTCGAACCCACAAAATGGTGCAAATTCCCCAGCTAACTAGCAATTCACCCTGTTATAAGAATTAGGATTTGAAGCCAAAATATTACCTGAAAAAATATACAAAATTAGTCAAAGACTCTCAATAAACTCACAAAAACCTTGAAATGTTTGACTGGATTTTGACCTTCCAAAATCAAAGCCCAAAAGCCCTACACTTTCTAATAGTTGTTGAAGCATGTTGTCTGTCAAACTACCAGCAAAATCCTCCCTAGACACTCTTGAAATGTAGCAATCAACTCCACCAATACTTCCCTTATTTCTCCCGACAAGCAATAGCCACAATGGTTGAAACTTTATCTCCCACGTATGCCTAGTTTCTCTCTTCTGCACTAGCCACAGAGACTGCAAAATTACTCATGAATATTGTTGCCACTTCTTGCTGTCAAACTCAACCAATAACCAACAAATCTATTGAGCCTTCTTCTCCTAATTTCTCCCGGCAATAGCCACCAGAAGAATGTTGAAATGGCCACACTAGTTCCACTAAATGGCCACACTAGTTCCACTACTGCATCCTCAAGAAATGCACAATGCTAGGGTGAACTGAATACAAATGCTGGAAAACTCTGTACAAATTTCCTCTGGATGATAATGGATAAACCTCTTTAGGGTGGCACTTGAAGTCCCATGAAGAAAGGGTGAGTTCTCCACTTGGAAAACTCTTGCTAAACAACAAGTGACACAGCTAAATGACTCAAGCAATAGAATCAAATTTGATAACCCAAGAATGCCAAATGAAGTGTGTTGTCTTCCTTTTATAACTTTTGTGGAGCCTTTCTTCCTGCCTTTTCTTCGCTCTCATGCATTTCAAATCATTGGCTTAGGTAGTGCTTATTTGTTATGTGGGTGGTCCCCACATATCTTTAATAAAACAAAATAAAATAAAATTAACTTGCCTCTAACTCCTAAAAGTATTCTATCAAAAATCAAATGGGCCGCGTCTTCACCAAAATTGGCCCCCAAAATGTAGAAATAAATCTTGTTCCAAAATAATTTAGGAAGGGACATTACATTCCTATACCAACACAGAAAAAATCAATATGTTTAGCTAGCACAAAACATTGCCCATAATGATCCTCTTTTGTGCTACCCAGTCTTACCAAAATCAGCCTAAACAGGCACAAGAAAAACAAACCAAAACAGGTCCTCTTTTCCACTTTGCTAGGCTCCTTATGGCTGTGAATATTTCAGAGGTCTTATCCTTGATGTTTTGCACTTGGATGATGGTAGATTGAATGGATAAGCTCCTCTATTTATATGTGTTTCTAGGTATGACCTCCACCTAAGGACACCTATATCAAGTAAGGTCAACCTGATCTTAATGCTATTTTAGCCCACACATACAAATAAAAAAATCTCTTGCTCATTCGATCAACTCCATTAAGGGTGCCACACATGTAATCATCATCAAACCTCCAAAATAAAACTTGGTTTCGCGCCCACAACTTTGGGTGCAAAACCCACTGCTTGGGTACTTAGCCCATAGGGAACTTTTATGGTTCCAACTCACACAAACCCAGTACCCAGGGTTGTGAAGTACCTCCCAAGCTTAAAAACTCAACAATCCCAGTTAGCGAAGGAGGTATTTCCACCACTAGGAGGTATCTCTTCATCATCATCACTACTATCCCAACTCCTAGTGCTCACCACTCCATCATATCCTGAAGAATGAACTATGCTTGTCTCAGTGGTGTCTCTGCCATGAGAAGCCTATTTCTTCTTCTCCTGAAATGCTTTCAGGTCATCCCACAGTTCCTTCTTTCTAGTTGTAGAAGCACCCTTGCTCCCCATTGACCATGAGCTCTTCTTGGGTTGCACATTCTCCCTCTGAACCTGCATACTCCCACTAGAAATTGGCTCCCTCTAAGCCTTAGGAACCTGCACCTGCTTGTGCCTCCCATGACCTACAAGCTTTCTCATCAGTTGATATAAACCATGATCCCTAACTTGGACGGCCATTCTAGTAGAGTTAGAGCCTTTGGACCTGAGTTTCGCTTTCCCATACTAGAAAATCACGTCAAACTCCTTCTGCTCGATCACTAAGACATACAATAATTATATCTGATCTTTGGTACAAACAGTACATCGTGAATTCGTATCATCTGTCCTAACTCCATCTTGAATGGAACGATCCCTGATCCTCTCATCTCCTTCTGACTCTTGTCTCCCACCATCATGTGCAACTTATTCGCTCTTAGTTAGAGTCTCGAACACATTACGCAAGCCTATCATATGCTTCGATGCACCACTCCCTAATATTATTAAGAGGTCATATAACTCAGAAGAAGTGGAAACACATGCTACCTCCTTCCCCTTCTTCTCATTATCTCCCTTCTTCAGAAACTTCGTTGAATAATGACCATACTCACCAAAGCTGAAACACTTCAACTTACTCGATTCCTTCTTCAGCTTGCCCTTCAGATTCCCTGCAAGAGCCATGTTATCATCTAAAGTCTTATTCTTCATATGAAGGTCCTCATCTCACAATTCCTCCTAAATGAAGTCATCCCACAACCTGTTCCAGTCTAGCAACGATCCCTTTGATGAAGGGCTTCCATAACTCGGTGAACCCTTTCAAAGCAATCCTCACCATCTCATAATCTAAAATAGTCTTTGTGATGGCAGCAAGCTCATCTCGAACCTAAGACAATCTCATTAGATACGGCGCCAATTCTTCCCCATCCAACATCTTGGTGCTCTTCAAATTATCCTTCAATACTAGTAGGCAATTCTCGTTCTTGTGCTGAAACATATCCTGAAGAGATTTCTACATCTCATGGGAACTGCTCTTCCTCGACATATGAGGTATCAAATGATCCTTGACACCATCTTACATGATTACCTTGGCCTTTATATCCAAATCTTTGTACGCTTCCAAGTCCTTAGGGTTAGTTAGTTTCTTGATCTCTTTATAAACAAAGTCATAGATCTTGTGGACTATCAAGACCAACTTGATCCTTTCCTTCCATGGACTATAGTTAGAAGGTCCATCCAACCTGTCCTCATATCATAGACCAAGTGAAAACTTTGCTATTGCTAGCAGTCCTTCAACAACAACGAAACCAACTCCCTCTTGAGTTGTATGTGTTGTGCAATATCTAATTCACTGGCCCTTCGAAATAGCTCTGATACCATGTTGAATTTCTATGACACTCGGGAATCTAATTTGGATCTTAGAATCTCAAACACAAACACACCAAAATGCCACAACAATAATACTTTGCACATTGAAAAACAATAGCAGTGAATCAACACATACATAAGAAACAAATTTTCAACCCAACTTGGATATATTAACAATCTCTAATACAACAATCTAGGCCTCTCGTACTAGGGATAATGGCCCTTGACACAATACAACTAAGGCTATGTATAAAGGATAATGGCCCTTGACACAAT
The DNA here is from genome assembly GCA_031772625.1 of Pinus tabuliformis. Taxonomy (NCBI): domain Eukaryota; kingdom Viridiplantae; phylum Streptophyta; class Pinopsida; order Pinales; family Pinaceae; genus Pinus; species Pinus tabuliformis. The sequence goes on along the minus strand of CM062810.1, from coordinate 474,202,041 downwards.
ACAACTAAGGCTATGTATAAAAAAAAACTACGATAACCATGAACAAGATACAACTTACCTACTTGTTGATGTAGTGTGCTTCTCAACTCCTTTCGGTCCACATAGTACCCTCAACACTTCTGGAAGGTCCTCTTGCCTCCCAATCTGCAGCACCTCAATCTCCCTTTATTAGTCAGCACAACTCCTTCGGGTCATTGAACATATGCCCAAACAACTTTTCCCTCTAACTGCTTCTTTGTCCTTCAAGGTCTGCAACACACAGGGTCTTATCTCTCCTACCCACGTTTTTCACACTGTTGCTTCAAGGTGACAGCCTAGGGCTATTGGGGTTGCCCACTTTCCATTGAAAGTGTCCTTATCAACAGAGTGAACTAGGGTTGATTCACTAGCCCTCTTGGCTTCCATTTTCTCCTTCAAAGTTAAGCTCCTTAGGCTCCAATAATTCTTCCTCTCTTATTAGTGTTGTAGTCCTTCACAAGGAATGAACTTAGGGCACAATAGATACCTTCTAACAGCCATCCAATTGTAGTTAATATGCCCAACAAAATTGTCTAATCTAGACACTCATCCACTTACTAAAACATCAACATGAGAACAACATTCAATATACCTTGACTAGCAGCCTTCTTCTGCCTCTTTAGGGCTCAACCTTGTGCAAACATCTGAAGTTTTTCATAGCTCTAGTTAGAGCTTCTCACAGTCCATGTCAACCCTAATTTCTTCCCTCAAAGCTTCGAAAACCCTTCTCCACAAACTCCTCCTTTATGTGTTATCACTTGGTCTTTTTTATAATGTTATTCCAACTTCTTAAGACCACATACCAGCCTAAACTAGGGATTAGCCCCTCTTGTACCAACACAGAAAATCTTCCACGCCTCCTCCTCATACCAAACAGGGTGTAAACAATTACAAGAAAAACAAACCAAAACCAAAACAAACCAAAACCAGTCCTTATTTCCACTTCACTGGGCTCCTTATGGTTGCCACTGTTTCAAAGGCCTTCTCCTTAACATTTTTCACTTGGATGATGGTAGATCTAATGAGTAGGCTCATCTATTTATTTGTATTTTAGGTGCAAAGACCTCCACTGGAAGAAACCTCTATCAAGTTAGGTAGACTTGATCTTAATATTATTTGAACCCACACATACAAATAAAATAAAAAATCTTGCTCATTAGATCAACTCTTTCATGGCTGCATTAGTAGCCCTTTGCCCCATTAAGGATGCCACACATGTAACCATGGTCAAACCTTCAAAATACAACTTGGTTTTGTGCCCATAACTTTGGGTACAAAACCAACTACTTGCCTACTTAGCCCACAAGGAGCTTTTATGGTGCCAACTCACACAAGCCCAACACTCAGGGTTGTGAAGGATCTCTCAAGATACAAAACTCAGTAAAAAGCCCCACCAATGCATTGGGCTTAGAAAGATAAAATTTAGAGCTTAAATGAATATTGATCATAGTGAAATTTGAGGGGCCAAATATGTTATACTAGAGAAGGGGTGGAATCTAATTTTAAATCAAAATATTTATGCAAAACAAGGAATACTTATAGCATATGTAATGCATGGTTGCCTCCCTATTTAACAAGGGCAGAAAAGTGACAATTCCCTTAATGAACTTTAAAGAAGACTGCAATATTTTCAAGTTAGGGAGGGGGCAAGACCATTTAGAATCAAATTTTGAATAAATGATTTACACGAAGGAGTAGATTTAATGTATATAATTCGTAAGATCCATAACTAACAAAGCTTACATACAAGTTCCTGGGTGAACATTAAGGAGAAAGCAAGACTATCAAGTTCAGAAAGAAGGCAACACTATCTGGAATCAAAGTTTCCATAAATAATTTACATAAAGTCAAGAGTTGAATTAATGCATGCAATACATGGTCACTTTCATAATTAACACAACCTACAAAGCAAGGAATCCCCATGTTCTTGGATAAGTCCCTGTCTTTGAAAAAGTAGGTTAATAATTATTCAAAAGCATTGTGTATAGTTTATTTAGTTTCATATGTATTTCTTCATTAAACTCTTAATCGAAAAAAACCTATACCATGACATTATCATTAACAAAATATCATTTTATTATTATTTGTTTGCAATTATAGCACATGATTACAAGGATAAACACTTTGCTTACAATGAAATATGAATAATCTACAACATGCTTAAGCTTATAGCAAATCTAATGACCAGTAAATTTGGTAGAGGCACAGCCATGGGGAGTTTCTCGATAATCCTTCTCAGGAAACTAGATGGGAACGTAGTATATACCTAACATTATCATGGCCATGGTTAAGAACAAATGTCGGTTTGCCAATCGTAAATTTGGTAGAGCAGCCGCCATGGGGAGTTTCTCGATAATCCTTCTAACGAAACTATAGGAAAATGTAAGGAATTCCAGCTTGGTTTTGATCCGCATAAGATTTGTCAAGGTATACCACCTTTTATTTTCAAGCGAAATGCAATAATCTGAAAACAATTTTCTGTCAAATGCCTCACAATTAAGAATTTGTCAAATATATAATTTTATATTTATTTTTTTGCATTAATAGTTCGTATATGCAGTGTAGCCAGTTGCTAAAGTTTCTTTGCTGATTGTGTAGAAGCAGAAAGCTTGTAATGAGATGTATACAGGTTGAAGAGAATCGTTCCTTCACTCATTTTCTAGTAAGTTTTTGGGATTTCATAATATTAATAACCAAAAAAATAAAAATCACATGATGTACACTTTTGTGTTACTTATATTGTTTCTTGAATGCCCTTTTGACACTTTGACATGGTTGGTCGCATGAGGTTATCAGCTGACGGCCTATTCATATTACTTGTAAAAACGTAGCGACAACTCACAGGTATCTGAGTAACAAGGTAAAACAAATTCAAGAAATTTAACGCTATAAATGAGAAATATCCATGAAAATTCAATATACGCATAAGCAAACATCATCTCTGCCACCGATATTAATTATCTCACTTTGCAGGAATTGGAAAACACTTGAAAAATATCCCAAAACCAATTTTTTTCAATGAAAAATATAAAAAATATCTCTCACATATACATATTACAGGCCGAAATAAAAGTTTTCGAAAATAATCTAATTATGAAAACAATAAATAATTAAAATAAATCACCTTTCCAATTCCAAAAAGAAATATCTAATGTCGGCTCCCCCGGATATCGATAACCAAACCGATTAAATAACGCCGAGTTTAGCTATAAAAGATGAACAAAACGTTTCTGTGTAGTCCATGAAACCCAACGAAGGATTCACCTCAACATCCTCAAAAGTTTAGCGATGGAATATCACGTGACTAAGAAGGCAAGGTATGAACAACCAGAAGATGAGATGCCACTGCAACAACCACACATAACTTCTGCTGGGAGCTCACATTTTCTCCCATCTGAGGAGGTCGCGGAGTCTCTCAATGAAAACCAACCTCATTCTCAAGAAGAAGAAGAGGATGAAGCGACGATAGAGAGAGTTTCGTCATCCATGGATTATTTCCAGAACCTGCGAAGGCGAGAGTGGTGCGATGACGAAGACAATAGAAAGCTTCCAAATATTTTTCGGGAGTATCATTTACGAGCATTTGACTTTGAATTTGGCATGCAAGTTGCCGATGTTCTCATAGTTCGCGACATATTATTTGTAAATTATTTCTACGAATATATTGTTCCATTGCGACTCTATGGAGAAATGTCGCAAATTACTTATCGCAATAAAGTTTGAGACTATTGAATCATAATTGTCACGATAATTCGTTGATAGTCCGAGCGAAGACTACGAATGACAACGATCAAGAAATGACAATACTTGTAAGCTTAGACGTTGCATCTATCGATATCCAAAACAAAGAGAACTCTTTCAACAAGATCTAATAGAAGATTGTGATTTTGATTTTCCAAATTGCAGAGGCGTATTCAAATTTTTTGAATTGAAAGAGTACACGGAATTGTTCAGAATTCAGGATTCAACTGACAAAAACTTAACATCAAAGTGCAGGTTTGGAAGTCCAGGAAATACGGACATGCTAATAATGATTCAAAATAAGAACGAAGATGAGAGGACAGAAGTTTTATTGAGAATTTATTCCAAAGCTACTGGACAACTTCGAAAAGAAATTTCCATACCTGTCTCTCCACAAAGCTTCATTGAGTTCTTGCACTTATGTGGCCCTGATAGAATATTTGTTCACCAATGGTATTTAAAGATGCAGGTCATGGATATATCTTCTGAAATTTGTAAAATAATAAAATCAACTGACATTCTTCTTGCTCGCCCACCTCTCTATTTAGCCAAAAGAAGTGGCGTATTGTGCATCACAGAAACAAGTGTTTATCTCTGTGATTTACAAGGTGAGATTGTGGTCACATTTGAGGACCATAGCGTTTTTGACTCCTACTATGGCAAAGGTTAGTACGTTACAACCGAAGAGGACATTTTCATTTCTGCTTGCGGTGTTGGCGAAGTTCCCGACTCCATCAATATTAGTAGCATTGTTACAGGAAAAAGGTTGGGAAAGATTACAACTGATGCTCCAAATTGTGTTTCTGAGTTGAGAGAAACGGCCTTCGAAGATATGCAAACCTATGCATTCGTATACGATGAAAGGACTCATGATATTATATCAGGAGATACTAACGGAATTATTTATGTATGGTCGAATAAATTGTGCCGTGACGTGCCATTATCAATATCAGACGATGATGAGGGTGACGCGCCAATATCAGAGGACGATGAGGATGAAGGAGGAGACATTGAGGCCCGACAATAGGCCGCCGCTCGACCTAAATTAGTGTCTAGCTTAGAGTATTTTAGGTTTTTTATTTTTAATTTTATTTAAATGTATTAAATATTATATAATAATTTTCATAATTTAATTATATAAATATATAATTAAATTATAGGATATTTATTAAAGAAATTTATTCTGAACAGTTTTACAAAGTATTATAAGAATTCCAAAATATATTAAAATAATTATTTTTTAAAAATAAAATTGAATTTATTTATTTGAGAAAATAGAAATTATAAAAATTTATTTATTGTGAATATAGCTTTAAAATTTCAATTTAATTAATAATTAAATGAATTTTGATTTTATGATACGTGGTAATCCATAATACTCTATGCAACTTTATTTACACATACTTTTATTATTTGTCAACAGTTTTCTATTTAAGATATTTTCTCTCTAAAAAGAGGTTTTTTTAAGAAGTTTTTAAAGTAATTATAATTGTGTTTTTATTATTAGTTGCTAGTAGTTAATGTCTGTATTTTAGAATATGATTTTAAAAATATTTGTTATTGATTAAAATAATAATTTTAATAATAATAATAATATCTATTTTTAAGGTCACAATCAAGCCAGACACCAAATTGGTATATGAGACCCCCTTGTTTGTGGGACAAGGGACCCACCTCCGCCCAACGATTGACTGGTAAGTCTAAGAAGGCATACATAGACTACCCCCTCTGGTTTTGAACCTATGACCTCTTAGGAGGAAACACACGCTCTTAACCATTAGGCCCACTCAAACTGTATAAAAAAAAACTAAACTTATAAATTTATAATTTGATTAAATTAAATAAATGTATAAACTTATAATTTGATTAAAGCTAAATGTATAAACGTATAATTTGATTAAATAAGATTAAATTAAATAAACGTATAAACGTATAATTTGATTAAAGCTAAACGTATAAACGTATAATTTGATTAAATAAAATTAGAGCATATAATTTGATTAAATAAAATTAGAGCATTATTAGCTTTTTTTTTTATACGTTTATAAAATTATTATTTTAATCAATAACAAATATTTTTAAAATCATATTCTAAAATACATTTATAAAAATTAATACATATTTAGTTTTATAAAATAAATAATATTAAAATTTTATTATAAAAATATTTAAAAGTTTGGAAAAATCTTATTAAAATTAATTGTATATTCCAATTATTTATATTAAAATCTTAAAATAACTATTAAATTCCTAAAATAACTATCTACCTTTAGTTATAAAAAAATGTTAAAACATATTTCCTACCTTGTAGAATATTGTTACCAAAAATTGTTAAAACATATTTCCTACCTTGTACAATATTGTTATCATATGAAATATATATATATATATATATATATATATATATATATATATATATATATATATATATATATATATATTTTATCTTAAATTTTGAAATAAAATATAATTGAATTGTAAGTGTATTTTCTTGACACACTTAACCAAATATTTTCATTATATTATTTAATTAATTTTATTATATAAATATTTCAAGTTTTAAGTTGAGATATTCCCTAAACTATTCAATAGCAATCTCAATATGTATATCTCATAAATTTAATAAAGTATAATTTGTTCAAACCTCAAACATTCGACACTATTTGAAAAAAAACATCCATCTTGACTTGAACCTAAAATCCCCTTTCTAACTATGGAAATACAATGTGACTTCTTCATAAATATTTTCACTTTTAATTCAGATTTATTATCATTTATTTGGCTGAGTCTACCAATACAAATACAAAACATGATGCTTTCATCCTAAATTTTAAGCTTTTATTCACAATGGATAACAACATATTTTTTTTGTCCCGGATGCGGGTGAGGGCACGTCACAGGAGGACGGGACACATGCATAGCATGTGCCGCCCCATGCCAGAGCATAAGAGTTATGGTTCTTCGCCGTCAGGTAAGAAGAAGGGGAAACCCAGGCGCCATGCATTCAATGCAGAGCAAAGGGAGAGTATGGATGTACAGCAAGCAGTTAAGGCGGGCTTGCCTCGAGGTATCGCAGTGGTTTTTCATAGGGTGGATGGCGTATTACCTGTGCGTGGATATGGTGAGCAAGGGATATTGCAGTCCCGGGGAAATTTGGATTGGGTGGAAGGTCAACCACCTTGCAGAACATTTACGGCATTCGGGGGCAGTCACACAGAGGAATGTCTGGAGGGAGATAGCCGGGCAGGGCAGGAAGGGGATAAATGTGAAGCGAGGCAATCTTCTGGGGCCTGGTTTGGGGTGGAGTCTTATGAATTCGGGTGCCTGGGGTATCCGCCGGGTGGCTTGTGGTATAATTCACTGGGGGACTGCTCTATCAGTGCAATTTGGAAACAGTTCTCCCGCTCCGGGACTCGCAGGGATTTCATCTCTTTGGTGGAGGTTTGTGAGCAGGGGGAACTCGGGAGAGGCTCCATGGCCAAAATTCATGAGAGGCAGATTAGTAGAAGAGGCCCAGGGAGAGGTTCGACCTCACGACGCCCAGCAGAAGAGGAGCATCATCATTGTTGTTGTTGCTATTGTCACCGGAGGGCAAGAGCAACAACAATACAGGCGGGACAGTTTCTGGATGTGGGTAGCGCAAACGAGGGAGAGGCAGGGCTGCCGGCCTTTGGTTCGGTCATCTTTACACTGGGGGGCTCGAGGGAGAATGCGGGCATCAATGCCCACATCTCGGTGCTCTTCACAAAGGCCCAGGAAGGAGGTGAAGGAGGGAAGCAGCCTGAGAAGGAAGGGCCACCCCAAAAAGGCAAAGAAGAGGAAAGTCCGGTGTTGCAACCTCCTATCGAAGTCAGTACCTCAGGCAGAGGAATCCAGCAAGCTCCTCCCATCCCTCAGGAGCAGGCTCCCCCAATTGAGGCCACTCCTTCAGTGGAGCTGTGGGATGGAATGCCGGAAGGATAGGGCTGGAGTTACATATATGAGGCGGAGCCCGAGGATTAATCCCCAGATGCGCTCTCAGGAGTACTCTCTCCTCTCTCGGCACCCGGTTCATCCAATTATCTCAGCGGGTATACGCTTTCTGTTTACTTTAGTGTCTACTTCTGTTTACGTTCATAGGCAGTTATGTGTTTTGCTGTGTAGTAGTCTCTGTCTCGTGGTCTGGCCTTGTAAAGGTCGTTATCTAGTTGGGAAATGTTCTGATGCAAGCTTGAAGGAAGGAAGCCCCTGCGAGGGCCATATGGTCAATGGTTAACTTCTGGTGGCTCGATGTCAGCCCATAGTAGTGTTCAGTCGGTCTTTTGCGGCTCTATGTCAGTTTGTAGTCACAATTTTTTGGTTTTTTGTGTCAAATGGTTCAGAGAGTCTGGTAGTTGCCCCTGTGAGGGTATATTTCTTGTCAAAACTTGTTTTCCCAGAGGTCAGAGATGGCCTTGGACTTGTCTCACTGAATGTACAACACATATGTAAATACCACTTAATATAATAGATAGTCTTTTACCGAGAAAAAAAAAAAAACAACATATTTTTTTTGTGTATAAAAGTACAAAACATGCCAATGTTTTATACTTAGAGTCTCTAAAGTTTTAGCTATGTTTCCCTTTGTTACTCATGTGTTTCATTTTACTGACTTCAACACTTTGTTTTATTTTGAATAAAAGGAAGTGATTCCTAACTTTACAAGAAATTATATGAGAGTTGGTGATATGTGTTTCATAGAATTTCATTTATTAACAAATTTATTTCTCTTTTTGAAAGGACAAGACATCATGTCTTTAAACATTCTTTGCATTTAATATCCATTTTGTGAGCATTCTTTAGGTGTCATAGGTTTATGGATATTCTAGAGTTCTCATGGATGCTCAAGATGACCACATGTCCCCGAGTCGGAGTCCACTATTACACCTTATATTCTGTGAAGTGTACCCAACATATTTTTACTAAATGTGACCATCACGGTGAGCTAAATGTGTGATGATTGATGTATTTTATTTTGTTTAGTTTTATTTCTACATCTAACTACTCCTTTATGGTAATATCACTCCATACAGTTAGGAATTTGTCTTGGATAGGTATTTAGGCATGTTGAGGTGGATATACAAGAAAACATCAACTAGAGACCCCACAATTACTCACTTAATTTATGTACTACGCAAATGTGTTTTTCTCAATATAAATATTGGCATACCTATAGTTTAGCACTCCTATTTTGTACCCCACATGCACCCCTTACCATATTTTTGTACCACACGTTGGCGAGGAACTATTGAAGATGAAGTTACTCTCATTCATGTTCAATGGGTGTTCCTTCCAATTCAATAACAGAGTAGGACGTAGCTCTCTACCAAGTGGTTCAGTGAATAAAAAAAGGCTTTTGTCAAGTAGATTTGTAAAAAGGGTAGATACATTTCCTTCTCTTCACTTGGGGTTTTCTTCTTCAACAAATAAGAATATTAATGATCTTAAGGAAAAAATATTGATTGATAAGTTCATCAAGCTTCTACCTTGTTATAGCTATGTTTTGGACTAGGTATCTAACAATTAGGAAAATCATGAACCAATTTATGTTCTATACTATGGTAAAGGTTATTATAATTTTATCTTCTATGAAAAAGAATATATGGATCTCATATTTAGATTTATGGATTATTTCATGGGCTCAAGTGGTATGTTTTTCACCTAATGAACTCTATTTCAATCCCAACACAATTTTTTATGTGCATGTATGGATTAGATTGCCAAATATTCCCCTAGTTTGCTAGGGTGACGGTATTTTTAGACTTATTGGAGACAAATTGGTCTAATATATTACTTCTTCATATGTGAAGGAGAATAAATTCTCATGTGCCAGAATTAATGTTGAAACATATTTTGCAATAGGACTGCATAAGGCTATACAACTTGACTTGAAGGGTTGGATCCATCTTCAAGCCTTGTATTATGAGTAAGTCCCCTTTAAATGTAATTATTTCCATGAGTATGATCACTTTGTGAAAAGTTGTCCTAAGGATCTAGTATTTGAGCCTCCTTCTATCCCAATGTCATCTTGTCAATCTAATCATGAGAAAGGAACATTCAAACAAGTTTCAAAGAAACTTAAGAATAGGTTGTCTAAGAGATAACATCCTACAAAGAGGTTTGAATTTCAATAGCCCTCTCACTCGAGTAATAGATTAGAGTTTTACAATCTTTACGGGCTTACAACAAGGCTAGAGAATCCAAATCTCATCCAACTCACCATTTTAATCAACCAATTCTACAGCAAGTGCATTCAAAGACCACCATTTCTTCCATCTAGAAATAGGTTGTAACTAAGGAAAATTAAAAAAATTGTTGTCTTAGAAAAGAAGCAAGAAGAAGAGGAAAAGTGTTTAATCCTTCCTCCTGTTTTCCTTCATATTCTTATGTTTAAAAAATCAATCCATTTTTCTCTCCTCTAATAACACTAAGCAAAAATTGATTATGTAGATCTAATAAAGGTTCATCTAACTGAAATATTTTGTTTTTGCATTAGTTTGACCCAACAATTTTTAAGAATCTTCCCTTATACAAAAAAAACTATTATGTTTAATCTTCGACACTTTTAGTATTATTGGATCTCTACATCTTTCTTGAATAATTTTTTGCATTATTCCTTTGAATCCATTGATTTTTTTGTAGGTTGCTGTGTTTAAGATTCAATGATTTCATTGTTAGATCCCCTTTATTGTTTTCTTAAAAAAAAATCCCTTGTTCAGATGTACTTTAGTTGTGTGGTCAGCATGCACATTTTTAATCATAACTTAAAAAGGAGAGATATTAAAAGTTAAACATGAGAGATTTAAATGTGAAAACTAATTGTGAAGATAATTTACATTAAGGAGAAAGGAGATTAAAATTATTTACAATAGGGAGAAAAGAGATTAAAAGCGAAAACTAAACATAAAACAAATGTCAAATAAACCCCGAGTTTAGTTTTGTCCAGTATAACAAAAAGTTTCAAGATGTGGATGTGAGAATTGGGCTTTCTTTCTTGACGTATATTCTGTGTAGTGCGTGAAATCCAACGAAGGATTCACTTATTTAGCGATTTTCCACTCTCAACAGTCTAGTAATGGAAGAGCACATAAAAAAGAAGGCAAGGTATGAGATACTATTGCTACAACTAGACATAAATTTTGCTGGGAGTCCACGTAGTCTCTCCATGAAAAAAAATTCATTCTCAAGCAAGAAGAGGAAGAGATGACAGAAAGAGTTTGGTCATCCATAGATTATTTCCATAGCCTGCAAATGAGAGAGTGGTGCAACGACAAAGACAATACAAAGCTTCCAAATATTTTTCAGGAATATCATTTACGAGCATTTAACTTTGTATTTGACACTATTGTTAGCAATTCTCTCATAGTGTGCGACATATTATTTGTAATTTATAGCCACTGTTATCTTGTTCCATTGCGACTCTATGGAGAAATGTGACCACTTAGTGATGAGCATGGGGCTTCCCATCATAATAAAAAGGCTCATTGTCGATATGTGTTATAATTGTCACAATAATTAACTGATAGTCAGATTGACCGATATATGTTATAACAATAATTCATTGATAGCCGGAGGAATGTTAAGCCTTGTAAACTTAGACATTACATATTTATAACAATAATTCATTGATAGTCGAAGGTATGTCAAGCCGTGTAAGCTTAGACATTACATCTATCGCAGCAGGACAATATCCAGAACAAAGAGAACACTCTCAACCAGAATCAGACGAAGATTGGGATTTTGATGTTACAAATTACAAAGGCATGATTTATGATAAGAGTGATCAAGTATTCAAGTTTTTTCAATTGAAAAAGCACACAGAATTGTTTAGAATTACCGATACAAATGATGGTTGTTTAAAATCGAAGTTCAACTTTGGAAGTGCGGGAAATAGGGACATGTTCATAATGATTAAAATTAAGAACAAAGAAAAAAGTAAGGAAATTTTATTGAGAATTTATTCCAAAGCTATTGGAAAACTTTGAAAAGGAATTTCCTTACCTGTCTCTCCATAACACAACATTAACTTCGTGGACTTCTGTGGCCATGAGAGAATAACTGTTAGGCAACAGGATTTAGAGCTATAGGTCATGGATGGAGGAGGAGATCATAGGCTGAAAAATAGGTGGTAGCTGAAGCTAAATTACTGTTTACTATTTCCAATTTTTTAAGAAATCATGCCCTCATACATAGTCTTACTGGGACTGGACCACAACCAACCTTTCTCACTTAACCATTTGAATACATTTCAAATGAGTTTTTTTTTTTAATATGTAATATTAATATATATATATATATATATATATATATATATATATATATATATATTAATATATAATAATGATAAACAATTATATTCATCAATTTAATTAAAAATTATTATAAAATTAAATAAAATATACATATATAAAATTGATAGGGTGTAGAATAAATAATGATTCGTATATTCTTAAAGAGCTTTGTGATGTAAAAGTCATAGAAATTTTGTGGGAAAAAAACTTAGTCATATTAAGGGTTGGTGTGACCCAGACTAAATGTCTATTGATAATCATCACAGCTTAAATGCCCTTAGGTTATGGTTTCTCAAACAAAAGTTTAAGGGTGCATTCAAACAAAAAATACATGCATAAAATTTTAATTATTAAATGAGTGATAATATTTCAATTATGTGGTAACAAAGACTAGTTACAAAGGTTTTTGCAACAAATTTATTACTTAAGAGATTTTTGATGGATGTGCAATGAAAAATCAATGGCTTCTTCCTACTACCTATTGGAATATGATATATTTTTTATTGGATTTGTAAGTGGGTTAATCTTGCTTAGGCGTTCATGGGTGGAGCCCTAAAAAAGGAGTATCTTGTCTTCCAAATAGAAGTGAATCTTTTCTCCATTGAGAACAAAACTATAAGTAGGTACCTAACCTATGTGAACAAGATAAATAATATGGAAGATTAAAAAGTATCCTAAAATTACATCAAACTTGAGTCAATAGTGTTTTATAATTCAAAATCTCAAAATTAAAGGAAATACATTCTATCCTATTTTCCTCTTAGAAGTGAATCTTTCCTCCATTGAAAATAGAACTACAAGTAGCTACACAACATAATATATTAACAAGATAAATAGCTTGGAAGACAAAAAGTATTCTAAAATTACTTCAAACTTGAATTAATACCTACTCTTCCTCATCCAAAGGTGGCATAAAGAGGCTAAGTCTTGCAGAAATCATTATTAAATAAAAAGAAATTCACTTTATGAAAGTAAAATATTGATAAAAATGTTTATGTATTTATATAGTCAAGGAGAATAAGATATTATAAAGAGAATAATAATCATATTCTAGAAGATACATTATCTCATTTCATTGACTAACATAAAGAAAAATACTAAAATACTAATAAATTCCCACATGTTCCATAGTAGAAAAAGGAGGTTGGATAGTTCCTAAAATGTCCTCGTTAAAAGAGTGAAATTTCATACTCAATCATACATCAATTTGCAATATGCACAAAATATGTATTATAAAGATATTGTTGAACTTGTTTTTTTGTCAAATGCAAACTAAGACACGAAAGCAAAGATTTTTACCTTTGTTAATGTGACCAATGCATATGCCATAAAATAGGGAAAGGAAATTCATGCATACACAAGTAAAATTGTATTTGAATGGGATGTCTCAATGGGAAATGTTTTTTGGTGACCAAAAAGAAGATGAGAAATGCTTTATGGAGGCCAAAAACAAGATTTCAAAGAAGGTGAGTTGATTCTAACTTAAGTTATCATAAATGAATCATCATCACTATTAGCAAAGGAAAAATATGATGCAAACTTGATGTGCAACATCTAACTATATAAAATAAATTTATATGTCAAATTTATAAATTAGGGCTCCTTAAAACATTGAGGCTTCAACAATGCTAACAAGGCTTCTCCATGTTTGAGAAAGAACAAATATGTAGAGAAATACTATCATCTAAAAATTAATTAAAAAGTATTAAAAGTTAATGGTTATTTCATGGTCATAGATTAAATAAGAAACCCCAATGAAATATTTAAAATTACTCGTAAACATTATTTTAAAAGTATTATTTATTATTATATTTTAGAGGTGATAAAAGTAATCATAATTTAGTTGTTGAGCAATAATAAATACAATTATTAGTAGTTGTTAGTGGTTAATGTAGGTCAACTTATTATTATTCAAGAAGAACCATGATATTTAACATACTTTATTTATGGTTGGATAGTTCCTAAACTTTCATGGGTTAAAAGAGAGTTCCATACTCAATCAAACATATTTTTGGAATATGCATAAAGTATGTATTTTAAAGATATTTCTATTTTTTTGTTTTTTCAAATGCAACAAGAAGACATGAAACCAACTATTTTCTCCTTCGCTAATGTATTTATTACATATCCCATGAAATAGGGAAAGAAAATTCATGTATGCACAATTAAAATTGGATTTGAATAAAATGTCCTAGTGGGAAAAGCTATATGGAAACCAAAAACAAGATTGCAAACAAGGTCATTTGATTCTAACTTAAGTTATCATAAATAAACATCACCAATATAAACCAATAGAAAATATAGTAGAAACTTGATGTTCAATATTTAACTATCTAAAATAAATTTATAAATTGAAGTTCCTCAAAACATTAACACCTCAACCAAAGTCCTTGTGAAGGAATACAACAATGATAGGAAAGGAATAATTCTTGGAGCCTAAGGAGCTAAACTTTGAAGGAGAAAAGGGAAGCCAAGAGGGATAGTTAATCAACCCTAGTTCACTATGTTGAGGACACCTTCAGTGGAATGTGGGCAACCCCCACAACCCTAGGCTTGTCATATTGAACCAACAATGAGACAAAAGTGGGTAGTAGAGATAAGACCCTGTGTGTTGTAGACCTTGAAGGACAAAGGAGCAGTTAGAGGGAAAAGTTGTTTGGGCCTATGTTCAATGACTTGAAGGAGTTGTGTTTACTAATAAAGGTAGATTGAGGAGCTATAGATTGGGAGGCAAGAGGACCTTATAGAAGTGTTCAGGGTACATGAACCGAAAGGAGTTGAGAAGAACACTACATCAACAAGTAGGTTAGTTGTATCTTGTTAAGAGCAGATTGGTTATCATAGTTGTAAATAGCTAGCCCTAGTTGTCTTGTATAAAGGGCCATTCTCCCTGGTATGGAAGTCGGATACTATTGTATTAAAGATTGTTAATACAACGAAGTTGGGTTGAAAAAATATCTTGTGTACGTGTTGAGTCACTGTTATTGTTTTCTGCTATGTAAAGTAATATTTTTGTGGCATTTGGGTGTGTTTGTGTTTGAGTTTCTAAGACTCAAACCAAATTCTCGAGTGCCATAGAAATTCAACAGTTTCACCTTATTTCATTATCATTACATACATTAGACTTGCTATTTTGTTAAAATTTGATTTCAAATAGTATTTTACCTCGACTTAAGTTCAATAAGATTATGTTTTTGTAAATTATTTCGGATTAATGCAAGTTTATGTCATTGAAGAGATTGCAAGCACAATTCCAAGCTTTAAGCCATAGTTAACATTTCCTTGGATCTTAGTGAAGAATTTTCTCAAATGCCTAAATCTTACTCATGTTTCCCCAAATATTTCAAGACATTTTTTTTTTAAATATTTATTTAGTTTTTACAAAAGAAAAGTATTTTGTAGCCTCTCAAGGTCCTTAGCTAGATTAGTTATTCCTTCTTAGATCTCTAGCATGTAGTGGGGATTTTCTGATGAACATAACGTCTCTCAGTTTTAGAAATCTAGATTGGATTCTTATAGGACTACAATCTTGGAAACATTTCCTAAAAGTGAAATGTTTTTTCGTGCTTAAAATTGATAGTGGAATTGGCATGTTTGGGTTAATAAACCACTCTAAACAACATTTTGGTGCTTTAATTTAACTGCATTTCCTTGTTTCAAGTGATAAATTTCTGGAGCGAGCAATTTGTTTTTGCTTTGTAATTTTAATTTTTTAATCGATTCTTTAGTTTTGCAATGTTCTTGGATGTCTAGGATTTTTTCAGAAACTCAAAATAATTTTTAGCTAATCTATTGATAGAGTTTGGTTATGTTTATTGAACAAAATAACCCATATGATGCAAGTCATCTAGATACTTTTGAGGCAATTTTAATTCCATTTTTATTAGACTGAATTATATTTTGTTGATTTCGACTTCCATTATTATTATTGTTTTGAGGCTTTTGTGATTTGTACTTTGTGTATAGTTTTCTTTCGGATTTCTCGCATCCATAATTATTTGAATTGACATTTAGAGCCATCCACCATGGCTTATAACCAAGATAGATCAGTAAGTGTGTTAGAAACCAAATTTTGCAATATTTATTACTTTGTTTTGGATCAATGCTTCGTAAAACTCTATTAATAAACAATATTCATGCATTTTATACCAATGTGTGTGGAAATTGTAGTGGTGGCCATAAGGAAAATATACCAACATCGAAATGGATTATAAAAGGCTTGTAATTGCCTAGGGGCATGTAAAATAATAATAGTCTAAATCCTAAAAAGACCAACACATTTCACATTAATAGGGCCTAATGTTGATAACAACATGCTTAAAGCACGAAATATGCCTAAGTGGCCATAATAAAGACCAACATAAACTCTGGGAGCAGTAACAGATCTAGGATCAAGGAGTGGGTGCACATAGTAAATGGTGCATTATCAATGGGTGAGGGGTGTACTATCCATTGTCTACTTGTGACTTTGGATTCTTTTCCATAGAAATAACCAAGTTTGTCTTGGGTAACTTATCATTTATTCATGAGGAGGTGGGCATCTATGGTGTGGACGATGATAGTTTCGACATATATAGTGGTCACCAACCACGCAATCAACCTTTTTCATGTAGGAGAATCAACCATAAGCAAGTCATTTGGTATTGATTCAAGAGGGGTCATGAAATATTCTAATTGAGAAGGGACTTCCCTCAAACAAATTTTACAAAATTAGGAAATTCTAGTGGAAATCTAGGCTATTAATATAGCCATGTGACTCATTGTAATAATGTCAATTAGTAGGCTGAGTTGTTGGTTTGTTTTAGTGGCTGGCCAAGTGGGCCTTTGTCAATGTAACAAGTGTAGAATTAAGAATTTGATATTTTTAGGTTACTGGACAAATGTCCCATTTTTTACTACCCCGTTGATATATTTCCCATCCAATGATGTTTATATAAAGTGATTGTGTGCTAGTGTCAGGCAGTCTCTTGGGGATTAAAGGTTTAGGAATATGGAGAGGCAACTAAGGCTCTCATAGAGATAGGAGCTCAAGGGAAGACTCAGATGAGATTCTTTGTAATTTTTCTCATGTAAAATTTCCATTTTGAATTGTAATAGAATCATTCTAGTTTCCTCTGTCTATTTGAATTGGCATAGATCTTAGTATTTTAGATGATGTGAAATACCTTGTGTCATTTTAGTTAAGGCTGCATATGATTTGAGCACAGTGCCAAGAGGAGGAGCTCTATTCGAAGTGTAGAGAATATTCATGGATTAAAGCCCAGGAAGGGCCTCAATGCTAAACAAAGTGTTCAGAAGATAGGGAATTGTGTGGAAAATATGTTGAGACAAGAACTTGAAGGTTAATCACCATAAGGGAGACTCTCGCAAATCCTCTTTGTACTCATTCATTGCTAAGATCAAAATTCAGCCTTATTTTCTGCACATATTATCTCACCTGAGAGTGATTTAAATTTAATAATAAAGTGTAACAAAGTAAACTATCAAATGAGAACTGTATTGAGTTCTCATTTTTTTGAGATAGCAAAGAATTTGATTTTGAGAATTGCTAATTCACGATACACTTTTTTTTACCATATTTTTTGACACTTCAATTTTTCTTATGTATCAAATATGTTTTTTTTTTTTTTTAATGTTAGTGATTTTCATCCTGATTTTGAAAAGTATGCAACATCAACCCGGGTTTTTAGAAGGCTTATCTTTGACACTTTAAATTCGCTTATGCCCTAAGTATGCACAAAGTTATTTTAAATGTTGATTACTTAACCATTTTTCAAGTTGTTTTATCCCCTTATTTCTTTTCATCATAAGATGTTTGTCTTTTAAGGGTTTGCCAAACACGTGTTTTTTGTTTTTCTTTGCATTTTTTTTTATAATGATTTTTTTTTTTGCAAAGTTTAAAAAAACATTAACATTAATATTTTGAGGATAGGATTTTTATTGTATTTTTTATTTTTTGTTTTTTACTTCAATACACATGAAATAATTGTCACTAAAAAATAATAATTTTAAACACTTGAAAAAAAATACATATATTTTGGGGTTTTTCACTAAAATTACATTATATATATATATATATATTATATATATATATATATATATATATATATATATATATATATATATATATATATATATATATATATATATATAGATAGATATATGGGAAAATAGTATTTTTTATAAAATTTTATGAACTTCATATTAGAAAATAATGACATTTGAAGTTAAAAAAAAATGATTAATGACATTTGAAGTTAAAAAAAAATGATTATAAATTTTAAGTAAAATAAAAAAATGTTAAAAAAACATAATAAAAAAAATTCCTTTAAAAAATACATTAAATTTAAAAAGAACATTAAGAAAAAAGACATTATTTTTTTTTTAAACATTACTATAGTTTTTTTAAGAAAAAAAAATAGAAACATTAAAATAAAATCAAGTTGTCTTTAGTGAGACTTTTTGAAAGCTTTTCCAATGGGTTTTTATAGTCTAATTTCTCTAAAATCCGACAAGCTTGATGGGTAACGTTGCACAATCGAAGTGCCCTAACGATTTTTTAGGGTGATGAATCCATATATATATAGTCAAAAACCCAGTTTAAATAACACAAATCAAGGTTTCACCTCAAAATTTCCAAAAGGTTGCACTAAAGACAACTCCAAATAAAATTATATATGTTTTTGAAAAATTAATTTTTTTTTTAGGAAAATAAAAAAAGTGAAAAAAATCAAAAGATAAAAATAAAAAGCATTAAAAAAATAAAAAATAAAACATTTAGAAACTCTACATAGTCGCTTGAGTGGTTGCAGGCCCTGGGGGAGCTCCCGCTGCCTTGGCCCGCGACTCCTTAGGTGGCTCGGGGGCTTGGCCAATTCCAAGAGTCGACCAAGCCCCCCAAGCCACACGAGGGGCCATGGGTTAGGGTGAGGGGAGCTTCATTCAACTCCCCCTGGCCTGGTCCATGGTCCCTCAGGCGACTCAGGTCTAATTTATTTATTTTAATGTTTTCTTTTAATAATATATTTTATAATGTTTTTTTTTTAATTTTTTTTCTTCGTTTTTTTTTAAATGCTTCTTTTGCTTGTTTCTTGTTTAAGTAGATTTTTTTGGTGTTAATTTTTAAATATTTTCTTAAATTAGGTTTTTTTCAAAATATTTTCTTGTTTATTTATTTATTTTTTTGTTTGGAACTCTTTTTATCTTTCATTTAACTTTTCTTGGTCTTTATTTATATATTTATTTATATTTGATTTTTTTTTTCCCATTATTTTTTATATGCTTTAATATATATTTTTATTTAGATGTTATTATTTTATTTTTGTTTTCCTTTTTTTAGTTTTAATTTTTGTTTTGTTTTATATATTTCATTTTTATTTGTTTATATATTTATTTATTATTTTATTTTAGTTTATTATTTTCTGCAAGGTTTGTGTCGATCTTCGACTAGCAACCCCACCCCATTATGTCTCAATTTGTTAGTTGATTTTAAAGTTTCCATTATAATGGATCGATTCCACCCCCATAATGTGTCAATTTCATGGTTGATTTTTAAGTTGTCATTGTAATGGGCCGAGTTCGCCTACATTATTTGTCAATTTGATGATTGATTTTAATTTATTTTTTTGCAATGTGTCAATTTGTCTTAAGCTAAGGCTTTAGAATAGCTATACTTTGGTATTTAAAAGTAAATTACTTATGGTATAATGACTCTTTCATTTATTTGTTCATTTTAAATTTTTTTGAGTCATAATTTTTCCATAATGCCATGGTTGAAATATGTTGAAAACTTAAGGTGTTATGTAGTCATGATCTTTGATTTTAATTCCATGGTTGAAAAATTGTCAAAATTTTAATGTTTTTCCGAGTCATGATATTTTATTTTTAATGTTAGGGTTGAAAACAATTATAAATATTTTATCGTTAACACCATAGTTGAACATTGTTGGAATTTTAAAACCTTTCAGGGACTTGATATTTTATTTTTAATGCCATACCTGAAAATTGTTGGAATTTTAAGGGTTTTTCGAAGTCATGATATTTTATCTTTAACACTATTTCTTAAAAATGTTGAAAATCTAACCAAACAAAAAAGACGTATTTCTAGCATTGAAAATCTAACCAAACAAAAAAATGGCTTTTATTGCGGTTTTTAAAATATGTTGAAACTTCACTGAGAGAAAAAAAAAGAAAATATTTCAGCACAACATTTTTCATTTTCAGGGTGTTTGTTGCACACAAAAAAATGGTGTTTATTGAATTTACTGCCATTTTTAAAAAAAGTTGAAATTTACCCCTCGCCAAAAAATACATTATTCTAGCATCAAAACTTTTCATTTCCGAGCTGTTTTTTGGAGGTTTTTTGGCTAGAGTTCTCATTTTGAGGTTACAAATCTCGTTTGATAGTTGACTTTGTTGTGTGTGCTGGTGTTTGGATGGAATGGGCGAGTCATCCTACAAGTAAGTCTAAGTGCAAAGCAGTTAGGGTTCACGACAGAGTTTCCTATAGAGAGAGAGTTGGATGTAAGTGTAAGTTTGTTGAATAAGAAAGACCATAGATTAAGGGAGGAGATAAGTACATTAGAAGCATTAGATGGGCCTTCAGGTTCAACATAAACAATAGCTGCAAAGGAAAAAAAGGGGGCCAATGCTGACTAGACTGTTCCCCGAACAAGGAGTTGAGAGCCACTTAATTGGGCCTTTGGGCAAGAGTCAATGTAGCACATAAAGAAAAGAATATGACACCCTCGATTGGTCCCAACCTTGACCTTAGGTGAGACCCAGGTGACCAGTTTGGCCTCAAATAAATCAGATTAGTAGGGAGAAAAATGTTGAGAAAAAAAGACCGAACTCGACTAAGGTTAAAATCAAAACTCTTGTGGGTCGTTGATTTCATGCGTAGGGTTACGGTCATTGGTTTGAATCAATTGTGTAGTCAATATTGAAAGGGCCTTGAGCCCTAAATACTATTGGTTTGGGTAGAGAACCTTGTGTGGTGCATGGACCCAACCTTTGTTTGAAAGTTATTATTATATATACTATTTAAGGTATAGAAATCCCTCGATGGGGTCTCTCGCTGTGAGGTTTGGATTTTTGTGTTTGATTGGAGGTTGCCTATTTTTTTTAGACTCATGTATAAAAATGGAGAATTCTGTTGTTTTTGTTGTGTCAAGTGGTATCATAGCGAAAAGCTCGTTTCAGGCATTGATATATAGAGGAAGATTGCAGCCAACAAACCAAGAATTGTTGAAGGCAAAGAAGACTAGAGGATTTAAAGAAAATACAAGGGACCAAAGCACATAGTCAAGAAGACTTCTCAAGAAGGAAAGCACAAAACTGGGAATAGGGGAATTAGAACATACCAAAGGAGGATAATACCATATAGAGAGATAATTGAGATTTTGGCATCTTAGAGGTAAAGATTCGTGATAGGTAATTGGTTTTATGTTTAACAATTAATTTGTGAGTGTAAGTAGCAATAGATACAAAGAAAGATTTTATGCAAGAGGAAGATGGGAATGTGACATTTTTTTGTTAACGAAGAGTTAATATAGATTGAGGAAAAAAAAACTGTGACAGAGAACTTTGCGACAAAGATTTTGAATTTGAAAAATTCCAGATGAGGTTGGAAAAGGGGACAGAGGGAGTCCTCAAGGAGAAGAGAACAAGATAAGAGAATGAGAGAAGTTCTCAGGAGGTGGGTAGAAGGTGCACCAACCAGAGAGGAGCAAGGAGTGCTCCAAATTTTTGAGAGGAGGGAACCAAGAGTGACACCAATATCTAGGTTGAGGTGAGGTGTTCAGGTAACAAGTAAGGTGAGAATTGTTACAGGGCTAGGGTGTAACTCACAATGAGCATGGAGAATCTCACACAAAAGGTGAAGGAGATGACCATTACTGGTCATGCTCAAGGTTTGAGTAAAAGCCACAAGAAAATATAGAAGGATGCGAAGATAAATTGAATGAGGAAATTGAGCCAAGCGGGACTTGATAAGGAGATGGTTGAGTTAAGGACAAGTCTCAATGAGATAAGTAAGCTGCTATAAGAGAGGGAAGAAGACTAGATGTGGTACATGAGGAAGGACGTTAGAATATCTGTCAAATTAAATGATTTTAAGAAGAAATCTCCAAAATCCAGAGATCTAGGGAAAAAAAGGATGAATCCTTTGATAAGATTTTGGATGGATGAGCTAAGAGTAGCTAGAGCCTAAAGGAGGATCACTCCTTAAAGCTCAAGAGAGGAGTTTGATTAAAGGTCTCATGGAATGTGGGATAAGTCCCAACCAACAAGTGGTGTAAGGAGCATAAACAGAGGCTTAAGGGCCTAATGTTATTAAAACTAATCAAATATATTCATGTGCAGGCCATAAACATGATGAAGAAAGATAACTATTTGAACCTATCATGGAGATTGTGAATGGAGGAATGAGGTTACAAAATTTCAAAGGAGGACATAATCAATGTTTTATTATAATGAAGGAGGAGAATAAGATCTATGTACAAAGGGAAGGATTATTGAGGAAGATAATAAAGGAGGCATGGTGACCTCATACTTTTGGAGCTAACAATTTATGTGTGAAATTTGCTGGTAAAGAACATGGAAATAATGTACAAAAGAATAAAGTTGAAGAGATGGCTTCACAAAATCATATGCAAGGAAAGGTAGAAAGAGCTATGAGGTTTTCTTATGAAACTAGCCACACGAAGGATGAAGGAAAATTATGGAAGGTTGTCATGAAGGAAAGAAAAAGTTAGGAGAAATAATGTGAAGACACTTGCAATGAGGAGAGAAAATAACATACATATATTACGTAGTCATGATATGAATAGGAATTGGAATTCCTAGAGGTTTGACTGAAAAATATTAGAGATGAAAAATGTTTCATAGGGAGTGCAACCAAAGAAGTGGGGGAATCTAAAACACTCGAAGCATCAAAGTTGTATAATGATTTGTATGATGAGAAGACCGTTGAGGACATGGATGCAAGATAAAAAGAAGGATAACATGTATTGCCAAGTGTTGAATAATGTAAATAGGGTCGGTCTTCATAATTGTATAATGTAATTTATTTTTCAAAAGAAAATTTGTTATGAATTATTAAAGCATGGGTTTCATGCTTTGGTCATCATGTTTATAGGTAAAAGCCTCCATTGTAGGCTTCTGGGTTTTATATTGAGTCAATATAGTCATTACCAATTTTATTAGACCCTTGTTGGGCTTTTGTATCATATAAAAATATTTATTTTTGAGTCAAATAGGTTATTTGACACCCCCACACCAAGTTGGCCCTATGATGATGAAGTCGGCCTGCATTAGTGAAATTCAACCCACAAAAGAGGCTATATATAGGTAGTCAATTTGATCCATTTTCTCACCCGCTAAACAAGTTTGATAGACAAGAAAGAGAGGTAATAAAAGTGCGAAATTACAAGAGAAGGAAGAAGACTGTAGAAGAAGACAAACTCAAAGTTTTGGGCTATCTTTCTCTCACACATGTGAGGTTATTGGACTATTTCTGGGGCCAATTTTTTTAATTATATTGTAGGTTGGAGTTATTCTACTAGGGACATCGAAATTCTACTACTGCCATGTCAAAATTCTAGGTCGAAGTTGCTACTGGGAGGACATCGCTTGGAGAAGAAGGAAGGTTTGACTTAGTAATTGGGGAAAGTCCATGTCTAGGTCAAAAGAGTCTATACTATCTCATCTTGTTTCTGAATCTATTGAAGGAAGAGTTCTGACTGGGTTTTCCCTTATAGGGGTTTTTCCCTGGCTCTCCACCTCTATCTTGTGTCTCTTATTCTTGTGATCTTCATATACACATAAATTAGTAATTGCTTGATGAAAAATAGTATAATAAAAAGTAAAAGAAGACAAAATAATTCACAAGTAATTATCAAAGAAGAGGAATAAAACCATGATTATTACTAGCATTGATTTCTCAACGTGGTATGAAAGCTAAGGTCAGAAAAGGTTGGATATGACTTTGTTGGCTTGAAAAGGAAGGCTACTACCTCTATAACATGTTACTTGAATATGGGGTTAAATATCATAAAAATTGCAGGAAGCTGAATTGGGAGGATCATCTACAACCTACCTTAGAAGGTCAAAA
The DNA here is from genome assembly GCA_031772625.1 of Pinus tabuliformis. Lineage (NCBI taxonomy): Eukaryota > Viridiplantae > Streptophyta > Pinopsida > Pinales > Pinaceae > Pinus > Pinus tabuliformis. The sequence goes on along the minus strand of CM062810.1, from coordinate 474,177,861 downwards.
GCAAATGATTCTTGGTTGCACTCACATGTACTCTTGATGATGACAATGCATGGATCATTGATAGTGGAGCATCAAGACATATGACGGGAAGAAATATGATGAGAGAAAGTGAACAAATTCATACTCTTTCAAAGGAACAATCATCTCATGTAGTCACTAGTAGAAAATGGTGAAATTAGTGACTAGGTGAGTAAAAACGTTAGTTACCACAACTTTTCCAAGTGAAATACTACCAAAAATTAGCAATATTAAGAGAGCCACCTAAAAATGACTAACATAAATGACTATTTTAGTCACTAGTTAAAATATATGACTAGCTAATAAGTAATACTACTAAAAATGACTAACATAAATGACTAATTTAATCTAGGAAAAAAAAATTGACTACCTAAAAAAAACTACAATAATATGAATTAGTCATTTATGTTAGTAATTTTAATTACGTCACTTAAACAATCTAAACTTACAAGTCATAGGGGATTCAAAGGTTGTTTTATATTGAGTGAAAGGTTATACTTGCTTGTACATTTCTTTATTGGATCAAAGGATGATTAAAATTATGGAACTTATTAGAATCTTTTGGGTCATATCATTTGAGCACATTCATAGGGAATAAAATTCAAAGGTTGACAAATTATAGAAATGGGGAGTGGGCCAACACCTCCTTTTGCAACATGACATGACCACCTATATATGTGGCAACAACTTTTCCAACTTATTTAGCTGGTTGCACATATATTTCAGATTTATTCTTCATCTTGCAAAGTGGTAGTGCTAAGGAGAGGGTATGAACTTTTCTCAAAGAATGTTCACTTAGTACCACTCACTTAGTACCACTACCAAATTTCCTTCATGCAACTTGCATGATGATAAATGGATGACATTTGAATGTTACAAACATGTAAGTAGTCCACATTCAACTTTGTTGTCTTCATTTTGCTTAGTAATAATGACAAGTTTGAATATTTCCTTTATTTATAATTTCAAACACATAACTCTTTGTTGTCCCAAACATAGTTAATATTTTTGATGTATGATCTCTAAATTTGTGGAATGGTCTCTTGATGATGATAATTAAAGCTCAATCTCCATTGCTGATGAATATGATGAATGCATGATCTAATTCCTTACTTGTATGAAAAATTTATGATTCATTTTCCATTTATATTATGGTATTGTATATATGCTTCACTAGCATCTCATGCTATATGGTTAATTGAGCAAGATTTATCTTTCAATTTTTAATTATAATTTGGTTTCATGAATAAGAATAGTTGTGTAATTAAAATCATTCAAAATTTGTTAATAATTCATGGTTTGTTTGACTGCTCGCACACTTATCCCTGACCTTTTACTTTGAGAGTGAGTAGTGTCAAATGACTAGTCTTCGTTAAGGAAATTCCTTTCATTACTCAATGACCTAGCTTAGCTCAATATTCTAAGGTTTACCCCCTAGATAAGGATATCATTCTTGTAGTCTAGAGAGTGAGAGAAGGCCACCAAGGTGACATTGGGTGGCTTGCTTGATGGGTGGGGTCAAGACCTTTTTTTCTATGAGAGTGTTTGAGTGGAGATACAATTTAGAAAATTCTTACAAGAAAATTAGTTTCCTTTATTTCCATCACCTAAATTACTTCCAATAAAATCATGTGCTTTTAATAAAATATAATTTTGATAAATAATTAATTCAATAAAATTAAGAAATTAAGATTATTATTATTATTATTATTTTGTATATGAGAGAATAAACAACTATAACATGTTTGGATGTAAGGATCGATTCTATCCACTACCACAATCACCTCCAAGTGTACCCACATTGCCTCACACGTGACACACTGAACTAATCAAAGTTTAAACCAATAACATCATAAGAAATGCCTTAACAACCCATTCTATCATCAACTAATCTACACCACGGGACAAATTAAAAATAACTTTTAATATTAAAAAATATAGCCAATTTATTTTATTTAAAAATCAATTTTAACATCTTATTTGAGGAAACTCCATAAAATAAAATTTAATGTGAAAAATGTTAAGACAAATAAATTTGGGGTAAATTATAAAAATTAAAATAATTAGAGCGAAATAAAAAATTAATAATTATAATTATAGTTAATAATTCAATTATATTGCTCCTAATTTACCAAGTGTTAGAGGCATAAAATGTCTTCATAATACAAACCTTTTTTAAAGTGAAAATAGATTTGATCCCCTCTGCCCTTGGTAAATCCAAAATTAAGATCTAAAATTAAGATAGATCCAAGCTAGTTTTATATCAATTTATGTAATTGAAAGTAGAGAATTATTATTTTAATGAAAAGTTACTTTCAAAATATTTATAATTTCCTCAATTTTAAAATAAAGCCAGCCTAGTTCCATCTTAACTCCGGATCTATCAATCCATGAGAGGGATCACATCTCTTCAGGTGCAAACCTCTTTTTTGAGTGCAAAATTTGAGGAAATGTTTGTACCTTGAGAGATTTGATCCCTCTTGGCGCTTGATAGATCCAGAGTTAAGATGGACCTAGGTTGGTTTCAGTCATGTGCAGCCAAAGAAAATCTAACAAACATATGATTAATTTTATCAATAATATGTAAATTCATCTAATATTAATATAATCATTTTAAATATGCTGATATGTCTCATATTAATCTGTATATTTTAATTTTAAATTTGCTTAAGTGCCTCAGTTTGTTGTGATGATAATAACTTTAATGATGAAATATAAATTTTGAATGTAAAGGGATAATGTAATAGTGTTGAATGATAGAAAATGTGAATAATAAGAATATAGTCAATTACAAATAGTCTTCATTGTGGTTAATCTAAAACTATTTTCTTCTATTATTCTTATTGTCACCCTTTTTACTTTTGTCATATTTTCATATTGATTGTCATATTTTCATATCGATTATATGAAAAATACACATTAAACCATAAACCATTTAAATCTTTAGCTCAATCTAGTGTAGTAAACATCATTCCTTGTCTCTCCTCTCCAATATTAACTCTTCTCTCCAATATTAATAGGTTGAATTACTATAACACAAAAATCAATGTACAATGTCAATAAATTTTTGTGCTTACACTAAAATCAATGCACAATGTTAATCCAATCACTTTAAAATTAATGCACCATCATACACCCAATTAAATCAAAACAGAAATCAACATTTACATTGAAATTAATGAATCTAATGCAAGCAATTAAATAAGATTAGAAAATAACATTTACACTAAAATTATTGCATCTAATGAAAGCAATCAAATAAGATTAGAAATCAACATTTACAATCAAATCAATTCATCTAGTGCACATAATAGAATTGGATTATAAACCAACATCTGCACTGAAATTAATGCACCTAGTGCAAGTAAGCAAATAGGATTATAAAGCAACATCTACACTTAAATCAATGCATCTAGTGCAAGCAATAAAATAGGATTAGAAATCACCATCTACATTGAAATCAATGCATTTAGTGCAAGAAATCAAATAAGATTAGAAATCACCATCTACATTGAAATCAATGCATCTAGTGCAAGCAATTAAACATTATTATAAATCAACATATACATTGAGATCAATCCATCTAGTGCAATTAATCAAATAGGAATAGAAATCACCATCTACATTGAAATAAATGCATTTAGTGCAAGATATCAAATAGGATTAGAAATAATCTACATTGAACTTAATGCATCTAGTGAAAACAATCAAATATCATTAGAAATCAACATCTACACTAAAATAAATGCATCTAGTGCAAGAAATCAAATTGGATTACAAATCACCGTCTGCACTGAAATTAATGTATCTAGTGCAAGAAATATTCTTCCCTCCCCCCCATATATATCTATATCTCCCTCAATCTCTCCTTATTTTCCACTATCTCAACCCCCCAAAAAAACATGCTATTTCACTTCATATCTATCAATCTCTTTGTTCCTCCCTCCCTCTATCCATCTCTCTCTTCTTTCCTCTCTTCACTTTCCATATATAACTATATCTCCATTTGCCTCTCTATATCAACACCAAAACATACACTCTATTTCTTCAATCTATTTACCTATCCCTCCCTCCTCCTCCTCCTCCTCCTCTCTCGCTCTTTCTCTCTCTTCCCTTTCTCCCCTATCCCCTGCTTCTATCTCTCTTCCCTACTTCTTTCCTCTCTCCCTCTATCTCCATCATATTTACCACTCCCTCTCTCTATCTCTCTCCACCTTTCTCTATATATTTCTTTTTTCTTACCTCTCTCTCTCGCCCCCTCCAGCTCCATCTCTCTTTCACTCCCTCACTCCACTCTCTCACATCATCTCTCTCTTCCTTCCTCTCTTTCTCTCTCTCTCTCTTACTATTAAGCCTCCAATTCTATTAATATATCCCTCCCTCTCTCCTTATCTCCTCCAATCTCTCCATCACTCCTTCTTTGTCTTTGTCACAACCCCAAACATACACACTCTCTCTCCATATCTCCATTGTTACTCCTCTCTCTCTCTCCACTTTTCACTTTATATGTATTTCTTCTTTCCTCCCTCTCTCCCCCTCCAACTCCATCTCCCTATCCATCCCTCTTTCCTCATCTCTCCCTCCCTGTCTCCTCTTCTCTATCAAATCTTCTCTCTCGTACTTCCTCTTTCTCCCCTACCTCCCTCTCTCTTCTCCCATCTCTCTCTCTCTCTCTCTCTCTCTCTCTTACCCCATCACTCTTCTTCTCTCTCTCAAATATTATCTCTCATTCTTCCTCTCTCTCACTCTCTCACTCTCTCTATCTCTCTCTACCCTCTCTCTATCTCTCTCTACCCTCTCTCTCCCTCTCTCTCTCTCTCCACCTCTGTTACTATATCCCTCCCTCTCTCCTTTTGTATCCTTCTCTCCCCACTTCTCTCTATATCTCCTTATTTATCTCCTTATATCACCCCTAAACATACACTATTTCTCTCCATCTCTCCCTTTCCAGTCCCTCTCTCTCTTCACTTCTCACTCTCTATGCCTTTATTCTTCCCTCCCTCTCTCCCCCTCCAAATCCATATCTCTATCCCTCCGTCTCTCCTCCTCAATTTCATCCTTCCTCTCTCTCTCTTTCTCTCCTACATTTATCTCTCTTCCCCCGTCTCTCTCTCTCTCTCTCTCTTTGCCCTCCAATATTCTCACTATCTCCCTCCCACTCTCCTCTCTCTTCCCCCTCCACCTTTGTGTCTCCATCTCTCTCTTTTACCATTCTATACTTTTCTATATTTTTTTTCCTCCTCTCCCCTCTCCTTTAGTTTATCTCCATCTCTCCCTTGTCACCCCCTATCTCTCCACCTCTGTAACTTTATGTCTTTGTTCTTACCTCCCATATATATAGAGTTAATATATAGCATGATATTATAATATAAAAAATTTAATATTGGATTAAAACAAAATTATTATATTTAATATTATTAATATTATGATATATTAATATGAATATTATATTTAAGGGTGCTCGATGGTGACCACTCCAAACAAGGGTTACGGTTAATCGTTTCTTCTCTGTAACTGCTGGATCCCTGCAGACGTGTTGTCATTCTCCGCTGCCTACTGGCTACCCTCCATGCCTCCTATTGTCAATGCTATTTTTAGTTATCTCTGAGCCTATTACATCATGGAGGATATGGAATTAGAGGAGGTGGAATATTCCGCCGAAGCTAACCCCAATATCCCTATATTTCAAAGCCCTAACCCTACACCGACTATATCCTCTCACTGGGAATCGTTTGTTCCATTTTGTTCCATCTCTCTTCCCATCATGACCTTGCCCTAAACATCTTCTTCAAACCTTGCCTTCCCCACCCTCTCCATTGACTCCCCTCAGATCGACTGCCCTTTGCTCTCGCTAGTGACCCTCCATCTTCTTCCTGCTTGTTCTCCATCATCCCCACACTTCGAACCCTTGCCTTTGGAGGACCTATTGCACTCGCCACCCTTCGCACCTGCATCTTGGATCGATCAAGCCACCGTGCATGAGTAGATCTTATCTGACCCTGGTATCCCCTCCACCACTGCATATATATCTTCCTTTTCAATTCCATTCAGTTGTTTTGAGACCTGGTCATCAAGGTCCGACACCTTGCGCAGAGTCTCCAGGAGAATCATGGCTCTCTAAACCCTGTGTAAGACCACCCGACCGCATTGAGATCGGGAAAGCAGAAGATTAAGTGTGTCAAGGCCTTGGAAAAGCACCTCACCCTAAAATTTGGGGAAGGTTTGAACATGGGAGAGGTTGTTAATACGACTGGTAAGGTTTTGGTGGGTAGGGTTCAGGGTCGTGCCTACTCCACGACATGAATTAGCCTCTGGGTCAAGGATATTTTGAGCAACACATTCAAAGATCTTTTGGAAGTGTAGACCCTACCCCGTAGCTATTTTGCACTCCATTTACTACAAGATGAATACACCAACTAGGCACTTGCAAGATATTGGCACATTGAAATGGCCCCGGTCATTTTGAAGCTTATGAAGCCCAACTTTTGACCTTGAAAGAGAATAGATTTGGACTGGACCATTATGGGTTAGATTTCCTGGAATCCCACTGCACTGTTGGTCTGAGGATGTGTTTTTCCATATTGGGAAGATGCTGGGTACCTCTTTGGACTATGATAGGTCCTATATCCAATCAAGGAATAGGTCTCTGGAACGCATACTGGTACACCTGGATACGAGAGAAGGATTAGAGGAGAAAATCATCTAAAATGGAAGAATTTGACTAGGATTCAAATACTGGACTATCAACGAGTCCCTTTCAGGTGCCGCAAGTGCCATAAAGTTGGACACTTATTCAAGGAATGCCCATTGGTGCGAAGGGATTCAGAATCTCCAGAAGGATGAGAGGGTAAGACTGCTAAGGCTCCTGCATCCGTTCTAGGGTCGTCTCCTCCGACTGCCTCATTAATGCATAGGAAGGGGTATCCAAATCATCTATTGACTAAAGGTGATCCTCATCCCCCCCTGCCGATGACCCAATCGAGGGCTGCTACTGAGGTTGCTCGCTCCTAGGTACTCCTCCTCTCCTTGACTCTGTATTTTTTTTTTCTCTTGCATGTTTTGCCCTACATATGCACTCTACATATACATTGGGTAAGAGTTTCATCCCCTCCTCCATCCATTGTCCCCTTGACTCACATCGATTGGTCCTCTCGATCGCTACCCATCCTTCCCTCCTAATTCCTCCCCCTCCTTCACTATTATGCCTTCTTCCCACGATGATCCCCCCCACCATTACATCCTCAGACCCTACCTCCCCCTCTTCGAGATCAACTCTGTATCCTCTAGTTTTGGTATGAATACCCCATCTCATCCCCCCAAATCCATCAGAGGTCGTAAATCCCATCTATCTAAAGCCATCCTATTTGTTGGGGCAGAAGTGGATTTAGGCAGACAATCATCACTTGATCAGGTTCTGAGAGCTTTGAACACCCTTCCTAAATTGTCCCCATGAAGTGGCTCTCCTTTAATTTCAAGGGCCTCGCTAGCTCGCCCAAAAAGCTAGCCCTTAGACGAATTTTTGAATCTGAGATTGTAGACATAATTTTCCTTCAAGAAACTTTGGTTGAGGCTGACCTTAGCTCCTGTATTCTCTCTACCTTGAAGCCTAGATGGATATTTCAATCCCTTGATGTCATAGAGAGATTTGGATGACTGGCCCTGTGATATAATTCTCGTTCTATTAAGCTCAAGGCCTCCTGGGGTGGAGCTACTTTTATTGGCATGGACATTTATTCATCAGAATTGGGGATGGATCTTCATTTGATCAATGTATATGGCCCTTGTCAATATAGAGAGGCCTCCTGGAACCGCCTCCTCAACCTATCCCTCACTACCCTAAATAATCTTATAATAGGTGGTGACCTAAACTTCTCCTTAGGATTTGGGGAATCATGGCAGACAAATGCACAGGTAGATATGCTCTCGGAGACTATGGAGATGCTGCTTGAACAACACCATCTGACAGATATTCCCATGGTAAAACCTCTCCCCACCTGGTGAAACCGGAGAGTTGGTGAGGCAACTTGCACCATCTGACAAATATTCCCATGGTAAAACCTCTCCCCACCTGGAGAAACCAGAGAGTTCGCGAGGCAACTATGGCTAGGAGACTGAATTGATTCCTTATGAAGGACTCTTTGATACAAAAAACTCCCTTATATAGACAATGGTTTGGTTCAAGTGGTCTATTAGACCATTCCCCCATTATCATGGCCCCTCTCAAAAACCAAAGGCACCGTATAAATTAAACTCCACCTAGATTTTGGACCCATCCTACATTTAAATGGTCTCTAATTTATGGTTATCCAACCCTCCTTCCATGGGGAGAACTTTGGAAGAAGGTTTCTTCTCCAATCTTACTAAAATCAAGAGACTCTCCATAAATTGGGCTAACAAAAAACTAAGAGGGATGAGCAAACCCTCGGTGATATTGAAGAGTCAATGGCCACTCTTTTGGATGATTAGGGCTGGGGGTTCACTTTTGCAGAGGCAAAGACACAACTTATAAGTTTGGAAAATTAGAGATCAAAAATTCTGAAGGAGAGGGAAGAAACTTGGTGGCTTCGAAGTCGATCTGTTTGGTTAAAAGTAGGAAACGAGAAAACCAAGTTCTTCCAAAATGTTTCCAAGGGAAGCAAGGTCACCAATACTATTTGGAGTATGCTCATGGAAGACAGGGGAATGACAACAACTTTTAATCAACTCTCCCACCTTGGGAACTCTTATTTCCAAAAACTCTTCAAAGCACCTCTTGGTGTTTCCCTCGCTAAAATTGTTTTGTAGGAAATTTCCCCAGATTTTTAGACTTGGACATGATCGAGGAGCTCACATCCCCTGTCACTCAGGTGGAACTAGAAGGTACTCTGCAATGGTTCAAAAAATATAAGAGTCCAAGGCCAGACGGTTGGACAATTGAATTCTACCTTGCTTTTTATGAGATCATTGGACAAGACCTACTTAAGGTGGTGGAGGAATGCACGACTACTGGACGCTTGTATGAGGCCATTAACACCACTTTCATAGCCCTGATCCCTAAATCTGACTCCCCCACATATTTCAATGATTTTCTTCCTATCTCTCTGTGCAATTTTCTATATAAAATCATTGCTAAGATCCTTGCTAATCGACTCAGGCCCATCCTATCCTACCATATCTCCTTTGAGCAATTTTCTTTCCTCTAGAATAGACAAATACATGAAGCAATCGGCATAGCCCACGAAGCACTCCACTCCCTTAAAACTAAAAATCTAATAGGGAAAATTCTCAAAAATGACCTAGCTAAAGCCTTCAACTGCATTAGTTGGCTATACATTAAGATGATCCTCACCCATCTGGGATCCCCCCCCCACCCTTCATCGATTGGATCATGTGCTGTATCACTTCGGCAACTTTCAATGTTATCATTAATGGATCTGCATCACACTTCTTCCATGCTGAGAGGGGTCTTTGGAAAGGTTTCCCACTCTCCCTGCTCCTCTTTCTGATTGTCATGGAAGGGCTCAGTAGACTCATTACATTGACCAAGAGGGAAATGCGACTACAAGGGCTTAAAATGAGTGACATCTGCCACCTCACTCATCTACTTTTCGTAGATGATGTCCTCATCTTCCTAAATGGAAGCATTCATGACTCCTCTACCTTCCATGATATTTATCACTATTTTGCCTCGCTACTGGCATGGAAGAAAATCACTCCAAGTATATCATCACCCTTTCTAATACTTCGCCTTCGGAATCTAGATTCGCTCATTAGGAATTTCATTTTCAGAGACATCATCTGGAGGATGGCCTCAAGTACCTAGGGTTCTAAATTAAGCCTCATTGTTACAAAATAGCAGATTGGATATGGCTTGTTTTAAAATTGAAAGGCGACTATTAAATTGGAACCATGGATTCATTTCCATAGATGGTCGATTAGTCCTCATCAAATCTATCTTGGAGGCTACCCCAATTTATTGGATGTCGTTGGCTTGGATTCCTAAAGGAGTACTTGCTCAAATTTAGAAGATCTACTATAGATTCCTTTGGAATGGATATAAAGAGGGCAAACCATTTTCTTGGGTGGGATGGAAGCACATTTCCCTCCCAAAGAAGTGGGGAGAATGGGGACAAAAGGACTTATCAGTATTTGCACATGCCCTTGCTTCCAATATGGTATGGATCCTGGTCACATTGAAAAACCTCTGGAATGAAGTCTCCTATCACAAATACATTTGGTCTCATCATCTTATGGACTAGATCCGCTTAGCCTCTTGGTCTCAAACAGGGGTATCTATGGTTTGGAAAGAAATTCTACATATCTTGCCTTTTATTAGAGAGGGCCTAGCATGGAGAATAAATAATGGAACATTGGTTCATATAGGCATGGACCCATGGACAGGAGGGGGGAATATGTATAAATTACCACCGGGAATCATCCTTTTTCTCAACCAAAGGCATATTAAGGTAATTGTTCAGATTGTTGATTTGGAGAACAACTCCATCTTTGAACATGCTTGGTTATTTGCTCACACTTAGGCATCCCTGAACACTGGCTAAAGACTTGGGAGGGGTATGTTAACACCCTGAAAGAAGCCCATGTGTGCCTTAAAGAAGGCCCTGATGATCTTATCTAGACCCCAGTTGATCATGGTATACACTCCCCTAAAATTGGCTATCCCATCCTTGTCACAGTGTGAAGGCCACATGTACTTCTTGACTGGTGGAGCAAGTTATGGAAGCTTAAAGCACCATCGAGAATAAAACTCTTCATTTGGAAGGTGCTCAATAACAAAATCACAACCTGAGCAAACCTCATGCATCTATCTCACTACAGTCCACATTGGTGTGTACTATGTAAATAGGCCGAGGAGAAAAATGATCACATGTTTCTCCATTGCCAGATGAGTGCATAGCTATGGCTACAAGTATTATACCTACTCTCCAAACCTGGCTATTGGCCAGGGAAATTAGAGGAGGTGAATTATTCCGCTTACCCTAACCCCCATATCCCTATATTTCGAAGCCCTAACCCTACATCAACTATATCTACTCACCAGGAACCGTCTGTTCCATTTCGTTCCGTCTCTCTTCCCATCGTGACCCTGCCCGCACCATCTTCATCAAACCTCCCCTTCACTTCCCTCTCCATTGACTCCCCTGAGCTTGAATGCCCTCTGCTCTCATCGACAACCCTCCATCTGCTTGCTGCTTGTTCTCAATCATCCCCATGCTTCGAACCCTTGCCTTCGGAGGACCTATTGCACTCACTACCCTTCGCACCTGCATTTGGGATGAACCAAGCCATTGTACCTGAGTAGATATTATCTGAACCTAGTATCCCCTCCACCACTACAACAAAATATTCCTCCTCAATACCATTCGGTTGTATTGAGGCCCCGCTCATCAAGGTCCGACACCTTGCGCAGAACCACCATGAGAATCATGGCTCTCCAAACCCTCTGTAAGACCACTCGACTGCGTTGAGATTGGGAAAGAGGAAGATTAAGTGTGTGAAGGCCTTGGGAAAGGACCTCACCCTAAAATTTGGGGAAGGTTTGAACATGGGAGAGGTTGTCAATACGGCTGGTAAGGTTATGGTCGGTAAGGTTCGGGGTCGTGCCTACTCCGCGGTGTGACTTAGCCTTTGGGTCAAGGAGATTTGGGGCAACATATTCAAAGATCTTCCAGAAGTGCAGACCTTACCCCACATCTATTTTGCGCTCCATTTCCTGCAAGAGGAAAACGCAAACTGGGAACTTGTAAGACATTGGCACATTGAAATGGCCTCGATCATGTTGAAGCGATGGAGCCCACTTTTTGACTCTAAAAGAGAACAGATTGGGGCTAGACCATTACGGGTTAGATTACCTGGACTCCCACTACAACGTTGGTCCGAGGATGTGTTTTTCCATATCGGGAACGTGCTGGTTACCTATTTGGACTACAATAGGTCCTATATCCAATCTAGGAATAGGTCTTTGGAATGCATACTGGTACACTTGGATATGAGAGAAGTATTAGATGTGAAAGTCACTCTACAATGGAAGAATTTCACTAGGATTCAAATCCTGGACTATGAAGGAGTCCCTTTCAGGTGCCGCAAGTGCCATAAAGTTGGACACTTATTCAAGGAATTCTTACTGGTGCGAAGGGACTCAGAATCTCCAGAAGGACCTAAAGGTGAGATTGGTAAGGCTCATACATCCATTCTAGGGTCATCTCCTCTAGATGCCTCATCAATGCATAGGAAGGGGTCTCCAAATCATCTATCGACTACAAGAACTCCTCCTCCCCCCTCCCTACTGATGACCTGATCAAGGGCTGCTACTGAGGCTGCTCACTCCTCGGGTACTCCTCCTCTCCCTGACTCTGTATTTATTTTTTATCCTGCATGTTTTGCACTGCATATGCACTATACATATGTATCAAATCAAAATTTCATCCCCTCCTCCATCCATTGTCCCCTTGAATCACATCGATCTATCCTCTTGACCACTACCCCATCCTTCCATCCTGATCCCCCACCCCCCTCCACTACTATGCCTTCTTCCCATGATGGTCCCCCCCACCCCTACAACCTCAGGCCCTGCCTCCCCCTCTCTGAGACCGGCTCTGTATCCTTTGGTTTGGGTATGAATCCTCCATCTCATCCCCCCAAATCCATCAGAGGCCATAAACCCCATTTATATAAAGCCATCCTATTAGCCGGGGTGGAAGTGGATTTGGGTAGAAAATCATCACTTGATCGGGTTCTTAGAGCTTTGAACACCCTTCCTAAATTGCCCCCATGAAGTGGCTCTCCTTTAATTGCAAGGGCCTGGCTAGCTCGCCCAAAAAGCTAGCCCTCAAACGAATTTTTGAATGTAAGATTGTAGACATAATTTTCCTTCAAGAAACATTGGGTGAGGCTGACTTTACCTCCTATATTCTCCACCCCTTGAAGCCTTGATGGATATTTCAATCCCTTGATGTGATAGAGAGATCTGGAGGATTGGCCCTGTGATATAATTCCCGTTCTATTAAGCTCAAGGTCTCTTGGGGTGGAGCTACTTTTATTGGCATGGACATTATTTCATCAAAATTGGGGATGGATCTTCATTTGATCAATGTATATGGCCCTTGTCAATACAGAGAGGCCTCTTGGAACCGACTCCTCAACCTATCCCTCACTACCCCAAATAATCTGATAATAGGCAGTGACCCGAACTTCTACTTAGGATTTGGGGAATCATAGTGGACAAATGCACAAGTGGATCCGCTTTCAGAGACTATGGAGATGTTGCTTGAACAACACCATTTGACGGATATTCCCATGGTAAAACCTCTCCCCACCTGGAGAAACTAGAGAGTTGGTGAGGCAACTTGCACCATTTGACAGATATTCCCATGGTAAAAACTCTCCCCACCTGGAGAAACCAGAGAGTTCGTGAGGTAGCTCTGGCCAGGAGACTGGATTGATTGCTTATGAAGGACTCTCTGATATGAAAATTTCCCTTATATAGGCAATGGAATAGTTCAAGTGGTTTATCATACCATTCCCCAATTTTTATAGAGATCACTGGCCCCTCTCAGAAACCAAAGGCACCGTATAAATTCAACTCTATCTAGATTTTGGACCCATCCTACATTTAAATGGTGTTTGATTTATGATTATCCAACCCTCCATCCATGGGGAGAACTCTGGAAGAAAGTTTCTTCTCCAATCTTGCTAAACTCAAGAGACTCTCCATAAATTGGGCTAAGGAAAAAACTAAGAGGGATGACCAAACCCTCAGTGATATTGAACAATAATTAGCCACTCTTCTGAATGATGAGGGCTGAGGGTTCACTTATGTAGAGGCAAAGAAACAACTTATAAATTTGGAAAATCAGAGATCAAAAATTCTGAAGGAGAGGGAAGAAACTTGGCAACTCCAGAGTCAAGATGTCTGGTTAAAAGTAGGAGATGAGAACACCAAGTTCTTCCAAAATGTTTCCAAGGGAAGGAAGGTCACCAATACTATTTGGAGTATGCCCATGGAAGATGGGGGAATGACCAAAAATTTTAATCAACTCTCCCGCCTTGGGAACTCTCAGTTCCAAAAACTCTTCACAGCACCTCCTGGTGTTTCCCTCGCTAAAATTGTTAGAATTTCGGTACATTTCCCCAGATTTGTGGACTTGGACATGGCCGAGGAGCTCACATCCCCTATCACTCAAGTAGAACTAGAAGGTACCCATCCTATCCTTCCATATCTCGTTTGAGCAATTTGCTTTCCTCCAGAAAAGACAAATCCATGAAGCAATCGACATAGCCCAAGAAGCACTCCACTCCCTTAAAACTAAAAAGCTAATAGGGAAAATTCTCGAAATTGACCTAGCTAAAGCCTTTGACTAGGTAAAATAGCTATATCTTAAGATGATCCTCACCCATCTAGGATTCCCCGCCCCCATCCCCCCTTTCATCGACTAGATCATGTGTTGTATCACTTCGACAAATTTTAGTGTTCTCATTAATGGATTTGCATCACAGTTCTTCCATGTTGAGAGGGGTCTTCGGAAAGGTTGCCCGCTCTCCCCGCTCCTCTTTCTGATTGTCATGGAAGGGCTCAACATACTCATTACATTGACCAAGAGGGAAGTGTGACTACAAGGGCTTAAAATGAGTGGCATCTACCACCTCACTCATCTACCTTTGTAGATGATGTCCTCATCTTCCTAAATGAAAGCATTCATGACTCGTCTACCTTCCAAGATATTCTATCACTATTTACCTTGGCTACTGGCATGGAAACAAATCACTCCAAGCATACCATCACCCTTCCCAATACATCATCCCCGGAAGCTATATTCGATCATCAAAAATGACCTTTTTAGTGATATCATCTAGAGGATGGCCTCAAGTACTTGGGGTTCTAGATTAAGCCTCATTTTTATAAAATAACATATTGGACATGACTTGTTATTAAAATTGAAAGGTGGCTATTAAATTGGAACCACAGGTTCATTTGCAGAGCTGTCTGATTAGTCCTCATCAAATCTATCTTGGAGGCTACCCTAGTTTATTGGATGTCATTGGCTTGGATTCCT
The DNA here is from genome assembly GCA_031772625.1 of Pinus tabuliformis. Lineage (NCBI taxonomy): Eukaryota > Viridiplantae > Streptophyta > Pinopsida > Pinales > Pinaceae > Pinus > Pinus tabuliformis. The sequence continues at coordinate 474,162,793 of CM062810.1, read as the reverse complement.
AAAGGAGTACTTGCTTGAATTTAGAAGATTTGTTGTAGATTCCTTTGGAATGGATTTAAAGAGGGAAAACCATTTGCTTAGGTGGGATGGAAGCACATTGCCCTCCCAAAGAAGTGGGGAGGATGGGGACTAAACGACTTATTAGTCTTTAAACATGCCCTTGCTTCCAAGATGGGATGGATCCTACTCACATCGTGAAACCTCTGGAATGAAGTCTCCTATCACAAATACATTTGGCCTCATCATCTCATGGATTGGATCTGCTTACCCTCCTAGTCTCGAATAGGGGTATCTATGGTTTGGAAAGAAATTCTACATACTTTGCCTTTTATTAGAGAGGGCCTAGCATGGACAATAAATAATGGCGCATCGGTTCGTATAGGCATGGACCCATGGACAGGAGGAGGAAATATGTTTAAATTACCACCAAGCCTCATCCTTTTTCTCAACCAGAGGCTAGCCAAGGAGTGATAGGTGTTGGAACTATTGAGTCACTTTGGAAAAATTGGGCTAGCCTTGATCATCGCATAGATTATGGCCGAGAGTTATGGGAGAGGAGGCTCTGGTACAAGGATGCTAGGCAGTTAGTCATGACCAAAGTGACATATGTTAGCAGGATAGGTTCCTTCTGTGGCGGGCAGGGGATTATGGTATAACAGGGCTGAGAAGTTCAACTACCCGTAGAGGTGAGATGGTTTCTACTGGGGAGGGTCATCTAGATCTTCCATTTGGTTTTAATGATTCGTTGATGGTGTGGGGAACTACGTCAGTGTGACAGGGTGATCGAAAAGATGATATGAGGGAAGGCCCGGGTAGACGAGGGTTCAAACCACCAGGATTGGATTGCATCTTCAATAGTTTACTCTTGTAGTGCATGAGAAGGACCACTCAGTAGGGAAATTTGCAGAGTCCTACATTATCATGATGCTCTACTTTTTGCTAGTATGCAGAGGGCTTTTGGTACCTGTATCTGGTTGGATAACGAGTGGAGCAAGGTGTGCTTCACATTTATTAGGATGGCTTGAGATCCTGGTATCGAGGGATTCTTTCATGTCGAGACAATGCTGACATTGGGGATGACTCAATGGTACATTTGGGACCCTAGTATTATTGGTGGTTATAGTGGTGATCAGCATTCAAAGAGGGCACTTGTTCAGGCATTTCTTGAGGAAAAATAATTTTTGGCAGGTTGGACTCTAATGTCCTTTCCTAAATTATTTTGGAACTACGTTTATTTCTACATTTTGGGGGCCAATTTTGGTGAAGACGGGGGTCCATTTGATTTCTGAGAGAAGAATTAGGAGTTTGAGGCAAGTTAATTTTATTTTATTTTGTTTTGTTAATGATATGTGGGGACCACTAACATAAGAAATATGCACTCCCTAAGCCAATGATTCGAAATGCATGAGAGGGAAGAAAAGGCGGGAAGAAATGCTCCAAGAAAGTTATAAAAGGAAGGCAACACACTTCATTTGGAATTCTTGGCTTATTGAATTTTATTATGTTGCTCGAGCTCTTTAGTCGGGCCACTTATTTTTTAGCAATAGTTTTCCAAGCAGAGAACTCACTCTTTCTTCGGGGGACTTCGAGTGCCACCCTAGAGAGGTTCATCCATTATCATCCAGAGGATATTTGTAGAGAGATTTCCAACATTTGTATTTAGTTCGCCCTAGTAGTGCATATTTCTAGAGGACATAGTAGTGGATCTAGTGTGGTCATTGCATCGTTCTTCCGAAGGGCTATTGCTTGTAGAAATTAGGAGAAGATGGCTCAATAGATTTGTTGGCTATTGGGTGAGTTTGAGGGCTAGAAGTGGCATCAATATTTATGAGTGATTTTGTAGATTTTGTGGCCAACACATAAGAGAGAAGCTGGGCATACAAGGCATATAGAGTTTCATCCATTGGGGCTATTGCTTGCTGGGACAAATCAGGGAAGTATTGGTGGAGTTGATTGCTACATTTCAGGAGTGTCTCAGGAGGATTTTTCTGGTGGTTTGACATTCAACGTGCTTCAACAACTATTGGAAAGTGTAGGGATTTTGCGGGTCGATTTTGGAAGGTCAAACTCTGGTCAAACTATTTTTTGGTTTTTGGTGGTCTATTGAGAGGAGTCTAACTAATTGCTTGCAAGCTTTGAGATTTATGTTATCTTTGTTTAACTCTTTCCATATTCTCCTTGCCTTTTTGAATTCCTCATCAAACCAAGCATTAACCGAGAAGCAATTTGTTTCAGAATTCTTAATTTTTTCTCTTTTTCACTTTGCAAGTGCGCATTGAAATAAATTCATGACTATTAAGGTTGTGAATTGTGATTTTATCCTTATCGAAGAGCCTCTCTATCGTCATTTTGAAGGTAATACAATTTTCTGGAGTCAAAATAATTCTGCCTTGTAGGAGGTTTTGTTGGACATGCTGAATTTTTGAATCTGATTCTTTCTTTCTAGTCAAAGAGAAACATAAATAAATTGGTTGTGATCTGGTTTTAACTCCCACAACTGATCTCCAATCAAAACTTCCTCCATTTTCTCACACAAACCATGCGAGCAAATTAGATAATTTACTACACTTGCTCCATTATAAGTATGGCAAGTGAAATTATCGGAATTTTCCCATCTAGTCAAGCCATTAAAAATGACTATGTCAAAGGCCCCATATAGAGTAAGCAATTTTTCACCAAAGAGATAACAACCCTTATCCTCTGAAATTCTTTCCCACTGATGAATACTCTCTTCTGTAAGCCAAATAGGGTTGCAATTATCTTTACAACAAATAATGCTAGCTTCCTCACTTACAATCCTAACATTGAAATCACCCACTATAACGACTTCACCTAGCTGCGAATATGTTGCAATATTTGCTTTTAAGGTTGCAAATGGATATTTTTGGTCAAGCCCTCTACCTTTGTATATTTTTTAAACTTGCGGCACAAAATAGCATGCTACAATTATGATGTGGTTTCCATTTTATGATATTTTAAACCAAATGAATTGCTTATTTGAGTCTTCTTTTTCTAACTGAATGAGACAACCTTCTTTCTCCCTTACTAAAACCATGATACCCTGTGCCCTTTGCCATTCCCTACTACCTTGTTCCACACTGCCATCTTCCAGTATCCTTCAAACATAGGTGTCTTGCACCCTTCATGCTCATGTGTTTCTTTGAAAGAGCTATCTTGCTTAAAACCAAGATAAATTTCCCTACAAAAAATTTCTAGGGAGACTACAAAATGGAATGAACATCATGTTGATTTTACAATTACATTAGATACAAGCACTTATGAAACTGATAATTACTTCCAATGGTATAATGATTATATTTGACACTTCTAGTTAATGATTAAGCAATTATACTTCAGAAATTCGACAACAAATGAAGTAGGGTAGTAGAGATCAAAATGAAACAATGATACACAAGAACAACACAAGATTTACCTAGGGAAAACCCAATTGGGGGAAACCCAACAAATATTCCATTAGATAAATTCTTCAATTCATCAAGAGATAAAAATGATATTTCCTAATCAAAATAAAGTCAAATAAACCTGAAAGAGATCCATAGTCAAACCTGGCCAAAGTGTCTTCTCATCAAGTCAAGATATTGCTCAATATAATTGGCCCAATTTTATTTGATAGAGATGGATTTCAACCTCCTCTTGAACCCCAGAAAAAGTTAGACCTACTTTCAGACATGCCGAAAACTTGTCACACCTGCGAAGTCAATAAAGAGAGAAAGACATACATGCGAGGTCAAACTTGTAGATAGAAGGTTCTCAAATTGTCTTCATCCTTCTTGTCCTTTTACTTCTTCACTTATATTAGAATATGTCTTGTTCTTGTGTGGTTGAATGATTCCAAGAGGAGGAGGTCGAATGACAAATATATATCTTTCGTAGGAGGCTGAATGGGTGCCACAATAGGGCCGTGATGACTTAATCAATTGGAGGGACAAATTGACATTTTAGATGTCCAAATATTAAAATTAAAATTAAAAATTCAAATTTTCTCTTTTACAAATATGACATTAAGAACGTGTCATTATTAATTAATACATAAATTTGAAGGAATAAAGCATTAAAATATGATGACCGACCATAACTACAAAAATCCAACACATCGGATGATAAACCAATGTGTCAGGGATCTCCTTAGCATAAATGTTTCCATTGAATGACTTCAATGTGAATTTTAATATTATGGGTGATAAAGATATGTTGGATATCAGCCTTGGAGGAGTAGGTAGTAAATTTGGAAGTTGGGATTCATCCAATTTTTTGGCTTAATGGAGCTCCATGAAGAATACAATTATGTAGGAGAAACTTCTAATGTTCTTTCCCATCCATCACTTTGATAGCCAATTTAGCACACATGGAATATTGTTGTTGAGTAGATCTAATCATCCCTAATGTTTGTCCAATTCTTTATATTTTAATGTAGTTCCCAGTGGCCTTGTGAAAGCTCCCTTTCTCATAGAGGCTAACTAAGAGAAAGTCATGCAAGAGCTTCTTCGATGGTTGATAAGTAGGATGAGAAATGACTCAACATGATTAATAATAAACATGTGTTGCAACATGACTTTAGTGCATATTTGGAATCTTGTTGCTAAGCCTATAAAAAGTTTGTCCACATACTTAGATATCCCTTAGAGAAAAAACATCGTACAAAACCTTCAGCGAAGCCTGAATGACAAAAGGGATGGAATTAAATACATTACCAAGCCAAATCTAAGGAAAAAGCTAATCTATAAACCACTCATGTGATTCATAAACTAATGTGGATATTCCATTGGACAAGTTGTCACAACAAATCTAATAAAAAATTACTAAATTTCAAAATCTATATAATTATGAGGGTTAATTTTTCTTTAGGTTCCTTAATTATTATGTTAATGTTTTTTGTTTTAGCATGTGATGTAGAAAAATGAAAAAAATAAATAACAGATAAATAAGTCACTCAAAAACCATATTAACACTAATATATGACTTGGGAAACCCTTTCAGGAGAAAACCCAATTGTAATGTGAGGTCACTTTGCTCTCTCTTTTTATGAATGGAAATGTCACAAATACAAAGAATTGACACATATGGCCTGTAAGTTTCTACAAAATATAAACCCTCTCTATTTTTCCCTCTCTCTATCCACTCTTATCCACTTTACTCATCTACGGAATAAACTTTGCATGAGTAGAATAAAACCCCTTTGCCCCCTAGTGGCCTGGTTATAAAATACCTTGATAGCCCACTAGTAGTTAATTTTGACTCGGACTCTTAATTATAGTTACAATATTGACCCTTCTAGAGTCTTATTCATCATTTTCATGTTGCTAGCCCCTCTTCCATGAGTAATGGGGCTAATGCGATGTCCTCTCAAATCATGGCAGCGAAAACAAGAAGGTCAAATTCTAGGTGGCATAACCTTTGGATATGGTCTTTGTTTGAGGTCTTTTTGTGATATTCAAAAGCTATCTAATTGTAGAACAATCATAGGGGATCCAATGTAAGAAAAAGTTTTTTTAACCTAAAAAACTTTAGGAAATGCCTCAATTTTCCTTTGGAAGGTTTAAAACCCTAATGTGCCAAACTAGGACCTATCAATGAAAATGGTACCATGCATTGATTTCTCCATTTTTTCCACTATGAAAGCATCAAGATGGGTGAAAAGTAATGTAATGATCTAATCCATATTGTCAAGAGTGAATCCTGTGGAATGCTAATAATATTGGGTTTTCATTACATATAACTTAGAGCTAAAGGTTACTTAAAATATATGAATGCATCTTGAATCGTTCTCCATATATTTTCTAGTATATAGATAGGTCAGAAGTGGGTCTTAGTTTTAGATGTATGAGGGTAAATAGAGGAATTAATGGAACCAAATATCACCGAAATTCTAAAATAACATGATCATAAATGCACTATAGATATGTAGGTTTAGTTTCCTAGTGAGAGTGCAAATGCCAAATGATGCAGGAGCATAGACTCGGGAAAATATTTTGTATTTTATTTAAATCTAGGGGTTTCATGTTTTTGAGAAATTATTAATATTATGTAAATATTTATGAGATTTTGAGAGGATTTGTAATGTTTCCAAATAATTGGAAAAAATGAGAGAAACTAGACTTGGGATATTTAAGAATTAATTATGAGCCTAAGTTAGATTTAGTTTCAAAATTTTAGGGATAAAATCTAGATTATAGGGGTGTTGAGATACTAGGGGATTTTGTGGAGTGACTAAAGGGATATGAACCAAAATTGGTTCAATTCAATTGGTATAGATTAGTGAGATTGAGAGTGAAGAAAAAAAAAATAGTGTGAGGGTTTCCTCTTGGGAGCCTTTGGGCGATTGTAAAAAGGCCATCGATCTGGAATATCTAGCCAAGACAAAAGTCTGTAAATGATTTTGGTGTGGTTATGTGAAATCGGTTTCCAAAGTTATATGTATAGATCGATTTTATGAGTATGAGTGAATGAATGTGAATTTTCAATTATATATATGGCATTACCATGTCTGAGTTGGCAGGGAAACGTTGAATAAGTTTTGTAATAGAACTCTGCACATAAGTTTGATGTTGTTAATACTGGTATTCAGTTGTAATGGGTTGAAGAGCTGTAGCATTGCTTTGGTGTAGATTAAATAATCGATATCAATTACGCTGAATTGGTCATGAGTATCGATGCTGTAAATGCATTAGTCTGTGGTTCGATCATTAAATTGAATACATTATACAGCTAAAGGCAACAGGCGCTACTGTGAAGAAACCGAGAAGTATTTACCATAGAGGTAGAACGTGGATGAATGGTCCGATCTGTGGAAAATGCAGAGACATCGATCTGTGTTTTTATTAAAATGATAAGAATTCGATGTTTATTGCAAATTGGGCGTTGTCGAAAGCAGTGAATTGGGAAAGTTTTTAACTCAGTGAAATAGTCTAAAAGACTTTACAGATCTCTCAGAGCGGAGTGAATTAAATACATCTCAGGTTTGAAGTGCATTGGGTCCAGAGATTTTGCATCGGCGCTGTGGAACTGGCGATAATTGAATGACATTCATCCTGGGAAACGGCGATTTCGCATTGAGATCGCATCAGAGTGATTCTTAAACGATATATATATCATAACATCATGGGAGTTGTCGACAATTGTGATAGTAAAAATATTTCCAAATAGCAATCACCGATTAGTATCACATTGGCTGTATTAAAATTCGAGGAAAAGCCCCGTTGTTCTGCATGGAAACGACTATATATCTAGCGGGATGAAAATTATATGGTTGAATGGGTTCGAACTGCACCTTCTGAGTTTCGGGAGTATTACATTCAAATGCAGGCTTCCAAACGAAGTCAAACTCCTCTTCCTTCATAGGTGAATGATGATATGCTCCTTCTTGATACAACAGTTGCTGATCGAATAACCCATTTGAAGCATAGTCGAGGATTGTTGATGAATTCACAGCAGAGCATGTATGCTCTGGAAGGAAATACACTTACAATTTGGTGATGCCTTCCTATGTGAAAAGACAGGATGAGTGCGTGTATGTGATGATACATGCCGAGAAATTGTTTTAGATACATCCAGTGGACTTCTAGTTTGTACAGTCTCTGGGCGATGTTTTGATAGATGGCTTTCACCTTCAGAAGAGGAACTGTATCGGGAGATCAACAAGATGATGCTAGCAATGGAGTAGATGAAGCAAATCCCTTCATGGGGTCAGGTCTCTTTGCACGTGCGTATTTGCTGGGATATAATTGTGATAATGGAGAAGGTAAGTAATTGACAGTTTTAATATCTGGTTTGTTGAGGATTCTTAAAATCGAATGAAACCGTAGAGGTGCCACAATAATTGAAGGCGATCTGTTGAAATTGAGACCGATTACATTGTAATTGATTATTCGATCCAAAGCACAGAAGTAAGAAAAGGCCAGGTATGGGTTTCAGCTTATATGGTCTTTATTTAAAAAAAAAGGAAAAGTCGACTTTTGAATAGAGAAACTGTATGTTGAATAAACCTTGAAGGTTAATAATCCCATATGCGCTGGTGGCAATTGTGAATGTCAATCTCGATTGCGTTTAAAGGGCATATATTGAGTGTGACTTTGCCAGGTATTAAGATTTTGATTTGGGAAAATACTGAGATGCTTTCTATACGCATCGGTTTGTGTGATTCTGGGTTTGGCGGGTTTAGCTCGCTATCACCAAATAGAAGTGCTAAAAATAGAAATACACAAGTGTGCCCCAAAGAAAAATGCCAATCACAAGAGAAAAATGTCAAAATAAAGTGTTGTTAGGCTTATAACTCTTGGAATGAGGAATATCACAAGATGATATGATATAAATGAGAGTTTAATTTGTGTATATACAAAAAATTTATGTGAGGGTGTTTTTTCAAGCTTGAGGCATCCCTTTTAGTGGGGGTTATGGACCCAAAAAAGAAAGGCACAAGCCTAAAGAGGGTTATTTTAATGAAATACATAGTGACATTGAGAGGGGTGGTGGGTGAATCGATATTACTTCAATTTAACTTCTTTTCACTTAAAATAGAATGCACACCACCACATCAATCATTAACACTATGTTGAAGACAAACATTAATATTTAAGCCAAAATTGAGAGAAAACTTGTAATGGTTGTCTAATTTTCTTCAGTTTGTTACAATCTTATATGAAACTACATGTGAGGACACCAATCATTTGTAAGAACCAACTTAGTAACAATGTTGCAGGCTTCATCCAACTAAAAGGATGAGGACACATATCCTCTGTAAACACTAATTTACCACTGCTCAGGCTCCAACCTTTTGTATAGATGAAAACACTCCTCTTTTGCAATTCAATTTAGTCTAGCACTTTTCTATACATTGTTCAATTTTCATTATTTACATTTTTTTCTTCTATTCATAAATAAATCTCCCCACTTCGCAATTTATACCCAACATTGTGCTTGCTATTCCAACACTTAGTTAGCGTTTACAACCCTCATAATTCTATTTTCACTTATCTTCAAGATGTCCAATATACCTATGGGCTATATAGACTAGGGCTTGACCTTTTCCAGAAATAAACAATGATAAAAACACAAAAAATACAAGAAAATATCCACAAAAATCACCTTTGCAGATCTTCCTTAACAACTCAACATCCCACAAAACTATATAACTTGGCCTCCTCAACAAAACTCGACCTCTAATAGAAATTTCCCTCCAAAAAAACTCAGGCAGTGACACATCATCTTCTTCTTGACTTTAGTTTCACTTCTTCTCTTTTTGGCTCACAAGGTGTGAACCCTTGTTTTGTTGCCCTCTTACTTCACTAAATACTTATAGAATAGATCTAAATTACTTTTGATTGAAGGCTAACCTCACTTCCACACATTTTTTATTTATAGGCTTTTGGGCATCTAGGGCAGGGCCAACTTATGGGCCGATTTTTGCAAAAATAGGGTGTTTACGCACACACACATTCAAGAATCCATTTCTACTCAATTGTGAGGAGTTAGGAGGCATGCAACATATCATTGGAAAGATATCAAAATATGCTATTTGACCATGTAACCTTCTCTTTCATTTGGATATCCTTTGACATCAATAAAAATAATTTTCAACATATTGAACCTGCATATCAAGTTTCTATTTCATATCTAAGGTTCAGAACTTGGGTGGTTTGGAAGTGTCTTTGTTCTCCTCTCCACGTGGGTTCAATTCCCATAAGTGGCACATTGGCTGCTTGTGATAAGGCTCGAAGGGTAGACACCCCTTGGGATAGAGGTCCACTTCAATGTGCCTAAGGATACCTCAACCCTTTCTAAGTCACAATTTATTGGTATATCTCTCTTTTAGGTTGTTGGATATACTTCTAGGTTATAATGGTAGATATTGAGCCTATCCTAAATCATTCCAATGAAGTATCATTTCCCATAGTTCAATAAATTGAATTACATAAAAAAACTCTAGATATGGTTTAAAGGTTATAAAGAGATATTAAATAATACCACACTTCTATATTATGAATACTTGGTGCATTTATTACAATGGAGTTTACCTCTTTATATAAGATTTCTTTCTCATCAAGTCGTTCTCCACTTATGAATCTGGGATAGTCAACTTTAGACAAGAAGTGAACAACGAATAATAACCTATATCAAATTCAAGCCTTATAACCTAACACCCCCTCCTAAGGGTTACATGTTGAAAGTGAAAACAAAATAATTGGAGATAAAACATGCTCACTGAAAAATAAAACATTAGAACCAAACATTTTTCAACAAATTATATTTTGGAAAAATAGAGATCGAACCAAGTACAACTCCATCATGATGCTTCTAACCATTGTAGCGGTGTAGCTTTCAATTTGAATTCCATGTTTTTGGAGTCTACCTCACTGAAATATTGAATTATAAATCTCTTGAATTACTGGACAACCATCTGTATTGATTGACATCCATGGCGATTTGTTTGGCTATCTTATGACCCTTGTAAGTTATAATTTTTAAGATCCACAAACTCTCAAACTATTTGCACAACCATTTATGTCAAATTATATTTATATTAAAATCCTTTTTGATTTTGAAATGTGAGATTCTTACATGCATAAAATGTTATTTCTTTAGTAGGGTCATCACCATTGCATCCATCTAGTGGGTCATCAACAACAATGACATTAGCTATATGTGGGTTGACCTTGAGTTTCCTTTGAGAGACTCATTGGTTCAAAACTAAATTTCCATGTTGTGTGACCCATGTTCTTGCAATGATACCTTTCCACCTCCTCATTGTATTTAGTATGATATATTCCCACTTCCTTGTATTTAGGTTATTTAAAACGATTATATCCTGATTGTAATGCATAATGGTTATCCTTTTCCTAGCTAAGAGAGTAGCAATCATGTATTTTACATTTTGTGAAAACATTTCATTGACCAAAAACAACATTACTATATTCAGAATACACAATATTTAACAATATAGATTTGGTATCCTTTTCCTTCACCAAAGTTTTGATTTCTGCTCATTATCTGATTAAAAAAATTCAAATTAATCATAAATAATTTCAAATTATTCACATGTGTGTAGTTAGGTATAATGATTTTGATAAACATTTTAATCTTGAAACCATTCACTACCTTAACTTCGAATGAATTATTAAATTATCGTAATTTATTCAAATTATCCCAAAGTCCCTTAGATGATTCCTCCAAAGCATTATGTAACTCAGAATTTAAGTGGGTGAGGCCAATCATGGCTTTGACTTTATCATATTTTCTCTATAATTCTAACAAATTTTTTTGACCTGTAAATGATTTCTCAATGCCTTTTATATTCATGAATCCTAATGGTTTGGATTTTTCACTTTCTAGTCATGGAAATTGAAACCATAATATATTTATAATGAGATTTCCATGAAAACACAAGCTTTGCCAACTTGATGAACAATATATAAGGCATTTATTAACTAGCAATTGCATCGAGAAGTGCGAAGGAACACCAATAACATGAGTGGGGGAATGTGGAAGGAAAAAATCAAGAAAAATATATGGACAATGAACTACAGTCAAAATTTGAGTTTCTATATATCTTCTAAATATTACAGTAGGAGGTTAAATTTAAGGAGAAAGTTACAGTAACATAAATGTCCTAGAACAATGGAAATATTGCAGGCACAAGGTACATATCAGAGGAGTTCATTTTCTTATGGGGTTTTCTAAACTGGCATGAAATAAAATATGATCTTAAATTAGAGTGCATAAGGGTTGGGCAGAGGCATTCAACACCATTGGAAATGTATGTTTTAATAGAAAGGGTGAAAAATAAATGACGACATTGGTATAGGTGGAGATGTCTCTGATGTATTATGGCTCGCTTGAAAGGAGGAAAAGGACCTTTGCTGTTACACCCAAGAGTTTAGTTGCAACACCATCAAAAGCAACCATATTTTCCAAATGGCCAGTGTGGTCATGCAATTCAAGGTGGATTACATAGTTATAGTCACATTCAAGGAACACATTGTTGCATTTTTTGTAATGCCACATGTTGTCATATTGTTGAACAAACTTTTTCATGCATTGCATCCCATAAATGTTAAGGAAGCATGTAAATAGGTAAAAATATTCCATGTTAATTGATGTAGTAGTAGCACATATGACAATCCATAGAGAAATTTTCTCAGAGTGGTACATTGCAATGAGTTTAGATATTTTTTTTGTTTTGAGGGGCCTGCTAGAGATGACTATGTATTTTTGGCTTAGTGGAGGTGAGCATACACTAAACCCTGTATCCTGAAACCATTGTTGGAGCTGGAGTGTTTTAACAATATATAGGTTTGTAAGAAGGCAAGTGGTGGGGATAGTTCCAGTAGTCCTTCCATTGAACTCGACAACAAAACTCCATTTTATTGCAAGGTTTGGAGTGGTTCGAAAGGTGTAAAGGTCAGAAAATTTGTCCCCTTAAGCATGGCATTGTGGGCCCCATAAGGTGACATCAATGTTACAACCTGACATGTCATGTAAGGTGAGATTTTTCCTGGGAGTTTCCAAGCCATCATGCCAATGTATGATGGATGTATGAAAAGTCAAGCTAACAACACCAACAACATCAACAATTGAGTTGATAGTTGCAATGTTGAGTGAAATTATTCGCATGAAATGGAAGGAATGGGAAGTAATAACTGATCATCATGTATGCATTGAGACACAGTTGATGTAGAGAGAAGTATAATTTCAAACAAGCTATTTAGATGATTGTAAGTGGGATTATGATTCTGAAGAGAAGCCTTCTAGTTTAATGGTTGCTTACTTATGGATGGAAATTTTCCATCGTAGCATTTGGTTCTTCCGGAAGTAAGATGACTGATGGAAAATTACACAGGTAAATAACTAAATGAACACAAAATTTATACAATTCCATATTTAATTCTTTGGGTATTGAGGAAATTACCAGTTTATTATGTTTCCATGCAGGGTACGAAAGTTTTTGAAGAAAAAATTAATCAGTTATCACACCGTTGCTTTTACTAGTTGGGCCATTACAACGTAGAGGACAACTTAAAAGATCTAGACAAACAAATAACCAAGCAAAGATTTCCCAAGGGAGGTTGGAGGCACTATTGAGTTTCCAAACGATGATTACATATCTTGCTAGTTTGCCCATGTCAAACACTTCTCTTCTTCGAAAAATGACTTCTTTGACATAAACCATGTCAATTCAACTTGACACGCTTGATATGAAGGTCCTAAAGGTTGTTTTGAAGGAATAATTCCAAGGATGTCTATGGGGTTCTGGTCTAATATCCTAGAACTAGAGGGGAGTTATGGGATTACTTGAATTTGTTAGGAATGTACATGCAAGTGGTGTTAAGGTTGTCATGGACACACTCGTTGGCTTTGATGATATTGCATTTTATGGGGGAGTTCAGAGAAGATATGGTTATCAGATTTGCTCAGAGATTTGGGGTTCTAATGGAATTTGGAGGGTCTCATGCTTCTTTTTTGGATAATTCACAAGAGTATAAGAAAATCATGCCCAAGAGGATTATAGGAGTGAGTGTGTATTCAAATGATAAGATAGATCTTTGGATATATTGTGTGATACTGCTTCCCAACTACCTTCTTAAGGTGTTATTGGAAATCTCTACACTCACTAGGTCAACGATGTTGGCGGTGAGGTTGACGACTTGAATTGTTTAGAGTGCCAAGTATTGTTGGAATTTAGGTTGATGTATTGCACTATTCAGAGTGCCACACGGTAAAAAAATGGTTTTTTGGAGGGAGACGTAAATGGATGGATCTTATTGGATGGGATGAATAATTTCTTCCTAGTAACTTCTACTTTAATGGTTGCTTACTTGCTGATGGATAGTTATCATTGCATCATTTGGTTATGCCCAGAGTAAGATGACTGATAGAAAATTATGTAGTTAAATAACTAAATGACCATAAAATTTATACAATTTCTTATTTAATTCTTTGACTATTGAGGAAATTGCTGGTTTATTAGGTTTCCATGCTGGGTAAAGAAAATTGTTAAGACAAAATGGACCAATTTTTACACCATTTCTTTTACTAGTCGAGTTGATACACCTCAAAGGAAAAATTCAAACAACCAGAGGAAAATTGACCAAACAAAGATTTTCTTGGGGAGGCTAGACTCACTATTGAGTTTCCAAATGATGATTACAAATCTCATCGACTCCCGATGTCTAACACTTCTCTTCTCAATGAAAGGATTGGTGCAGTAGAAGCCATGTCAATTTAGAGTAGGAGCCATTTATATGAAGGTCCTAAAGTTTGTTTTGAAGGATTTTGATTACAGTAATTCCAAGGATATCTGCGAGGTTTTGGTCCAATATCCTGAAACCAAAGGGGAGGTTTGAGATTAATTTGATTTTTTCAAGAATGCACATGTTAATGGTGTTAAGGTTGCGTTGATGCCTCGAAAGTCACTGCAACAACATAGGGGAAACCACCCGGTCCGGACCTTGATACAGCTCCTTTTCCGTTTGGAATAGTGGCTCCGACTGGGGATAATGGGACCAGTTTCCCAAAAATTATAGGTAGACGGGATGGATGAATGACTTATAGGATATGCTGGCGATAAGTGAATAACTAAAACTATCAATAAAATATAATAACTATGATCTATCCCGGGAACTTATTGTTTTCTAAAGCATAGCGTTTGATGGTCTGTGCTTTAAGACAGGCATATAAATGACTCCATCTCTAAAACATAGATATTAAATCATTCAAGACTGTTGTGCATAAATAGTTACGCAAAGCGATAATAGCGAAATTACTACACTTCATCATTTATATCATTGTTACATGCATGATTAAAGAAAAAGGCATATCGCTAAACATCCAATAGTGGAATGAGATAGAGATTTGCTGTTACAGCACATACATGTATTCAACAATAGCAAGAATAATTACACAACAATTCATATAAAAGGAATGAATACAGATACAGATAATAGTACCATATAAGCTGATCAACACTCCCGTATATCAATAGCTATGTCACAGTTCTTCCTTCGACTCAGAAAACATCCCCAACAAAAGACAGTAGTGCACAATTTGCATAAGGAAACTTCCTTGTCAAAGTAAGAACGATTGGTCGAGTTTCATAAAAGAATATAGGCTGAAGCACAGTAGTGCAAACTTCAGTCTATTACGAAATTTTACGACCCTTTCCAAAACAATGAAAGGGTCTATAAATACTAAGCTAATCTAAATATCTAATAAACATAAATCCTACATAATTGGCATCAATAAATATTGATCCTATTTCCTGGAGCGATCTGGCAATTGGCAGCAATGATTCATCAGGTAGGCTCTTTGCCTTTAAACCTGAGCTGACTTATCGCTAGCATTGGTTCTACTTCAGGCGGTTTTTTGAGGCGTGAACTGAGCTGAGCAGCGTATGTGGCATCTTAAATATCGGGAATTATACACCCGATTGCATCAGTTAAACACTTGAGGGCAGACCTTTGTGTGTGTGGCTTGATCAGAAAGAGCCAATTTGCATCGAAAGTCAAGGTGTTAACCCCAGTGATTAATCTCCCCTTCTCCTCTAAGTCAGGATAACTTGTTTGCTCAATCGCATTTGCTGTTGTTATTTTTCCAGGTGTACACTGGGAGATCATGTTTGCCAGGTAGAGGGTGTTGTTGACTAGATCAATCATATTGCTTGTAGTTAATTTACATCTTGAAGCCACCCTTTCTGCTTTCATCACTTGAGTGTGCCATTCTGTAAAGAGTATGTCTTTATATGTTTCTTGGATTCTAGGAAACTTCGCTGCTTTCCCCACATCAGAATCTTGCTAGTCAAGATATCCACTTATGAGCTCATCGGCCTGGTCCAATTCATTTCTGGCCTTCTCTACCTACTGATTAATGGATGTAGTTAGCTCGCACAATGGTTCTGCCTCAGTGAGTTGATTACACAGGAGCCTAATCTGTGATATTAAAGCACTGTTTATTTGTGATGCCTCTGCTCTGAAATCCTCCACCTTTTGGGTGCCTTTTATGACTTCGAGCCGTGATGATAATTGAGCTATTTACTCGTCCTTCGTTTTCATCATCAGCTCATTTGCTTTCCTCAACTGTGCTAATGCCTCCGATAACTCCTTTTGTTTCTAGATCGCGCTTTGGTCGACCCTCTGCCTTTCTTCCTGCAATTGCTGGGTTAATTGATCATTCAATTGTTGTTGTACCAACAACTGCTCCTCTGCTTGCGCTGCCCTCTATTTTGCCTCGGTCACCTCTGCATGTAATGCAAAAATATCTTGGTCCTTAGTCTTCAGCAGAAGACTTACCTCTGATGCCTTGTCGATAGTTGCTGCGGAATAGGTACCTGCATACTGTGACAGTTTTGTTAGGTCATCGGAGGGGTCTAATTCCTCCTTCCATACTACATTACCCATGACTGTTTGCTCTGGAAAGATAGAAGGTTGATCAATCCTTCGTCTTTTCCTTGATCACTTCACAACTGCTCTATGCCTTGGGCTGTAGAAAACATCCAAGGGAGGAATATCTTCCACTTGGAGAACGATTTGATCGGAAGGGTCTTTAGGAATTACCTCAACATCCTGTGAAATGGGTGGGCCGCTGGTTCCACTTAGAACCTGAGGAGAAGTGATGTCCTGCGTATCATTTGTCTTGGAAGTGTCCCCATCTTTTGAACATTCCAATCTACTGATGATGGAATGAAATTGCTGCCATTCTTGAAATAGTTTGGGGTCTATGGTAGTGTCCACATTGACATCGGTGGTTTGCTTCTGCTGCTCTTTTTCCTGCTCTTTCCTCTGTTGTTCTTCTTGTTCTCTCTTCTGTTGTTCTTCTTGTTCTCTCTTCTGATGTTCTTCTTGTTCCCTTTTCTGCCTATCTGCCAGTTCTTTTTTCTATTTCTCTTCTTGTTCCCTCTTCTGCTGTTCTTCTACCTCTTTCTTCTTTTTCTCTTCTTGTTCCATTTGTGCTTTCTGTTGTTTTTCTGCTTGTTCTTTCCTTTGCCTTTCTGCCTGTTGCTTCTTCTGATTTTCCTCCTGTTGCTTCTTTTGATCTTTTGTTATAACAGGAGGCTGGCTTGACTGTTGCCGACCAGGCTCACTTGAAGACGTTGCTGGGGTTGTTGCCAGTAAATCAAGAGGCAGAGTTTGCAACCTCTGCTCCCTAAGTTTATTGAACTCAGTTACCCCTTCATCATTATATTTAAATCGAGAAAGTTCTCTAGCTTGACCTATTGTTTCGTTTGAAACAAATAGGTCGTCAAACCAATCTTCTTGATGGTCACATTTTGTTAATTTGGCTTGTTCTAATGCAGTATAGGCGTGTTTGTTTGGGTCATATAGCCTATTCGGGATAGTGGCCAGGGTTAAGGACTGCATCTTTGTGGCTTCCTTTTCTGCATGTTTTAGATCATGCAGAGTATATACACCAATTCTCAAGGGAAAAGAGGGCCAACCCCTCTTCTTTTCTTTCTTGAGAGTCTGTGTAGTACTCTCTGCCATAATTTGATAGGAGACTTCTCTTGCTAGCAGTTTATCTGGAATATACAAAGGGAGAACATGCGGATTGGCTTGGCTGCCAAAAACCCTAATGTAGGTAAATCTCTCTTCTCCAAACCAACTTGCTATTGCTGGTAAATCAAAGGAAGCTAGGTAGGAGATTCTGGGAATGGGCTTATCAAAAATAGAATAATGAATGGGAACCATGAAGCCATTGCAGATTTGATACAAATGGTCCTTGTAAGAGGATTTCCACAATTTCTAGTGGTATATATGAATGGGTGAGGGGTCTTGGGGAGTCCGCCTCCAACCGAGGACGGGAAACTCAGAATTAAAACATAATGTATCTAAAATGTATGCACTGTAATAAAACGGGGGAATTTTCCTTTCAGTAACAACAGAACCTTTTCTAAAATCACGAACTGCTACAACTAGCTTATCAGAGAGAATAGTAGCCCAATCCATAATTATGCTGTTTACTACTGCTTCCATTAGAGGAACCATCTCTATGGTAAAATTAGCAGAGTCATGTAATCCCCATAGCCTACACATCATTATCCCCGCATAACAATAGGGAGAAGCCAGAGAATTGACTGAGTACTTACCGGAAGACTCGTGCTTGTGTTTGGCTGGATTCTGCCTCCAATCCCGGATGGGTTCGGATTCTACTTCATTATTAGCTGCAAATTTCTCCAGAAACATCTTGTTATAGACTTTCTCTGGCTGAGGAAAATGATACATTTGCCTTAGATGTTCTGGCTTGAACGATCCAAAAATCCTCCCATCTCTGGTGCAAAAAGTTCTGTCGAGGATTGGAATTTCCTCAATTGCCCATCACACAATGTCTGTGTAGGGGCGAATCTTTTCTCTGGCCGCTATCCTGTGAAGGAAAGAGTTAGCTAAGTCTTTGAGAGTGGAATCGGACTTGCGAGTTGGATCCGCAGTAGCTTCTGTCACTGCCTTCTCTGGTTGTTCGGCTTCAATTAAATTATACGTGCCTTGCCATGTAGCTCTAGTAAGGCCCGTGCATGTAGTATCCGATATTAAACCCTTCTTTTTATCTGTGGCAGCTTGTCTTGCAACTGATGTAGCAGCGGAACCCGCGGTCTTCTTAGATTTCTTTCCCATCATGCTCAGGCTTGTGTTGGAGGATAAATTCTGCACAAAGGCAAGAAAAACCGTAACATAGAAATATAATAATGAGGACTCATGGTGGGAAAAGATATATCAATTAAAGCATGGTGAGAGATTAACTCTCAAAAATGGCTACGGATCCAATCAATGAGAAGATATTGCAGATATATTAAATGGCCGTTTAAGGCCTGCTACTCCTTAAATGCTTATTACACCATTATCCGGTTGAATGACTTCCTTAAGCGTGCAATGGATATTTTGGCGGTTGAGCGCAGGTGATCGTTAATCGAAGGGGCAAAACTTTAAATATGAATACATCACCTTATCCCTCCATTTAACGGCTTTTTCGAAATCCGTGCTTTATTGATCGGATATCAATATTACTTTAGATCTTCAAGCTATGTTTTTTTGAAATTCCGATCGCCGATAGCAATATCGCATCACTTTAGGAGAATGGGCATTATATAATCATAATCATAGGATCCTCCCGAATGCCGATTGCGACGTTGCATCGGATTAGCGCGAAAAAAATATGACAAGGTGCATTTAGTCGCATAGGGGGTAAGATCTGGGCGCCTTATTAATGTGCATGGGATGTAGCCGATTGCCGATTGCGCAATTGCATCGACTCGGAGTAAATGACTTAAACTACCTTGACCGCATATGAAGTATCGCCGATACCCGATCGCCGATATAGCGTCGCGTCGGGACTCATGTTATGTGCATTTTTAAGATGTGTATGAAGCATTGCCGATCGCCGATTGCGATATCGCATCGGGGGTAATCAATGTGCCACTTATTTGTATTTCTTATATCATTGCGATATGCGATCTTGCGATCGATTTATCGCAAATGACAAAGATTTGCCTTATTTTTTCAAAGTGCTTTTTCAAAAAGGGTTTTATGAAATGAATTCATTTGATTATCAGACCTCTTTTGAGCAATCAAAGAATTGATACCAATTAAATTTTGAAGGGACCCATTTCATACGTTAATATTTATAAGTAAAGATGATATGAAATGGGGGGTTGTTGTAGAGCACAACAGGTTGTCATGGCCACATATGTTGGATTTGAATATATGAAAGTTTTCGGGGAGTTCAGAGAAAATATGGCTATTAGATCTGCTCAAAGGTTTGGGGTTTTGTTGAGGGCCACGAAATCGGGTCAACAACAAGGGGGATACCCACCCGGTTGGGAACCTGGTTCGCAGCTCCTTGCCCGTTTGGTGTAGCGGGTCCGACTGGGGATGATGGGACCAGCTTCCCAATCTAAAAGATGTGTGTGTGTGTAGATTTTGAAGACACTAATCTAAAGGTAATTTTAAACTAATTTAATTCTAGACTCTAAACTCACTCTATGCTACTGTAATCTAACAAAAACAGCACATCTACTCTATACTAACCCGCGGTAAAATTGTTTCGTTATGCGATCTAAAAAGATTTCATACAACAACTGGTAATAAAGATCATTCAGCTATCATAAGAATATAAATCAATTTAAGATGAACCATTCTACATAAGAAATTAGGCAAAACAGTTGTGAACAACATATCGCATAATCAGTTATTCATATGTTAAGCACAAACAAATGATTCCACCGTACAAAAGTGCCAAATGGTAATCTAGACATTCATACATTAACACATAAACAAATCAGCTGTATATCACTCTAAGAATATGAGCAGAAATTAATCAAGAGATAAAAGTACCATTTATGACTGATTTCACTCACAAACTTCAAGCAATAACGATTTATCTCTACTTACTTCTAACATCTACTAAGAGTACAGAAGTGCAACATCAGTAGCAGACATTAAAATGCAAACATAAATAAATATCGATCCATCCATTCATCAAAAACCCCCTCCGAGGGTGCAAAAGTGCATGTTCTGAGGACAAGTTTTTTGACAAATTCCCAGACCCTTCTCCAAATGCCATTAGAAGGGTTAAATACTACTAACTAACTAATCTTAATTACAAAAATTTAGGGAACGGCTTCAGATGACCGCCCTTTTACTAAAGCAAATTTATTTCTAAAAATTGAATCTAATTTCTAACCATTTCTGTATCTGCTCCTTAGTGCTGTAAGCAATGTGAGGTTCGCCTGGAAAGAGTCAGCTGGTTGTCTTTTCCTTTTGCTCGGGCGATGAAAGTAGAAATAACAAAAGATGGCACCTCTTTCTGAGAACTTAGAAGATATTTTTGAAAATCTCCCTGTGACTAGGTGTTTTTTGCTGTGTGTATACATAGTATCACCCAGATTTCTTTCAAACTGATTGTGCTGTTGCTATTTTGGTTTCCGGCCGTGTGAATGACTCAATGAGTTAGGGATTTCGTTGCCTGAACAATCTTACGTATTGAAAATTGCTTCCATTCTTTGTTCCAGTTTTTTCTGAAGCATCATCCCTTTTCAGCGTTTTTCTTTTTGCTTTACCCAATCTGAGCTTCAGGATCTTTTGCAAACATGCTGCTTTTGTGCGCCTTTGACTCTGAGTCTTGGATAGTCTATTTTCATCAGTGTCTGTGGAGTGATACTCTAGACTCCGCGGCTCTGCTGCATGCGGCATTCATTTGCGAAGGCATCTCCTCTCTGTTCTTCAAGTATAGGCGCTTTCCCCTTTTCCTTGGATGTTTCCTGCATATAGATTTATATTAGTTGCTTCCTTACAATTTACGCAAGGGAAAAGAGATATGAAAAGATTGACATGAAAGCTTTAGACTCTAATGAATGCATAATCATGACACTCATAAGGACTTGACTCTTCGAAAAATGCAACATGATCATCTTTGGATACTCAGGCGTGCAATCATTAATTTCCCTTAAGGTGAGCGCTCGATTTTGGGTTTACAAATCATGCCAAAGAAACTTTGCGATGAGTGGTTTCTACGATTTGTATTGCAGCAATTAATAGTTTCATTCGTCGCAGATCACAAATCGCAAAATCGTAGCTTGTAGGATAGCAGATCGCAAATCGCAATATCGCAATTTTCATTTGCTCGTTGTGTGCTGATTTTGCGACGTTTGCGATATGTGATGTCGCATATCAGCCGTCGGTGATTCCTTTTTATTTTCTTTTAAGGGTGCTTTTCAAAATATGTGATGCAATGAATTTCGCATCACTTCTTTGCAGCTTATTTATGCGCATAGGAAAAATCTTCACTCTCTCTCTCTGCGATGCGATATAGCTTTTATGGAGTTAAAATACAAAAATTTGGATAAAGATATTTTTGGGATTTTTGTTAAGGGTCCCCCTTTGCTTGATATTATTGATAATACTAAACAAAGAGGGGGGTTGTTGTTGACCACAACAATGGCGATTCACTGTGAAGAACCAGTTATCTCTCCTTTTCTATTGACATTTCCACTTCCGAAACAGAAAAGTTTTCATATGTCTAAATTTTGTTATGGACAGATAGAGTAGATTACCCCTCATCCTGTCAATGATACTTTGTTTCAACCCTTCTTTTATTCCAATTGTCTGCTTCCCTAGGCTTAGTTCTTGCATTCATACCAGACATTACTCGGTCCTTTTTAAAAGATAAAATAAGGTCTTCTCTGCGTGCTGGCTTTAAAATATGCTCATTTGTCGTAGGTAGAGCCTTTGCTGCCCGCAAGCGTCCATAGCGTCGACAGGGTTACCATGTTATCCAGCAATGATCCTTTTTCTTGGTTGAGGTTATTTACAACATTTCAGAGAAAAATCCTTTTTGGCACTTTTTCCTTTTTTACTCTCTAAAGAACAATGTCTTGGTTTGGTGGCAAAATTATGACACAGTCATTCACTTGATTTACACTTTTGCTGAACAAGCTGGCTCATGATGAGACCCCTTGTCTTTTGATTGCAACAATCTTGAGTCGTTGCCCTGTTTTGATAGACAGTATTGGCAAAGTCAGCAAGTTATAATATCTTTGATCATGATAAGCCGGCTCGTGATGAGACCTCTTATTCTTTGAGATATAGTGCTTTCTAGGATTGTTTCTCTGAATGCTGCAGTTTCCTTTGGCAGGGAGGAAGTCATTGTTTTTCCTTAAGAAAGTTCTGGACGACAATAATAGAGTTTTTGAAAATAACAGCTTTGCAGAGAAGATTTATTTTATTATTGATGATACTTTTCATTGTGCTGGGATAAAACAATTTTTAACCAAAGGTAGATTTCATCAAAGTCTTTCGAAAGGTTGAAACTAATATCATTATTCAGGCTAAAGTTAACTCTATTTGTCAATAATAAAAATCAGATTTTTCGAAAAGTTTTGCTATTTGTACAAGTGAAATCAAAATCTGATAGAGAGTTAGTGTGCTCTTTCATGAATCTTATTCAATGATCATTTACAACAGGTTTTATTTATAAGAAAGAGAAAAACAAAAATAAAAGAAACTAAAACTATCCTACAAAAAATAGAAGAGTGATCTTCTATGGAAAATACATTTTAAGAATCTATCCATTCACAGGCAAAGAATCTCTTCTACCTGCCAAATCCTGCAACACAAACGTTGATGGGCCTATGACTTCTACAATCTGAAAAGGACCAAGCCACAACTTCTGAAATTTCGTATGTTTGCCCTTTTCTTCATGAGCCTTATCCCATTTCAAAACTAAATCTCCCATCTAAAAGTTCTTTCTGGTTATGAGGGCTGAGTCAAAAGAGGATTTTATTAGTGCTTGGTGGTGAGCATGTGTTTTCTTAGCTTGTTCTTGGCGTTCTTCTAGTTTGATTATTTCCATTTGTCTTAATTGCAAAGAGGAAGTAGATACTTCATCGATGTGTTGTACTAGAGACAAAGACGGAACGACTAAGTGAGTTGGAAGAACCACTTCTTTCCCATAAACTAAATTAAAGGGAGAAGTGCCGATTGAAGCTTTCTTCATGATTCTATCTGCCCATAAAGCATTTACCAGCGCTTTGTGCCAATTCTTTTGGTTTTGGTCGACTGTTCTTTTGATAATCTTGATTAGGTTCTTGTTTGTTGATTCAGCCAACCCATTACCTTGCGGATAGTAATTAGCAGAATATTTCAATTTGAAACCTCTTTTTAATGCAAACTCAGTCATTGCATTTCCAGAAAAGTATGATGCATTATCAAACATTAAGGCCGTTGGCAATCCAAACCTAGTGATGATAAATTGATCTATGAATTCAATAATGTTTTCAGAATTAACTGTCTTGAGAGGAACTGCTTCTACCCATTTAGTAAAATAATCTGTTGCCGTGAGGATATACCTATGCTGCTTAGAAGAGTGAGGAACGATCTCACCTATTATGTCCAAGCCCCATTGGTTGAATTGCTACTCGATGTTGACCTGCTGTAGTGGCATGGACGATTTCCTTTGTTTCCCCGCAGCAGTCTGGCAGATTTGGCATTTCCTTACGTAATTGTATGAGTCTTTGAACAGCGTGCGCCAATAATATCCTGCACGTAAGATCTTATGCACAGTAGTCTCTCCAGCATAGTGCCCACTTGCTGGTCCATCGTGGAGTTCCTGCAAAACCTTTTCGGCTTCAGTTTTCTCAAGACACCTAAGAAGCACAGAAGCATAATTCCTTTTAAACAGAACATCATTTATGAGCTGGTATTGTTTAGCTTTCAACCTCCGAGCTCTTTTATTGGTGTGATCCAGGTGTGATGGAGCATACCCATTCTTAAGATAATAAATGGTGTCCGCATATAATGATTCTGCGTCGTTTAGGCTTACCTCATACGTGTGTACCTCTTCAGATGGGTTCTCCGGAATTTGCGATGCTCCAGCTAACATCTTGCAGAAGCCTTGACCTCTTATGATGCTTGCTGGTTAGATCTCAAGATCGTATTCTTGTAGAGCGGTAATACAATTTGCTCTCCTTTCACCCACATCTTTCTGTACCAAAAGGTTCCTTACCGCTGGAAACGGTACTACGACTTTGGTATGGGCTTTAAGTAAGAAAGGTCTGAAATATTTGATCGCTTTGAAAATAGCATAAGCCTGTTTCTACACGTCTGAGTAATTGAGTTCAGCACCTTGTAAGTTCGAGCTAAAGAATGCGATTGGAGCTTCTGCCTTCTCTTGATTTATTTGAGTCAAAATCACGGCATAAGATTTCTCTGAGGCAAAAGTGTATAAGATGAAGGATTCTGAAAAATTTGGGGTAGCTAAAGATGGAGCGTTGATGATAGCTTGTTTGGTCAAGTTGAATGCTTCGTGCTCATCTATGCCCCATTTAAAATTTGAATTCTTTTTTATCATATTTTGTAAAGGAGAAATAATGCGTGAAAAATCGGGGACAAACCTTTTTACAAAATTGATTTGTCCGAGGAAAGATTGCATGGACTTTTTGTTATGGGGTATGGATATTTCAGAAATTTCTTTGATTCTGTCAGGTTCAATGTGAATACCAGATTTCGACACTATGAATCCGAGCAATTTCCCTTCACTTAATGCGAAAAAAGATTTCTTTGGGTTAAGTGAAATTCCATACCTTAAGCATCTTTGAAAGATCTGTTTCAAATCTTTGAGATGGTCGCTTCACTTCTTGGAGTACACTATTATATCATCCAGGTAAATCACTACCGATTTATTGACCAAACCTTTAAACGTGATGTCCATGGCTCTCTGAAAGGTAGCGCCGACATTGATCAGACCAAATGGCATCTTCCGATATGCGTATGTGCCCCACTTTGTTCAGAATGTGGTTTTCAACTGATCATCGGGATGCACCAGCACTTGATCGTATCTTGAAAATCCATCCAGGAAGGACATTAATTCTGAGCCCGCTACTACCTGTAGTATTTGCTCCATAGGTGGGAGGGGAAATTATCTTTCTGACAGGCTTTGTTGAGATTCTGGAAATCAATACAGATTCTAATATCTCCGTTTTTCTTCCTAACAGGCACCATATTGGATACCCATTTGGAGTGTCTGACGGGGAAAATTATTCTGGCTCTCAACAATTTATTTAGCTCAGTCTTTATCTGATTTTCTAAGTTGGGGTGGATTTTTCTAAGCTTCTGTTGGACAGGTTTTTCATTGTCAATCATAGGGATAGTGTGTTGAATGATAGAAGTGTTGTATGTTTTCAGCTCATCGTAATTCCATGCAAAACCGTTTTTGAATTGTCTCAGAAGACGGATATATGCTGATTTTTCTTCAGGGGCCAGGCCGTGGCCTAGATTAACATTTTGCGGCTTCTGATTGGTTCCTAGGTTCACTAATTCATAGTTCAGAGTTGAAGTGTAGAGTTTAGAATTGGCAGACCTTTTAAACCGACTTTTCAAATCATATAAATCTTCTAACTTAACCACCGATTTAGGTATAGCGTTAGCAGTGCTATCTTGCTGAATTTGGTGATCATGATGGTCTTCGTCAATTATTTGATTTGAGTAGGATCCTTCAGAAGTAAGGAAATTTACAATGTCTGGATCGTCATTGAATACTCTCCAGTTGGTGATGTTGTTAGGGATGGATGGTTTAAAGATTAATTCTACTGAAAACCTATCGAGACTAAAATCTTCGGAGGGAATCAGTCTAGAGGCTATGTTAGCTAACAGGTCTACGCTCTCATTTTGGAGTCTTGGGATTGACGAAATATTGAATGCTATGAAATGTGAAGTCAGATCTTGTACTAAAGATTGATAGTGCTTTAAATGACTTGACAGGCAATGTATGGTGTTACGTACCTATTTGACGACAATTTCGGAATCTCCAAAGACTTGAAGATACTTAACATTCAAGCCGATTGCTTTGTATAGGCCTTGCACCAAGGCTTCGTATTCCGCTGTATTGTTTGTGCAATCGAACTCAAGTCTGCATGTAAGCATGGTCTCGTTCCCATCTGGGTTAACCAAAACGCATCCTGCTCCTGCTCCCTCATTAGATTTAGAGCCATCAAAATATAATTTCCAAAATAAAGATGTATTTACAGAACTATCTAAAAACTTAAAACACTTTGAATCATCAGTTTGGGAAAAATTTTCAATTTGGAACACAACTGAATTTTCTAAGTAAGGTGAAGTGTGAGCATTGAAATTGCCGAGGAAAGAATCTACCGAGTAATTGCCTATGATACTGTTGTTGTATGCTATTGCTTCGTTCTCTCCTTCCAATTCTGTCACTATGTACTTTTGGTGCAATTCTCGTTCAACCTTTATTTGATTGGGTTTTCCGTTGTAGGGTAACCACATGTGCGACTAGTCAGTTGAGAAATATCCGTAGAGTTTCTCAGACCAATCCCTGCTAAGAATTAAACCATAGAATTCAGGGATATCAGCTACTAGAATGTTGATAACCTGACATACTTTCAGGTTAGACGACAATCTTATGGTCACCTGGTTAAGTTCACCAATCACTTTGACCTAAGATCGATCAAGTTGAACTATGCGCACTGCAGATTTCTGAGGATGAACATTCAATATGGCACATATTTATCTGGGTAGAATATTCGTTGAAGCACCAGAATCAATCAGGCAATTGTGCACGTTTTTATTGAAAATTTCATAAGTGAGGAGAAAAGGAGGAGTATGGGATCTTGACCTTCCTCCAATCAAGGCAATGTCATTCAGATCAATCTTATTGATGATGTTGGTTGGAGGTATTCCCATGTTGTGGGAAGATACAGCTGTAGGTAAAGATGTAGTAGGCACGTCATGTAGTTCTTTCATCATTATTTTTTGTTGATGTTTCAGTTTGCTCAATTCGTAAAGAGTGATATTAGCCCTAGTCTTTTTCATGTCATCGATAATGTTATACTCCATTTCATCTGACACTATCAGTGTTCTTGATGGAGGTGCTTGATCTGATTGGACTGGGCTAAGTTGGGTCGCTCTAGCGGTTGTTTTCTTTGTTGCGACCTTATTCTTTGTTGCAGGGCTTGCGCCCTTCTGTTTAGGGGTAGTTTGGGGAGGATCAAGTTGATTTTTGCTTCGTGTGCTAACCGAAAATGTTTCTTGATCCTCTTCTTGTGGGAGGATGAAATCCCACATTCCTTGTAGTTCAACAAATTCTTCATCATCGGTCTACCCTTCAGTGGTATTCTCTTCTTCTTCTTCTTCTTCAGGTTCGACGTTTGAGACAACATTGGGTGGTTTCACCTCCATGGGAAGGTTTCTTTTAAAAGATCTGTAGGGCTTTTTTGAAGAAGTTTCTGCTACTTGCTTTCTTATGTCAATCATCTCGTTGGACATGGCCTTTAACACCTTTTTTAATCCTTCCATATCGAAAGGATCTTTCGTTTGCTTCTTCTTGGTGTCTTCTTTGAAAGAGATCTTCTTAGATTTGCACTCTTCTATTGCAGATCTCTTTTCTAGGGCAACTATGCCTTCTTCTACTGCTAGCACCTCAGTTAAGTTTTCAACTAAGGTCGTCTTGCTTGCCCTATCTACGAAGATAACCAAGTTAGATGGTAAGGCCGTGATGTACCATTCACATCTTACTTCCTCGCTGGGTTGAGAAGCAGTGGGAATCTTGTTGAGGATCTTATTGAACCGTAAGTTGAAATCTTTAATGGGTTCTCTAGCCTCAGCTTTAAGATTAGATAGGTCATTGATCAATGTCGCTGTTGATCTGTCATCTCCAAACTTGGTGAGGAATTGACTTTGAAAAATGTCCCAACTTGTGATGGACCCAGAAGGTAACGAAAAGTACCATGACCCCGTTGTTCCTTGCATTGTGTAAGGAAAAAGTCGGACGACAGAATATTCGTTGGTAACTCCGTTGAGATTAACAGAAAGCATGAAATTATTGATATGCTCTTCAGCTAGCATGCCTGTTTCTGGATTGAATTTAGGTAGCCACTTCTCAGGATGGGCCGGTATTGGGCTCAGGGGTGGAGGCATTAAAACCGCCCCAGGATTGTTCCATGGAGACTGGGCCATCGTTGAGCTGCTAGTTAATGAGAGTACAGAAGACGGTCCCTGATGCTGAGAAGATGAAGGTATTATGATAGTTGATGATTGAAGAGGAAGTGTGGAAGATGGATGAGCGATTTGGGATGAGGATGTGGGTGGTTGACTTCGCGGTGAGGGTGTTGAAATGGACGAAGTGGATGAAAGAGTCTCACGGTCAGACTCTGGTGGTGCTTTCCTTGCTCTTTTCCTAGTAGGAAGAGGGAGTTCACTTGGTTGAATACCAAATTTTTCACTCTTCAATCTGGTCAGAGGGTGAGCAGGATTGTACTGCGAAGTCACGCTGCTGTTAGATTTATCAGACCTATGAGAAAAAATAGAGAATCCCTCGAGTTTACGAATCAAAGTTTGAATTTCAGGGGGTTCAATAATGAGTTGGTCTGATATATTGGAGTAGGTAGCAGCGCTGAATACTCGAGCGACTTGTAACTCCGGGTTTAACCGTAGTGGACAAGTCGGGGGAGTTGATGAGGGTGATTTACTCTCAAAATGGCATTTAGATTTTTGACTTAGTTTCCATTCATAGTTCGTGCCCTCCTTCTAGCACCAAATATGTTGAGGGCCCCGAAATCGGGTCAACAACAAGGGGGATACCCACCCGGTCGGGAACCTGGTTGGCGGCTCCTTGCCCGTTTGGTGTAGCGGGTCCGACTGGGGATGATGGGACCAGCTTCCCAATCTAAAAGATGTGTGTGTGTGTATATTTTGAAGACACTAATCTAAAGGTAATTTTAAACTAATTTAATTCTAGACTCTAAACTCACTCTATGCTACTGTAATCTAACAAAAACAGCACATCTACTCTATACTAACCCGGGGTAAAATTCTTTCGTTATGCGATCTAAAAAGATTTCATACAACAACTGGTAATAAAGATCATTCAGCTATCATAAGAATATAAATCAATTTAAGATGAACCATTCTGCATAAGAAGTTAGGAAAAACAGTTGTGAACAACATATCACATAATCAGTTATTCATATGTTAAGCACAAACAAATGATTCCACCGTACAAAAGTGCCAAATGGTAATCTAGACATTCATACATTAACACATAAACAAATCAGCTGTATATCACTCTAAGAATATGAGCAGAAATTAATCAAGAGATAAAAGTACCATTTATGACTGATTTCACTCACAAACTTCAAGCAATAACGATTTATCTCTACTTACTTCTAACATCTACTAAGAGTACATAAGTGCAACATCAGTAGCAGACATTAAAATGCAAACATAAATAAATCTCGATCCATCCATTCATCGAAAACCCCCTCCGAGGTTGCAAAAGTTCATGTTCTGAGGACAAGTTTTTTGACAAATTTCCGAACCCTTCTCCAAATGCCATGAGAAGGGTTAAATACTACTAACTAACTAATCTTAATTACACAAATTTAGGGAACGAATTCAAATGACCGCCCTTTTACTAAAGCAAATTTATTTCTAAAAAATGAATCTAATTTCTAACCGTTTCTGTATCTGCTCCTTAGTGCTGTAAGCAATGTGAGGTTCGCCTAGAAAGAGTCGGCTAGTTGTATTTTCCTTTTTCTCAGGCAATGAAAGTAGAAATAACAAAAGCTGGCACCTCTTTCTGAGAACTTAGAAGATATTTTTGAAAATCTCCCTGTGACTGGGTGTTTTTTAGCTGTGTGTATACTTAGTATCACCCAGATTTCTTTCAAACTGATTGTACTGTTGCTATTTCGGTTTCCGACCGTGTGAATGACTCAATGAGTTAGGGATTTCGTTGCCTGAACAATCTTACGTATTGAAAATTGCTTCCATTCTTTGTTCCAGGCTTTTCTGAAGCATCATCCTTTTTCAGCGTTTTTCTTTTTGCTTTACCCAATATGAGCTTCAGGATCTTTTGCAAACATGCTGCTTTTGTGCGCCTTTGACTCTGAGTCTTGGATAGTCTATTTTCATCAGTGTCTGTGGAGTGATACTCTAGACTTCGTGGCTCTGCTGCATGCGGCATTCATTTGCGAAGGCATCTCCTCTCTGTTCTTCAAGTATAGGCGCTTTCCCCTTTTCCTTGGATGTTTCTTGCATATAGATTTATATTAGTTGCTGCCTTACAGTTTACGCAAGGGAAAAGAGATATGAAAAGATTGACATGAAAGCTTTAGACTCTAATGAATGCATAATCATGACACTCATAAGAACTTGAATCTTCGAAAAACGCAACATGATCATCTTTGGATACTTAGGCGTGCAATCATTAATTTCCCTTAAGGTGAGCGCCCGATTTTGGGTTTACAGATCATGCTGAAGAAAATTTGCGATGAGTGGTTTCTGTGATTTGTATTGCAGCAATTAATAGTTTCATTCGTCACAGATCGCAAATCGCAAAATCGTAGCTTGTAGGATAGCAGATCGCAAATCGCAATATCGCAATTTTCATTTGCTCATTGTGTGCTACTTTTGCGACGTTTGCGATATGCGACATCGCATATCGGCATCGGTGATTCCTTTTTATTTTCTTTTAAGGGCGCTTTTCAAAATATGCGATGCGATGAATTTCGCATCGCTTCTTTG